>CM053787.1:1040809001-1041234001 GCA_028749045.1 Cupressus sempervirens
TTTCACCTTCATGTGGTTGGCCCTGATTAGTAGAGAATATTAAACTATTATCGAAACCAAGTGAAGGTCAACATAAACCTATGATTGCATGACAACTAATTGTGTGAATCTATTATTACTCCTCAAACTCATATTGCTTCCTAAGTTATCAAAGTAAACATAAGAAACATTTTATAGCTCATTATAACTAGAGAAGTTGGGTGCCCTATCCATGATTATTAAACCCATAAAAAGAAGGCATTGACTTCACCTGTTAAGGAGGAATATCTTGAGACCAAAGATGAAACCATGCCATGACTAATAAATCCATACAAGAAGGCATTGACTTCACCTTGATAACCTACTTTAGAGACCAAAGGTGGTATGGTGATTGTCCATTTGCAATGTCCCTCCCCATTTCCCTCAAGTGATCATGCATTCTTATCTAACCATCTTCATCCTCCACAACAAGACATCTATTGAAAAGAGTTCCCAACCAAGTGTTCCATAAAACTCATTGTCCCATGCTACAATGGCTGCACTTCTTCTTTCTCCAATGAAGAAATATGTTACATCCAAGAACATCTCCTTCTCTTTCTTCCCTAGAGCATCATAGATGACTTTGAGCCTCTTTGTGATGTCCTCGTGGCGAATCTTGGAATACTTATTCAATATTTGCTAGAATTTTATTTTTAATAATAATTCAGCATGTTATTGCAATTGTGACAGATTATTTTGACGCATGGTTATTGCTCCTACAACGCCATTGTCGCACACCGATCACAATTGGGATAGTGAAGTGAAGGCCTAAGGCATTGTCTTTGTGATAGTTGACTGTCACAATTATGATGGCATGAAGATGAAATCTTTTCCTTTCCTTCTTCCAGTTATGATAGCTTTATCCATCATAATTGTGATAGACACCCTTGTCATCACAATTTGTGATAGAAAAAGTTTGATGCCTATCCTAAAGGAGCCAATTCGTGGTACTATCGCTTAGTTGATGGGTGGTTGTTGCAATTGCAATGACCTACCATCATAATTAAGGCCCAAATGTAGTAGTTATGCAATAGAATTCAATATGACATTATGTGAATGTGTACAAATGGTTCTACATTTAAGGATAGAGAAGATAGGTGGTCAGTATTTAAAGAAGAAACTCATAATCTAAAGCTTTCATTAGCAGCAAATGGTGTCAATTCATTTGGAGAGATGAGATCTATTTACTCAGTGTGGCCTATTTTTGTTATTAACAATAATATTCCTCCTTGGATGTCCATAAAGAGGGAGCACATAATGTTGGCAATGATTGTACTAGGTATTTTCTCATTTAATAGTCATCTAAATTAATTTATCAACACAATATCAAAATGACCATAATAATTATGTTTTGTTTATGTTCATTCAACTAGGTAAGTACCAAGTAAAAGATATGAATATATATATATATATATTGAGCCCTTGATTGATGAGTTTTTAGAGCTATGGAATGGGGTCACCATGTACGAAATCTCTAGACTAATTGATGAAACACAATTTCAGTTCTGTGCTATGCTTGTATGGACAATACATGATGCCTCTAGACTAACACATTTTTTTGCTATGTAAAATTGTTAATGCATTTTTTTGATATGTAATAGTGCTAACACATTTTTTTTGTATGTTTAAGTTGTGCTTGATAATTGTAAATATGAACCTTGTAGTACACATGTCATCCAATTAGACATGATCTTGTAGGTCATCAGACAAAAGGAAAATTTACATTTCCAATTTTTGGTCCAAAGATGAAATATTGTCATTCAAAAAGATTAGGAAAGTAGGTGTTCAATGAGCATAGATACTTTCTCCACAAAAATCATAAGTATCAAATTACCGAAAAACATATTTTCAATGGGAAAGAAGAGACAACACCAAAGCCACAAAGAATGACACCTCACATATGGAAGTTGGGATACAATAGAATGAATTATTGAGGTAATGTAATTCCATCTGATGTAGGTTTTTGTATGAAATTAAAATTTGGAAAGTATATTTTGTTTAGTAATGATGTAATTGATGTTCCCGAAGATCATCAAGGCATTGATGAGCAAATGCCAAAAGGATATAAAAGCTATCCTAGACAATTTAGTAGGTTAACATACTACGAGCACCTCTCAATCTTGTATTTGTTTGATGTTATGCATATTGGAAAGAATATATCAAATACACTATGGATAATATTGGATGGAAGGCATGACAAAGAAAAATTGGTCAAAATTTGTAATGACTGCTAGCCCCATATTTGTCTTGCCGATTGTTATTACTGATACCCAAAGTTTTACCCAATCAAATTTGAACTTGAACCATGTTCCCTTTTACTTCAACTTAAATTTTAAGCTGCTATCATTCGCAAAATCATAGAATCCTTCTTTCCATTTACCCATCAGTACAACATATCTTGTGCAAGGAAGAAGTTGAAGTTAAAGCAAGAAAGTGTCACTTCAACTTCAACTTTGTTTTCCTTTTTTTTCTAACGGTTTTCTCTTGTTTTCTTCTCGCAGGGATTTGGTTAAGTAAAACATGCATGTTTTACTAAAAGAGGTCCCACTTTCTTGCCATGTGTTAAAGATGTAAAAGGAAATAAATCTAACAACTAAGTGGCATTTGTCAAAGTACTCATTATTTCCTAGAAAGTAAAATTAGTGATTGTCTGACATCATTAAAAAGAGATAGCATGCTGATGTGACAGGGATAATTAACGATAAATGACTAAGGAGCCTTGTCAAATAAATTCACATGCTGATATTAATGATTTTGCACACTCCATATCTGTCCATGATTTTCCAAAATCTTGTTCCTTAAATTCTTCCTTCTCTGGTGTAATTGTCTATCTTACTATGTTGGAGCCCAAAACATCAAGCTAGTAAGAATAGAACTGTAGTGCTTGACTTTGCAAAAATTGGTGAGTGCATAATTTGACCTTCTCTATATATTTTGTTTTCTTGCTCCTAGTTTTTGGTTAAGCTTTCTTTTTAGCATTTAAGTTTTTGATCCCCTGTCAAAGTGACTGTGACACTTTTCTGGCCTAAGCTCCCTAAGCCTAAGAAGCCCTACTTGCTAAGCTCTTTATCTGAGATACATATACTTTCCTAGTCAATGTAGACTTAACCCAACTAGTAGAAAGAGTTAAGAATGCACAAGTTGGACTCATGTACCAAAAACTCACTAGTAGTGGTTTAATAGAAGCCGCCACTTTCCCAACTACCATAGGATGTCTAGAATTGATTGTTGAGTGTGTGAATCATTATGACCCGTAGACCAAATGTATAAAGAAGGTCACAAGTGAAATTTTGGCCAAAATTGATAGGGTTACAGTCAATTCTTCTCTAAGGATACTATTAGCCAAGAATGCCCCCTGCCAAAAAATAAAATTTAAATAATAATCCATTCAATGGTCACCTAGGGATTTTTATGAAATAATTTAACATTGGATATATTCCTTATTTCATGTCATTCCTTAGAACATTTCACATTGTGACCATGTGATTCGTACAATCACAATTGGTTAAGTGCTAACCAGGATCAAGATGGCGAAGGTGCAATTTCCTTATGTTCACATTGTCATAGAGTTTATTGGCTTAAGCAAGGTTAGGATGGAGAAGGTGCATTTTCTTTGTTTTCACTTGGTTGTAGAGCTACATTGACATGCTATGGTTTAAGTCACGACAAGGTGGAAAGAGTAAGCCTTTAGTGTTTTAAAGATACATCTCACATTGTTAGATCTTTTTAGATCTATGGCCAGTGGATGATCACAATAGGGTAAGAAGAAGCTAAAAGTTTGAGTTGTGATCAATCAATTTCCCTTGTTTTGCATGGTTGCAAGGTTAGAAGGTGAACCTCAGGGTTAGGTGGCGATGGTGCAGATATGGTCAGAATCTTAGTCTTCACAAGGTTGTAGCGGTTAAGGAAAGATATTAAGGGTGGGCTATGAAGCGATGATAACCAAATGGTTGTGGTTTCACAGAAAAGAATTGTTATTGAAGAAAGGTGGTGGTGAAGCTGTCATCACAAGTGATCAAACATAAGACATAAATTTGAATGCTGATAGAGTGGTAGAATGGTAACAGATGTTTGGTCCACATGGAAAGACTTGAAGGTTGACTCTAGTTGACCAAATAACATAGCTAATTTGGCAAGTTGATGATAGCAGAAGCAACTCCTTGATGATGAATATGATCTTTCTAATCTCCTACAACCACTTTCATCATTCCCTAGGTATAATAAATGCAAAGAGACACTCCATCATTGCCTATTGATCCTTCCATTCAGTCAAAAGTTAATAACTTTTGTTCCTAACCTCTTAGAGCTTTGTTTGGTGAGGAAGTGATCTTCTTATGTATGGATTTGCATTGTGATAAGATCTTTTCTGGTTTTGCAATGATTAACCTCTGTAGATTTGATTGTAGTGGTTGAATTCTATCTTATGGTGGAAGCTATCTAAAATTATGCTTACACTATAAAGGTAGATTTTGTACCCTTTGTTAGTGTCAGATCTTCTCTATTTCTTTAGTATTACCCTGGCATGCTACTGTAAATTCCCTCTTTGCCTCTAAATTATATGACATCCTTTGGAGGTTGTTTCCACTTTTCACAAAGTTGTCCTTAGGTAGAAACTTTGGACAAGGGTGCAAGCTTTTGTGTCAATAGATACCTCACAAATAACCCTATGATCCATGGAAGTTTGAAGAATCTAGATGCTTGTATGGGAAAAATAAGAAGGATTATGATTATATTGTGGCACATGCTTGGCTCTTAAGACTAGCACCAAGAAGCTCAAGATTAACCAAACCACTAACTATTGAGCATTTTATTAAAGAGATTGTTGACATAGTTTTTCTACTCAACAAAGTAAAAGGAAACAAGCATGCCTTTCACTAGGATAATTGGATGTATTTATTTGTTCATTTAGAAAATTGTTGAGGGATAGAAATTCATTGATTGGGAAGACTTGATAGTTGAAGGGTTTCACATAGGTCTTGTAGGTTTGAATAACTTCACCCCTTTCTTCATGTCCTCATTTTTGGTTTACATCCTAGCTATGTCAAAAGAATGGGAAGGTCTCCCACATAAGCCTTGGATAGATGACATGACCATTTACAAGTATTGTAGAAACCTACAAGCAAAGAAACCCTACAAAGAATTCAGGAGAATTAATGATGTATTTGTAGGGAAACTAGTTTTTGAGCTCTGAGGTGAAGAGAATTGTAGGATCTCTAAAGAATCTATGTAGACTATTAAGATTAATGCTTGTTATTATATATGGTTCCCTAGATTCACCTATATTAGAGTCAAGGGTTTCACTAATGAACCTCTTAAACTACCTTGCTATTGCATTGATAACATCATCCTTTCTGATATTTGTAGGCAACTCATTCATGTCATTAATTTGTTTGAAAATATTAAGAAGACTCATCTTGTTTTGTTTCCTATAGGCATTGGTCACTATATATGTCCCAATATTAAACAGGCTATGTTGATAAATTTGGCGATGTCCAATCTGTGTCTCAAATAGTACTTTGCTAGAAAAAACTTTGACTATGTGGGCTTTGCGAAAGAAAATCAAAAGATGCATCCTCCCTTAGGCACATTCCTCACCAAGAAGATTATTGGGCCAATTTCTCTCATGAGTTTGAAGTAAGAAAAAGATTATGTTCAAAGTTGATCATAAGTCAAATATAAGCATTGAAGGTTCATCTTGACATCAATGGGTTAGAGGAAAATTATAATGAGGAGGTGGTTGATCCCTTATATATTGAACAAATTGAATGTCTCCCTATCTCTAAACTAGATTGGAACAAGAGGGAAGAAGATGATTTTTATTCTCACATGATAGGTGTTTTGAAGAGGATAGAAATTTGGTTGACTAAAAAGATGAATTGGGTTTCAACTCAAGAAAAAGCCCAAGAAGCACTCAAAAGCTAGAAAAAAGAAGCTTTCAAAAGAGCTAATTGTTCCCTCTAACTATGCCATTGGTGATTCTTTTGCAGGTCAAAAGGAAACTGAAGTTGAATCATCTATCCCTTTGATTCAATTTTAGGTTCAACTTCAAGTAGTAAACACTAAAAGAGCTACTCGTTCAAACACCAAAAGCAAGAAGGCTACATAAAACAAAACATAGAGTAGAATCATGATAGACTTGGATCCCCTAGAAACTAAGGTAGTAATAGAACAAATCATTTCTTCTGATATTTTTGACTTAGTAGGAGACCAACATAAAATAGTAGAAGGAGAAAGTGCATCAATGGATACTGTATCCCTGATCGGTACCACTGCCACACCTAGAAAGGAACCTGCGACACCTAAGTGGTTAGAAACTTCTGTAGAAAATAAAATGAAGCATGGTAAAACACTCCATACCAATGGATGACTTAGTAAGTGAATACTTTGGAAGATCTTCTAAAGTTAAGAAAGAAAAAAAAAAGTCTTGGATCAACTTTGACAAGAACATAGGGTGGTAGTTGGAAGAAATTGCCAAACCTCCACAAGATAAACTTTAAGAAGAACTCACACCTTAAGATTATTAGGTATCAAAAGTAGACTAGGTTAAAGTTACCAAAGTCTTAGACATGAAAATATTTGAGGTATCTAACAAGAAGATTGTAGACTGAGTGTGGAAAGACGCTAAAGACAAGAAAAACATGAAGGAAGCTATGGGAAACATGGGCCAATATATCAATGCCATTCTACACCCTGAACCAAAGCCAATCAATGAAATTTCAGCCATTGTTGATGTTAATTCTCCAGCCAATCAAGAGTTCTTAGATAATATACAAAAGTGTAGAGATATTGCTAAGACATTTGAAGACTGGGTTTAGACTATGCAAAACAAAACAATATCACAAGTGAATCTTCTGAGTGATACCTAAAAAGAAACTTCAACTATTACCAAGAAGGTTGAATCAAACACTAAAGGATATGAGAGAGAGAGAAAGGTAATTAGATGAAAGAAGTATTGTGGATTGATGAAATACAAGGGCATGGTCTGCAAAAGTTTCTCATTGAATGCCCTGTAGCTAGTCTTGATGATAAAAATTTCTATTTGATCCAAGAATGTATTGAATGGAGAAATGAAGAATTCACATAGGGTGTAGCTGATATCAAAAAAACACTATCTAGGCTTGAGGACATAGATGACATAATCCTTGGAGACTTGAAGTGGTTTTATAAATAGTGTGGAGGAAGAGAAAGTGATTATGTCGCACCTACAAAAGATATCATCAATAGATATAGAAGAAATTCTTGGAAGTACAGGAAAAGAAAATGCCTATGAGACAAGACTTTTCTAAAATTGCACATGTTGAATCCATGTTGATAATCAACTAGAAACACCTAGAGATGCATGAGAGAAAGATAATGGAGCTAAAGAAAGAAAAAGAAGTCTGGAAAAAGAGGATCACTTTTCTTAGCCTGCCACATCAATTAGTCATCTCATCCTTTACTATTGCATATGAAAGCTGGAAAGCTAGAAGGATTGCTACTAGTGTGGAAAAAGCCCTATGACACCTAGAATATCATAGTTGGATGCTTTCTAGCTTTTATTTTCTCTACTTTAGTTTATTGTCAGTCAGTTTGCATGGTTAAGTAAACAAAAACTATCTACTCCTAGTGGGGTAATTTTGGATTTAGTTATCCAACCTCAAAGGGTATATATATGTAATAACTAATTTCTAAAAAAGGGGACTCTCTCAATAGATGTGAAACCAAAAATACTTTTGATTAAGTGTCTGCAATTAAAAAACTTTGATACAAGTTTTGGTTGTGATAAGGAAATATAAGATTTTACAGTTTTATATTTTGAAACTTTTCTAGAATAGATATTATTGTCTATTTTGTAATGATTTATGTCCTTGTGGATATTATTCAGTTGTGAAAAGATTTGCATTGTCTCATTATGGTTTAAAATCTTGTTGTTGAGGTTGACAGAATTCAAAGGGATAATAGAAAAAGTAAATTTTTAGTCATTTTCATCTATAGGGATTAATCATGTGGATGATCTTGGTTGTTAAATTTGAATGGTTTTTCAACCTGCACATTCTTTTCATTTTTATGAATTGATTGTTTAAAGCTTTTTAGTATTTTCTAGAAAAATACTCATTAGGAAGATTTTCCCTCAAAAGAGGAATTAACGAATATATTTTCAAAATTGTAGTTGCACCTAATAGTAGTTCAAAGCAATACTAAGAAAATAATTCCTTGCGCCTTTGTGGGAATTCAATCTATTAGTTTATCAAGAATTTTCCCTCTTTGAGGTTTAAAATCAAGGGGAAAATTTGTTTACTAATGGTTTTTTTTGGCAACTCTATTGGGGACATGTAAAGGCAGAATCTCATTCCCTTAATTTCTTAATGAATTATATGGTTTTGGAAAATGATTCTTCCTAACCACAATCAGTTGCCTTTTCTACAACCAAATCTAGGCTTTCATGATACACTAGAAGATATTATTTCTAATCTGAACACTTGTGCCTAGGCTAATTGAGTCAACAATCAACAATGTCTCCAAGTGTAACTGGTACTAAAAAGAGAAGAAGAAATAGCTGAGAGGATTAGAGGGATTCCCATAGTTTAGTAAGAAGAAGTTGTAGAAATGGTTGCTTGTGTAAATAATTGATTTAATCAAATTGTAGCACTTTTCTATCACCTTGGCTATGAAAAGGTATACTCAGGCTGATAGGTTTTTAGGTCTAGTGGATGAAAATTTTGAAGACTTAGCAAGAATTGACTTCAAACCTGATCTTTCTTTAAAAAGAAGTAAAGCTAAAACTACTAGCAGATCGTCATCCCCTACTAAAAGTTGTAATCCATTTCCTTTTGTCTAGTCCTTAATCATCCCTAGAACCTTGATTCCTTCTTCTATTACCATCCTCCCTCTCAATTTTAGATTACCAAGAATGACTCTATATCATCCTTGGGGATTCATTGTAGGGCCTCTGTGAGTAGTGAGAAACATGGAAAGATTTCCTAAATGAGTAGAATAAGTTCTTCCTAGATTTAGTGGGGATGGAAAGAAGTCACCTAAAGAACATCTGAATTCTTTTCATGCCACATGTGGAGTGTTAGTTGTAGCAAAAAAAGATGTGTTTGTAAGGTTATTCATTCAAATCCTGACAAACTCAGCAGCCAATTGGTTTCACCATTTACCCAATGTGTTCATCACCTCTTGGGATACCATGAAAAATGATTTTGAAGCCAAGTTTAAGTCAACTAAGGATGCAAATTCCTTGCTTACACAATGGGCCAAATGAAAAAAGAGATGCACGTACCTATGTGTGAATTTGTGGCCAAATTCAATAAAGCTCTACATCAAATACCTATGGTTAGCAGGCCCAATGATGAGAATCGAAAAGATTTCTTTTTAAATTTCATTCCCTTAGACATTACTTTTCCAATGAAAAGAGCTAATCTTGCAACACTTGTAGTATCCCAAACTCTTTCCATAGAGTTAGAAGATGGGCTTATTATATCTAGAAAATGGAAGAAGGATGTGCAGATCTCAAACTCTTAAGCCTTCATGTCCTTTTCCTCGCATGATATACTCATCTAGTAGATGGAAAATGATCTAATAGCTATAAAGAAGAAGCTCCCAAAGGTTTCTTATCCTTACCAAGATATCCCACAAAAATTTCCAAATCAAGGTAAACAATATAGTCTTCCTCCTAGTCAACAAAGGCTTCAAATTGAACCTCCCCCAAGCAAAAGAAACATGTGTGTCTTCCATCTTACTAGTGATCATGAAGGAGCCACATGTCTTGAGAATGTAAGGTATG
The DNA here is from genome assembly GCA_028749045.1 of Cupressus sempervirens. Taxonomy (NCBI): domain Eukaryota; kingdom Viridiplantae; phylum Streptophyta; class Pinopsida; order Cupressales; family Cupressaceae; genus Cupressus; species Cupressus sempervirens. The sequence continues at coordinate 1,040,818,786 of CM053787.1, forward strand.
AACAACTAGAAATAGAAAAGCAATCGCAACAAATGTGATAATAGAGGAAGATTCTTCTAAAGGAGCTAGTGACTTCATAAATTATTACCTTGACTATGAATCCGACTTAGCAAAGGGTGGTGATATCTTTTTAACTCTAAAAGACCCTTCATGTTCAATCTTGACTAGAGCAGAGTGAGGAACCAAGGTTGATCCTTCGTAAAAAAGCACTACAACACCTACTCAAGAAAAATATTTCAAAGCAAGAGCTAAAGGTGAGAATAAAACATCACAAGCATAGTCTCCTCCACCTCAAATTCTTAAAATATCTAATCCTAACTCACTTTTTTATATTGTTGAGTTTTGTAAAGCATCTATAATTCAAATTTCTCTTGCTAAATATTTGAGAATAAATCCTAATCATCTCAATAAATTAATTGACTTCATCCATCAACCTTCATCAGATGCTTCCACCAACCAAGAACATAGATTTTCTTCTACTGAAGAAACCCAAACCAAAAAGACAACACCCCATGTAGAAAAAATTAAACCAAACAAAGTAAGTCCAAAGACATTTTCTAGAGAAAAACCTGATCCTTTCTACATATCTATTTTCTTACATGATTTCAAGCTATGCAATTGCATCATAGACTTGAGAGCATCAGACAATATAATGCTAGCAGTAGTAGCTAAAGCTCCTAACTTACCTCTAACCAAAAATTTTGGTAAATGTTACTCAATAGATTCCAAAAAATTACCTCTAGTAGGTTAGATTAAAGATGCACAAGTTTCTCTAGTAGCCTTTCATAATAAGAGAATAAACCTTACTACTCTAGTAGCAGACACCCATACTAGTTATGGCATGCTCCTTAGTTGAACTTTCTATCAAGATCTAGGTGAAGAAGTCAAAATGGATAGGTCACAAGCAATCATACTTGTAGGAAAAGAAAAAGTCACTATGTTACATAAAAACCAAGTCCAAATATATAGTTTTTCCTTTCGATGACCCTAAGTCCTGAATTCTCTATCAAGAAATTGATTTTACTAACTATTTGATTATGCCTAAGATTAAAGAAATAGGAGTTAAACCAAAAGATACTAATACACCTTGGGTTTTGGAGTTTGATGGAAGTTGTTGTTCAAGCGGGTCTAGAGATATCTCCTTTAGGATAGATTTTTCCTTCCTCTTTCAAACTCACCTTTGAAAACAAAAATAGTATGACTGAATATGAGGCTTTGTTGCTAGGAATAGAAGAAGCAAAGAAGAAAAATATAAAAATACTAAAAGAAGATGGAGATGTTGAGTTGATAGTAAATCATGTCAAGAAGTTATTCTCGGTGAAGAATGAAAGATTAAGACACTGTAGGAATAGGTTAAGGGATGAACTTGATTGGTTTGATGCTTTCTCTGTCGAATCAATACCTAGAGAACTCAACACAAAAGTTGATTCCTTGGTAGTCTTGGCTTCTTTAATGATTCCTCATCCTAAATTTCTTACTAACAAATACACTATTGAAATAATTCATAGACCCAATGTACCTAACAATAATAGTTCATGGAAGGTGTTTAGAGATGATGCCCGTATCAACGCTTTCCTAAAAATTATAGGAAATTTTGCCACTAATTACTTTGAAGACTTAGAATCAAAATTTCATGAGTTCTATTTTGATGTTACTACTGGTGAAGTTAAAGATGTCATTCAACTCAAAGGTAACATGATACCTAAAGGATTAGTTGAACTGGAGAAGCTCTTCAATAGCCGAGATGTTTGTTCAACTCAAAATTCAACTTCCAAAGAGGTTGAAAACAATGATTATGGGAAAATAAATCTAGGTGGCAAAGTTAACCCAAAAATGGTGAATCTAGGGGTCTATTGTGAAGGAGATGATAAAACATGATTCACCAAGTTATTAGGAGAATATAAAGATGTGTTTTCATGGTCATGTGAAGAACTAAAAACTTTCAAAGGAGGAAAATTTAAGCATCACATCACTTTGAAGCTAGGTATTTCACCTTTCAAGTAAAAATTAAGAACCTATAATCCAAAAGTATCAAATACAATCTTTAAAGAAATCAATAAAATTCTCAAAGCATGCATTATCTTCCCAATACATCATTCCACTTAAGTGGCAAAGATAGTGCCCGTGAGAAAGAAAAGTAGAGAAATAAGAATCTGTGTTGATTTTAGAAATCTGAATCATGCAGGTCTAAAAGATAACTTTGCTTTACCTATTATGGACCAGATTCTTCAAACAGTTGCTGGCTCAAAAATGATGTCCTTCCTTGATGGATTTTTTGGTTATAATCAAATAGGCATTGTTGAAGAAGATCAACACAAAATTACGTTCACAACTCCTTGGGGTCCTTTTTCTTACTGGAGAATACCTTTTGGGCTAATACATGCTGGTTCAACCTTCAAATAGGTGATGAATTCAACCTTTGGACATCTTCTAGACAAAATTTCATAGTTTACCTAAAAGATATGACTCTCTTTTCAAGAACACAAAAGAAGCATCTGAAAGTGATAAAAGAAGTCCTACAAAGATGCAAAGAACATAGGATTTCATTGAACGCTAAGAAGTCTATCTTCTATGTGACTAAAGAGAAATGCTAAGGCATATAGTTTTAAAAAAGGGGATTAAAATTGATCCAGATAGAGTAAGAGTGATATAGGAATTGTGTCTCCTAGTAAACCACAATGACATCAGGTGTTTCTTTGGTCAAATAAATTTCCTCAAGAAATTTGAACCTGACCTTGCTAAAACAACCAAGCCGATGGCAAAGCTATTAATTGATAAGAAAAATTTCAAATGGGATTATTTGGCTATCAAGTGATTTGAAGAAGTTAAGGAGGCTATTACTAAAGCACCGATCCTTATTCAACCTAATTTTAACCAAGATTTTGTGATGTATTTCTATGCATCCAAACACACCATGTCTAGTATTTTTCTTCAAAAAAATGAAGAAGTTCCTATCTCTTTTATGATTGTTCCCTTGAAAAAGCATGAGTTGCATTATTTGCTTGCTAACAAACAAACTTTTGTGGTTGTGAAGGTTCTTAAGTAGTTTTGGTATTATATCCTCCATTCACACTCTATGGTCTACATTCTAACTGTAGCAGCCAAGAGCATGCTCACGTAGCAAGGCATAGCCATGAATAACCAAGCCACTTGGGTGTCAAAAGTGCAAGTATTTTCTCTTGATATCAAAACCACCAAATTATTCCAAGGTCAAGGGATTTGTAAGTTAATAGCAAAGAATAAAGAGGAGGAAACTTCCCCTAATTGCTTGTTGTTAGGATTGAAAGATGAGTGATTTTTAGATATAGCATATTTTCTAACATATAGGCACTGCCCAAAACACTTGAAAGGAAAGGATTGGAGGAGTCTGCAACTCAAAGCTGTGAAATTTATGATCATAGATGGCATCCTATATAGAAAGGTTTAGATGGAATGTTCCTTATATGTGTCAATGTCAATCAACAAGAAAAGTTGCTCCAAACCTTCATAATGAAGCATGTCGTAGACATTTTTCTTCCATAGTGAGTGCTTTTAAGATCTTGAGGAGCGATTACTATTGGCTAGGTATGTTCAAGTCTACCAATAAATGGGTAAGACACTATGAGAAATGCAAGTTGTTCATTGGTAAAACATAATTAGTTGCCCTCCCTTTAAAGGTAGTAATCATTGAAGAACCTTTCCATCAATAGGGGTTAGATTTTATCGGTCCATAAATCCAGTCTCTAGTGTTGGCCACACTCATATTCTTACCACCATAGACTACTTTGCCAAATGGGTAGAGGAAATACTAGTAAAAGTAACAACATTACAGGTGGTATGTTAGTTCCTAACTGAGAATATTTTGACTCAATTTGGAGAACCAATCAAGGTAGTGACTAATAATGCCCAAATATTTTCATCTCAAGAGATTCAACTTTTTTGCTATAATCATGGAATCCACTTTTTATATGCATCTAACTATTTTCCACAAGGCAACAGGAAAGTAGAGTCTATGAACAAGAATTTGATTAATATCATGAAAAAATTGGTGGATGATAAGGGAAGGGATTGGCATAAAAAGATTTATGAAGCACTACAGGCGAATAGAACTTCTCCTAAAAGAGCCATTTTCATGACCTCTTTTGAGCTAGTTCATGGAGTAGAAGCACAGTTATCACTCCCTTTGGAATTGGCCACACTAAATCTACAAAAAGTAATAGAAGGTGGAATTTTTGCTAGCTCTCTTGAAAGGTGGATATTTTATCTTCAAAAGATTGAAGAAGAAAGAAAGGATTTAGTAGATCTCATAACATAATTGTTGGAACCATGAATGATGATGATATTCTTATGTGCGAATATTGTAGAAACATAATTAGATCATTATCATGATGATATGTTACATTCATGACTATGTTTGTCATTGATGTCAACATAGCAATTTTCTATGGTATCTGACAGAAGAATAGCGGTAAAGATCAAGTTGGTACAAATAGATCATTGAGTACTTTCACTAGCAAGGTTAAAGGGAGATTATACTATGTGTCTTTACATAGCTAACCTTGAAAGCATAAGATATTAATATGCAAGTTTTGGTGAAGATTGTTTTAAGATAGAGTTTACAAAGGCATGCTCTGGTAAACTTGTTATATCTCTTAGTAGAGTTGTTATTCTAAGAAGCCAAAGTTAAAGATGTAAAGAAGACATGTTGATGATGATGTGGCTAAGCTCACTCATCATAATGTTACATTTATTGAAATTTATTCAAGTTACAAGGGAAAAGATTAATGCTACCACTAAGTGTAACGTGTTCTTAATGTGGTCCTATAATAATTAATTGAGAATGTGTAACAACTGACTTAAGGAATTTTTTTATGGATTTGGTATAAAGGAAGGACATTTTCCTTTATCATATATGAAGTAATGCTAATGATTGTAAGCAACACAAAGATCATAATGCAAAGATAAGCAGAGCAGAGCGGAAGTAAAGGAAACTTCTTTGTCAAGGTTTTATTGTGTGATCCAAAGTTTTCAATACTTGGATCCAAGGTTCACGACCTAGTCTACAAGGTTTGACAGTGATAGGTCTATTTGATAGGATAGAGGAAAGAAGTTAAAGCTCAATACATACAATTATTCCACAAGGAATAGTTGAGAGATCAGTTACACAATGAGTTCAATGATCTTGCTCTAGAAGTTTTTTGAACAGTGGGCCCTTCTATCTTCCACAACTCCTAATAGGGTTGGAATCTCCTAATAGGGATTCAAAATCTCCTAATAGGGACTCATATGTACTAACTTTTTTAATAGACTCCTAACAGGATCCATCCTCTAACAAGGAATATTTATATTAGTGCATCATCTTGTGGGCATCATTCCCACTAGGGTTTTCACTCTGATCAAGGATTTACCTAGTTAACATATCTAGTGTAATTGTGTATATTCATCTTTGTATGGTTTTTGTTTACTTTGGTTGAATGATTAAGATTATTTAGGGTGGATAAATGTTTTGATTATTGGATAACTGATTCACCCCCCTGCCCCCCCCCCCCCCCCACCTCTTAGTTATCTTAGTAGACTATTGTTTCTAACAAGAACACCAAGCTAGAGTGAAGAAAATTTTAGACTAGAGTGACAGGCCTAGGAAATTCATGGAAGGAGACAAAGTATTGGTGTGGTATAAGAGAAGGGAACCTAGAGGAGCACATAGCACATTTGAAAGTATGTGGAAGGGACTGTTCATTATTTCTCAGTTGTTGGGATCAAATGCTTTTAGGTTGAAATATTTCAATGGTGATGATCTACCCCCATCCTATAATGGGTAGGATCATAAGTTGTTCCAACTTTAGTTTGGTGTTATTCTCATTATAAATACTCATTTTCCCCTACTTGTTTCCTTTTTGTTTTTTTGTTTTTTCATTCCTATTTTAGATCCCCTTTTCCATTGAAGTTAGTTCAAAAGGTGAGGCTATGAAGCCAGAGATTCTAAATTCATACCTGATCCTTGCAATCTCAGTCACTAGTCGAAGCTGATTATTAGCCCCATATTTGTCTTGTTGATTGTTATTACTGATACCCAAAGGTTTACCCAATCAAAGTTGAACTTGAACCTCATTCACTTTTACTTCAATTTCTAGTTCAAGTCAGTATCATTCACGAAAGCATAGAATCATTCTTTCCATTTACCCATTAGTCCAACATGTCCTATGCAAGGAAGAAGTTGAAGTTGAAGCAAGAAAGTGCCACTTCAATTTCAACTTCATTTCCTTTTTTTTCTAATAATTTTCTCTAGTTTTCTTCTCCCATGGATTTGGTTAAGTAAAACATGCACATTTTACTAAAAGGAGGTCCCACTTTCTTGCCATGTGTCAAAGATGTAAAAGGAAATAAATGTGACAACTAAGCAACGTCTATCAAAGTACCATTTATTTCTAAGAAAGTAAAAGTAATGATTGTCTAACATCATTAAAAAGAGATTGCATGCTGATGTCATGGGGATAATTAATGGTAAATGGCTGAGCAGTCTTGTCAAATAAATTCACATGTTGATATTAATGATTTGGCACACTCCATCTCTATCCATGATTTTTCAAAATCTCATTCCTTAAATTTTTCCTTTTCTGGTCTAATTATCTATCCTACCATGTCAAAGCCCAAAATATCAAGTTGGTAAGACTAGAACTAGAGTGCTTGACTTTGTAGAAATTGGTGAGTGCATAATTTGGCCTTCTCTATGTATTTTTTTTTCTTGCTTGTCATTTTTGGCTAAGATTTCTTTTTAGCATTTAAGTTTGTGATCCCCTGTCAACGTGACCATGACTCTTTTTCAGACTAAGCTCCCTAAGCCTAAGAAGCCTTACTTGTTAAGCTCTTTATCTGAGATATTGGATACTTTCCTAGTTAATGAAGACTTACCCCAACTAGTACAAAGAGTTAAGAATGCACAAGCTAGACCCATATACTAGAAACTCACCAGTAGTGGTTTGATAGAAGCCACCACTTTCCCGACTACCACAGGATGCCCAAAATTGATTGTTGACTATGTGAATCATTGTGACCCTTAGACCAAATGTATAAATAATGTCATAGGTGAAATTTTGGCCATAATTGATAGGGTTATAGCCAGTTCTTCCCTAAGGATACCTCATAAAGAACCCTATGAGCCATGGACATTTGAAGAATCTAGACGCTTGTATGGGATAAACAAGAAGGATTATGATTCTATTGTGGCATAGACCTAGCTCTTAATATTGGCACTAGGAGGCTCAAGATTACCCAAACCACTAACTATTGAGCATTTTATTAAAGACATCACCGACGTAGTTTTTCTACTCAACGGAGTAAAAGGAAATGAGCATGCCTTTCAAGAGAATTAATGATGTATTTTTAGGGAAACTGGTTTTTGAGCTTCGATGCCAAGATAATTATAGGATATTAAAGAATCTATGTAGGCTATTAAAATTTATGGTTGTTATTATATATAGCTCCCTAGATTCACCTATATCAGAGTTGTGGGTTTCACTGATGAAACTCTTAAATTGCCTTGTTATTTCCTTTATAATGTCATCCTTTCTAAAATCTATAAGCAGCTCATTCATATCACTAATTTTTCTAAAAGTATGAAGAAGGCTCGTGTTGTTCTATTTCCTATAGAAATTGGCCACTATAGATTTTCCAATATCGAACAGGCTATGTTGATAAATTTGGAAATGTCTAATCTATGTCTCAAGTCCTACTTTGCTAGAGAAAACTTTGATTATGTGGGCTTTGCCAAAGAAAATCTAAAACATGTGTCCTCATCCAGGCACGTTCCTCACCTAGTAGACTTTTGGGCCAATTTCTCTAATGAGTTTGAAAAAGAAAAAAGAAGATTATGGTCAAGATTAACCATAAGTCAAATACAAGTGTTCAAGGTTCATCTTGACATCAATGGGTTAGAGGAAAATGATAATGAGGAGGTAGTTGTTCTCCTATATACTGAACAACTCAAATGTCTCCTTATCACTGAACCATATTGGAACAAGAGGAAAGAAGATGATTTGTATTTTCACATGACAGGTGTTTTGAAGAGGATAGAAAATTGGTTGACTGAAAAGATGAATTGAGTGTCAACTCAAGAAAAGTCCAAAAAGCACTCAAAAGATACAAAAAAGAAGCTTTCAAAAGAGCTAATTGTTCCCTCTATGTCATTGGTGATTCTGTTGTAGGTTAAAAGGAAACTAAAGTTGAAGCATTTGTCCCTCTAATTCAAATTTAGGTTCAACTTCAAGCAGTAAACACTAAAAGAGCTACTTGTTCAAATACCAGAACCAAGAAGGCCACACAAAAAAGAACAGTGAGCAGAATCACAATAGACTTGGATCCCCCAAAAGATAAGGTAGTAATAGAACAAATCATTGCTCTTGATATGTCTAACTCAATAGGAGACCAATAGAAAATGGTAAAAGGAGAAAGTGCATCAATAGGTACTCTGGCCCTATTTTGTACCACTGCCACACTTGGAAAGGAACCAGCATACCTAAGTGGTTAGAAACTTTTGTAGAAAAGAAATGAAGCACGGTACCACTCTCCATGCCAATGGATGGCTTAGTACATAAATTCCTTGGAAGATCTTCTAAAGTTAAGAAAGGAAAAATAAAGTATCAAATCAACTTTGACAAGAGCACAGGGCAGTGGTTGGCAAAAATTGCCAAACCTCCACAAGATAAACTTCAAGAAGAACTCACACCTCAAGATTATTAGGTATCAAAAGTAGACCTGGGTAAAGGTAGCAGAGCCATAGACATGAAAATATTTGAGGTATCTAACAAGAAGATTGCAAACTGGGTGTGGAAAGATGCTAAAGTCAAGTAGAACATAAAGGAAGCTATGGGAAACATGGCCCAATATATCAATGCCATTCTATACCCTGAACCAAATCCAATAAATGAAATGCCATCCATTATTGATGTTAAGTCTCCAGCCAATCAAAAGTTCTTAGATAATTTACAAAAGTGTAAAGCTATTGCTAAGTCATTTGAGGAATGGGTTCAATTGTGCAAAATGAAACAATTACACAAGTGAATCTTTTGAGTGATACCTAGAAAGAAACTTCAATTGTTATCAAGAAGGTTGAATCAAACATTGAAGGATATGAGAGAGAGAAAGGTAATTGGATGAAAGAGGTATTGTGGATTAATGAAATACAAGGGTATGGTCTAGAGAAATTTCTCTCTGAATGCCCTATAGCTGGTCTTGACAATAAAACTTTCTATGTGATCCAAGAATGTATTGAATGGAGAAATGAAGCAATCACATAGGGTGTAGCTAATATCAAAGAAACACTATCTAGTATTGAAGTCATAGATGACATAATCCTTGGAGACCTAAAGTGGTTTTATAAATAGTGTGAAGCAGGAGAAAGCAATTTTGTCACACCTACATAAGATATCATTAGACATATACATAAGAAATTCTTGGAAGTATAGGAAAAGAAAATGCCTATGAGATAAGACTTTTCTAACATTGTACATGTTGAAGCCATGATGATAATCATCTAGAAACACCTTGGGATGCATGAGGGAAAGATAGCAAAGCTGAAGAAAAAAAGAAAAGTCTAGAAACAGAGCATTGCTTTTCTCGGCCTACCACATCAATCGGTTATCTCATCCTTTACTACTGTGTATGAAAGATGGAAAGCTAGGAGGATTGTTGTTGGCATGGAAAAAGCCCTATGACACCTAGAATCTCATACTTGGGTGCTTGCTAGCTTTTCATTTCTTTTCTTTAGTTTATTTTCATTCACTTGACATGGTTAAGTAACCAAAAACTATCTACTTCTAGTGGGGTAGTTTTGGATTCAATTATCTAGCTCCAAAGGGTATATATATTTAATAATTGATTTCTAAAAAATGGAACTCCCTTGGTAGATGCAAAACCAAAAATACTTTTGGTTAAGTGTTTGCACTTTAAAAACTTTGATGCAAATTTTGGTTGTGATAAGGAAATATAAGACTGTACAGTTTTATATTTTGGAGCTTTTTTGGATTAGATGTTATTGTCTATTCTTTAATGATTCATGTCCTTGTGGAGATTAGTTGTTTGTGAAAAGATTTATATTGTCTCATTATAGTTTAAAATCTTGTTGTTGAGGTTGAGAGAATTCAAAGGGACAATAGAAAAAGTAAATTTTAAGTCATCTTCATCTATAGGGATTAATCATGTGGATGATCTTGGTTGTTAAATTTGAATGGTTTTTCAATCTGCACATTCTTTTCATTTTTATAAATTGATTGTTTAAAGCTTTTTAGTATTTTTTGGAAAAATACTCATTTGGAAGATGTTCCTTCGAAAAAGGAATTAACAAATATCTTTTCAAAATGGTAGCTACACCTAATAGTATTTCAAAGAAATACTAAGTAGAGAATTCCTTGCACCTTTGTGGAAATTCAATCTATTAGTTTATTGAGAATTTTCCCTCTGTGAGGTATAAAATCAAGGAGAAAATTTGTTTACCAACTAGTACCTAGGGTTTTGGAACCCTAAGTATTTCCCCTCTTCATTCAACTATGTGAGAAGTAAAAACAAGGTAAGTTTTTAAAAAAATTATTTTGCATTGGATATTATTTAATTCTTTTAAGAATTAAATATTATCACAATCAAATGAAAAATGATTAAATAATCTATTTAATTCAAACCAACGTTAATCTCTCACATTGTTAATTATAAAAAATTAATTAATTATTTTTATGATGTGAGGGTGAAAATGAGAAAATATGAAGGACAAGATTAATTCTTTGTAAAGTGCTAAATGATTATTGCACTTAATATTAAAAAAAAGAAAACAAGTGAATTGGTAAGCCAAAGGGGGTAAGATAAATGTGGAAGAATTTAAAATAATTAATTTTTTTAAAGAATTAATTATTATTGTAACCTAAGGAATTTGTGAAAAATTGTATCAGAAGAAACTATTGGGAAGTAGTTTCAAAATAGAAGGAAGTTAGGGTAGTTAGCAACGAGGGGTTGAAATCTTTAAAAAGAGGAAGTTCTATTGTAATAGGGTTCCTCTTGTTCTGATCTACAAGTTCTATAGCTACTACAACAGGGGGAGAAGATAGTTTTGTTTTGTGACTGGGGAAGGAGCTTTTGTCTTATGCAGATTGATTGTAATAGAGGGATGGAATAATACTATTGTTATTCTATTATGTTTCTAAAATAAAGAGGGATATAAGTGTGTTTGATTTTGCAGTCATATACATTTGCATTTCTAATCTAGAAGGTTTATGAGTCCTTTTATTTATGTTTTAGATGCAGTCCTTTATTACTATGTTGAATGTGATATATGTAGTCTTGTGGTTATGTATTCACACTTTTGCATAATGATATTTGCAACTCTTCTTGTCTCTTATGTAATGCAGAAAGTCAAATAGGTGATCATAGGGTTATTTATTTGCTTTATCTCTTTAAGTGTTAAACTGAAATTTATTCCATATTGATGGATGAATGTTAGAAAATCCTTTGTGTCTTCAGGTTAAAGACATAATCAGTTTGTTGCATTTGTTGTATATCTTTTATGAGGGAACTATACCTCTCAATTTAGAGGAAGATTATCAATAGAATGATAATCTATCCATTTGTTAGTTTTTTTTGTTCTTCTTTTCAAGCATATTGAGTCATTGTTTGCATTTCTATCTGAAGGACAAAATTGTTTACTAACAGTTTTGGCAACTCTACTGGGGAAAGAAGGCAAGTTCCAGTGCTTTTCTTTTCTTGGAAATCTGAAGGTACCTCCCCAAGGATGGAGATTGGTGACTCTAATTCATTTTGGTAAAAGAATTTTAGTGTAATGGCTTTGGTTGCAACCCAGTCATGGGGGACTCAAATTGGGCCATTTTATTTATCTCAATATTATTCCCTGCCTAAAAGATCATGGGAATACCTTCCCAAGTTTTCTGGAGATAAGACTCAAGATCCAAATGATCACATTAAAGCATTTACAGTTGCCTACGAGATTATTGGTGTGTAGGAGGAGAATGTCTTTGTTAGATTATTTGTTGGAAGCTTTGTTGGAAGTGCAGCAGATTGGTTCTAGAATTTGTTGGATGGTTGCATCACTTGTTGGAATGACCTTGAGGTGAAATTTCTTCAAATGTTTATGCCTACACTTAATTTAGTTAAATTTTTATTTAATTTCTTTCAAATCAAGTTGGAAAAATGGGAAGTCATGAGAGATTTTATTGATAGATTCAATAGAACTATTGGTAAGATACCTAACCAACCAACCAATTGAAAAAAAATTAGTTGTGTGTTTTCATTGCTACCATGCAAATAGAAATGAAATTCTTGCTTCTTTGTTTAAAAGTGCAAACATTACAAGATGCACAAAGGGAGGCTATTAGTTTAGAAGATGACATGATTCTAAGGGGAATGAAGTGTAAAGAAATTACATAGGCGGGAATTTATCTCTATGAACAAAAGAATTATCTAAAAGAAAAGGCTGAATAGAAAAAGGCCATTCTCAAAGCAGTGAAATTAGCACCTCCTATTTATAAAAGTCTAATAGTTTTGAATGAAAAAGATCACTTAATCCCTCCTATGATTGAAAGAACTCCCTGTAGTTTAGCTGGAGTGTACCATCTACAAGTTGATTATGATGATGAATATGCCTCACAATCAACTGACTCAATAATTGGCCTTAATATACCTCCTATTGAACAAATCATGGAGGGTGAAAGATCAATTGAAAACTTATTAGAAGATGTTTTAAATGCAGAATTTGATTCTTTTATATTTGAGACTTATGATGATATTTCACCAAATGGTGTTGTTTGGGAAGGTATGAAGGATGAACATATGCGAGAAAGGATTGATGATGAATACTATTCTAAAAGTATGGCTGATCACACAATGCAATATTTATCAGCATGCTTGGATGGCTCTTCTTGCGAGCATGAATTTGATTATGAATTGTTCTTGTTTGATCTCTTGGAGACTAATAAAGCATTACTACAGCCTAAAGCATCAAATGATTTCCCAGAAGTTGAAAAGGAAGAGAATTTTTTTGAAGAAAAAGAAACTAGTGGAATGGGATTAATGCAAGAAAAGGATATTGAAAGAGAACCAAATGATAGCCAAGAAGCAAAAGAGTATCAATTTGTTTTGCGGAAATCTACAGTTCTCTCATCAATGTCACATTTGGAAGAATCAATGCAATAGTAAAAAGATCAAAGTATGGAAGAGTTTGTTGGAATTTCAAATATAGTGGTAAAAAATTATATGCAAGACACTAGTTCCATATTTCACTCTGAAGAAATTCATGTTATTCATGAGAATACTCTTGAATCTGTGTTCATTTTTCCACCCCTACCTTCCATTATTAATGGGAGAAACCTTACACTTTGGTTGTTTTCAGTTTACCTTTTGAAAAATTTGGTTCCATTATATCCAAAGTTGGTTCAGAAGGGTTCATACTTTTTCCAACCTGTAAATGGTCACATTAAGTTTTTAGGGTTTTCCCCTCTCCATTGTAAATAGCCATTTCCTTTTCACAAATTTTGGCTTGAGTTTTTTTTTTTGTTTTTGTTTGGGTTGGTGTTTCTCTTCAAATAAAGTTGAATCATTTTTGCATCTTTCCCTTCCCTTCCCTTGAGTCAATCCATTTTTAGAAAAAAAATTCAGAAATAAAGGCCATCATGAATTGATTAGCAACACTCCGTACGCACCCAGTTGTTGTATTGTCCAAGTTTCAATTTTAAATCTTAGCATGCAGTTTCAAAGTTCAGTTCAAGATTTAAAGATTTAGATTCAAGTTCAAGTTTAGTATGAGAGTGATGAGTGTACAGGTGTATAAGTGGACAAACTTTAGCATTTCTCTTTTGCATTGTATTATCAAAAGTTTAGGGTTTTTAGATTTTGTTCATGGTGGACAGCTTATATGGTTGAGTTACATTTACCTTTTGAAGATGGTGAATATGTGGATTCTTAATTAATATTAATATTCAAGGGGTTTATTCAATATTTTGCACTCAATAATTTCACTGCCTTAGAAGGCTAAATGTGAGGACAAATATTTGGGAGTTGTGGTGATAAAATGTTGAATAAAGGTGTGGGTCTCAAATGTTGAATATTGTGATGATAATTGTTGTAAATACAAAGGTTTCAAAAGTTGAGTAGGCTTGTACTCCAAGTACAAATGAAATGATAATATATGTCATTGGCACAAAGGAATAGATTAGACATCTTAGCTCTTGCATAATCCAAAAATATCAGTGGGAAAACCTAACTTATCATCTGTCTAAAACAAAAAGAGTCCCATATAGCATGGAAGAGATTGATGGCCTTTAACAAGATGAAATTTTGTATGTGAGCAGGCGTAGGAGAGGCTCAATTAGGTCCTTAATAATTAAAATATCTTCACTATGTTTTTGTCATTGCAGAAAGATGACTATAATAAACATATTTCATTCTTTGTGTAATTGTAAAGAAAATCCTGAAATGATGTATAACTACTCCTAGCCCAAGCGCACACATTTTTGAGCTATGTAAAGGGAGGCCAACATCTATAGGATGAATGATATGAACTAGTGCATCCATAAATATAAGTCTGCAACAGTCAAGGAGAAATTTTGGCCCATATGGTGCATGGAGATCTTCTTTTAGAGGAATTTTTAGGATTTGGAGAATGTCTTAGCCATTCATATCGCAAGTTTGGAGGACGTTGTAGGCAGGGTGAAAGGATCTATATGATGATATCGAGGTGTGCAGAGATAAAATTTACTACTTTGATGAGGATTTGCTTAGATAGGAATTAGATATCAAATTACATGACAAACTAGAGGAAGCCATTCTAGTATGGCATATAGCTACTGTAATATGTGACAACAAGAGAGAACCGGCTAGACAGGATGATGAGAATGTACAGTGGAGTATAAAACTGTCGAGATGATATTGATGCAGTGCTTCAAAGTTACCCAACACTAAACATTGAACAACTAATGGATACTCTTGAAATGTATATCAATAAATAGACTATTGAGGCTAGGTCTTAGATGTTGGAGCAGATTATGAATTATGATGGTCCACTTCATCAAAGGAATGCATGTAGTACATGCTTCTCGACATGTCCATGAAGTGAGCAAGCTCAATAGTGATATTCCCACTAGAAAAATTTATTGGTTTGTTATTGAAAAATGAACAAGGAGGATACCACTTAGTAAAGATTATTTGGCAGGTTCCAAATATTACATTTGTTATTCAAGAAAGGACTAGATATTTAGCTGTCATTCATGAAGAGGAGAGAACATGAATTATCGATATAGGTATCATCAAGTTGGGTAGGGTTGTTGAAGATATTGTTAGAAGTTGTAATCTTTCCTTGGTGTGTTTATAAACCAAGGTTAGACCTTCTTTATTTATTGTTGTAATATATTAGGATATAAGCCAAGGTATCCTAATATATTTCTTTTTTGTCCTTTTTCCACTACATCTTATTTTGTCATCTAGTGGAATATGTGAGGACAAATATTTATTGTAATTTCTAATTTTAGATTATTCCTCCTTAAGAGGAATCTCACACTTGGCCTCACATACTTATGAATGGTGGCATTCATAGATTTGGGAGTTACATTCTAACTCCTCTCTCTCATCTCTATTTAAGAGATTACCCTCTTCTCTCATTTCACAATGAGGTTTCTTCCTCTTCTCAATTATTGTATGAGCATTGCTCTCTATCTCTCTCTCTCTCTCTCTCTCTCTCTCTTCTTAGGCTTTTCATGCCTCATTCATAATGTCACAAGGGGTTTTCTTTGCTTTCCCCTTTCCAAATATCTTGTCTCATGGTGTTCGATCTTGAAGCTTTCTCTCTCCTATCTTATGGTAATATCCTTTCATGCATTAACTCTCTTAGATTGTTTCCTGGTCTTGCTTATTTACATATTTCTTTTTCCATTTCTAAAATGGTATCAGAGCAGTTTAATCTTTGTTTTGAGTGTTTTCATGAAGGTACGATTCGAAGGAGACTCTTGAGAGAGATTTCACTAATTTCTTCTTTAATCTTCTTAAGATGGAAAAAATTGAATTTTTTTTTGAGTTTGGTTGGTTTACCGCCAAACTCGATTAACTTTTGTTTGCTCTAATTTGTGCAGGTTACTTCTTATTTTCTATTATTTTTCATCTAACCCCCTTTGGAAGGCTTGCCGCCAAAGGTTTTTCCTATCTTGATATCAATGTTTGTTAAAAATTGTGATTAATTTTCCAATTTTTTTTAAAAAATTTATCTTAAGAATGATTCAGTCTTATTGGACAGCCTATTTGATGGTATATTGAAGATTTTTCGTGCTGTCTTGTTATTCAAGTTGCATTGCTATTTGTCAAGGTTCTTTGGCTGCCATTTTTTAGTGTTCTCCATTCTGGTTTCACCCTTGCCACAGCCCTGCTACGTCCTTCCCTGAAAACATCTCTAAAGATTATGGGTCCATATAAATCTTTTCTGGAACTACAACATCAATCATCCTTTTCCTTAGCATCAAAACTGGATCTTCTATCACTTCACTTTCTTCTCCTAAACCTTAGTCGGCCTGAATTTTTTTCTTTAAACTGAGAGCAACAGTCTTTTTGTGTTCTAACTTCCCTTCTAAGATAGTTTGGAAGATGTCTGCATTATCGTCCAGTACCTTGGTCAGCATAGAAGGCATTTTCAACTCTTGCACCTGCACAATGCATCTACCATTGGGAGTGGTCTTCTCAACAAAATCAATAGATGCACATGCACTCTTAGAGCTATCCATAGAATGTGTGGCTTCTGCTTCTATTGTCTCTCGATAAGACACAATTGGAGGTGAGACTTCCAGCTCAACACGAGAAAATCTATCTTTTAAGTCTTTAATACATCTCTCCAAATGCACCTCTCCAGCAGCTGCAAGAACGTGCTCGCCCCTACTAGACACACTGACTTCAACAAAAGGATCTGCTCTACACAGTAGCTACAATCCTCTAGTAAGAGCCGCCATATCAGATGGTTTTGAAGGCTCTATAGCCACTCTCAAGATAGGTCCCGCTTGGTAGGTCATACTTGCAAAGGGCCAGTAGCAGAGTGTTGATGTGAGTGTCGCACTTTTCAAAATTTGTTGTCCAAGGCCTCTGATTGCAACTATGTTGCCAGTAGAAGTGTTGGCAATAGGCTCTAAACCTCTTCCCATCATCATATATAGGGCTTGTATCTTTGCTTCTTGCACATGTTTCTACTGAGATTCCATTCTTAAGGGGTCAGACAATGAAGAGAGCACAAATATTCTCTGCCCGGTAGAAATCACGCCACTAAATACTCTTGCAAATGCAAGGAAGCAATCCTGACGACCTGCGTCGATGTCACCAAGTCCTAATTCTTCCATTAAATTATCTAACAATTCCCCACCAGGCCCTTGATGGGGAAGCATATTTATGGGAATGGTAAACATTTTTGAAACAAAAGCTATTGCGGGTGCCCTGCTACTAGAATCACAAGTCCCTATTCTGCAATAAGAGAAATTTGTGCCGGACTTATCTTGCCCTAGGACAGCTGCGGCAACATATTGTCAGGGAAAAAAGAGGAGGTTGTGTATAATCTCTCTATATTTAGATTCAGTTGTAATGTTTTCTTGTCTTTTCATGCAAGATTCATTTTCTTTTTTTAGCTCTTGACAGAAGCATCATTTACTTTTATTATTGCCTCTTGTCAACCTATTCTTGGCATGTAATCATTCATTGTCAGACAAGTGCAATATTTTATTTTAAATCTCTCTTACTCCTTTATGTGATTTTAAGTAAAAAAGGAGAAGTTAAAGATTTTTTTTTGAGAAGTTTTCTTAGAATTAAAAATTAAAACTAATCAAAGTTTTATTTTTATTTTTAACATAAAAAGTTAAGGTTTTTTTAAATATCCTCATTTATAATTCCTTTTTGAGGATTCTTGTCTTTGATGGTGGGCCCATGCTTTATATCTTCTCACTTGTGTTCACCTTGCATGGAGATTTTAACTGATAACTTATGCCTATTGCTCTTCCAAATACTTCTTTTTATTTCAATTTATTCAGGTTTATGAGTATCTTACACTATTGCCTTTATTATTTAATGATTTGAGTTAATTGATTTATCTGCACATGGTTGCAGTTTTATGCTTTTATAGCATTGTTCTATGCCCATGTTGTCACTTTATGGTTTATACCATTGATATACATGATTTATATGATATTTGTTTTGAGTTGCATAGGGAGCCAATTTTTTCAAGGATAACTATGTAGGTCCCCTCAGTATAACTGATACATAGTTTCCTTATCTGGCCCATGGAGTATCCCTCCATCCTATATTGGTATGCACTCATTTTATATGGAGTTTCCCTCCATTTGATCCTATCTATTCCATTTTGATAGGATAATATTTTTACGGAGTTTCCCTCCATGTTGTTTCATTTTTGTTCCTCAATGAAGAGGATGTTATTATTGGAGTTTTCCCCTCCAAATTTAGATAATTTGATCCAATTTGAAGGCAATATGTTGTTATATCCTCATAATCCATTATTTTGATTATCCTAACAAAAATCATGATAATTCTACTTTGATCAGCATGTCTCTCCTTTATGTAATTTTCATATATTAATGTGATAATGATCTGCATACATTATTGCTTAGATCATGAGTCGTGCATGTTATGGAGGGACGCCCCCATTAGCTTGCAGTGGGATGATTTATTAATGGACTGTCTATATCCATGTGATTGAGGCAATGTTGATGCAGGTTTCATTAGTTGGCCTTGTCTGTGGTCATTTGTGCATTAGTATGTTTCTTTCATGAGAGACTTATTGCATAAAGATTGGTCATTTTGACCCATATTATGATCATTTTGAGCTTATGACTTATTTTAGATATCATGTTAACTCCATTGCATGTTGGTGAACACATTCATTTATTCTCATTTCTCTTAGTTCCTCCTTGATTAAATTATTATAACTTCATTTTTTTACTAACTGGACAATTCAATGTACTTCTACTTGTGGATAGTTGTCTTGTTGTTCTCTTTTTTTCAGGTGATCCATCAAGGAACCTTCTCGATTTTTCACATATGAAGATGTGTCTATGCCTCCACATTCAAAGGACTCATGTACTTCTCTTGGATCTATAAATGTACCATATGGCTTGAAGACAATCAAATTACTTCATATTGAAGATTAAGTTGCAAATTTTTGTAAAATTATGGGTTTAATACCCTTTGATGTAATTACCCCAAGTAAAGATTAAAGGGGGGTGTTAGAAGTTGTAATCTTTCCTTGGTGTGTTTATAAACCAAGGTTAGACCTTCTTTATTTATTGTTGTAATATATTAGGATATAAGCCAAGGTATCCTAATATATTTCTTTTTTGTCCTTTTTCCACTACATCTTATTTTGTCATCTAGTGGAATATGTGAGGACAAATATTTATTGTAATTTCTAATTTTAGATTATTCCTCCTTAAGAGGAATCTCACACTTGGCCTCACACACTTATGAATGGTGGCATTCATAGATATGGGAGTTACATTCTAACTCCTCTCTCTCATCTCTATTTAAGAGATTACCCTCTTCTCTCATTTCACAATGAGGTTTCTTCCTCTTCTCAATTATTGTATGAGCATTGCTCTCTCTCTCTCTCTCTCTCTCTCTCTCTCTCTCTCTCTCTCTCTCTCTCTCTCTCTCTCTCTCTCTTCTTAGGCTTTTCATGCCTCATTCATAATGTCACAAGGGGTTTTCTTTGCTTTCCCCTTTCCAAATATCTTGTCTCATGGTGTTGGATCTTGAAGCTTTCTCTCTCCTATCTTATGGTAATATCATTTCATGCATTAACTCTCTTAGATTCTTTCCTGGTCTTGCTTATTTACATATTTCTTTTTCGATTTCTAACAGATATTAAGGCTTTATGTCAGCTCTCTTATTGTGGTGACCTTGGAACTTGTGAACCTTTGAGGAGCGACAATTGAGAAATAAGGGATTCTATGTCTTCAATAGAAATAATCTTCCTATCATGGATTCTTTTGTGGCCCGCCAATTTTGATAGTCCAGAAGAAAATTAGTTAGTTTTTTGAATTTTGATAAAGAATGGATCATAATAGATTCAATTGCATTTACCATGGGCTCACAAATGTTTATGGTCTCCACTCATCAAAGATATACCTATTATAATAGATATCCTTGTAGCTATATTGAGAAATTAATATAGAATGAGGTAAAGTTAGGTTGATGCATAATTTTCATATATTAGTGCCTAATGAAGATGAAATATATGACTACGAGCCTTAAGCTTTTTAAATGCAACCAACATTGCCACATAAGCTTCTTCTCTTAGTCTTTATTTGGATGGTACAACAAAGAATCCAAAGTCCAAAAGTGTTCAAAGGAGAAAGATTTTCAAATAAACGGTTGACTGAGGGTGTGATAGTATTTTCTGAGGTTAAGGTGAGTTTTCCATGTCAAATTGTATGTAGATTTTGAAGTTGAAGAAAAGTGGTTAATAGAGTTCCTTCATGGTGATATTATTTTGAATGATTAAATTATTAATGACTCTATGGCCCAAGGAAGACACTGGATAGCGATAGCCAAAGATTTTGGAGTTCTCTACATCTCAGCATAGAATGCAGCCCCCAGAGAGAGCCACTATTACCTAGGGTTTTGGAACCCTAAGTATTTCCCCTCTTCATTCAACTATGTGAGAAGTAAAAACAAGGTAATTTTTTTAAAAATATATTATTTTAAAAATTATTTTGGATTGGATATTATTTAATTCTTTTAAGAATTAAATATTATCATGATCAAATGCAAAATAATTAAATAATCTATTTAATTTAAACCAATGTTAATTTCTCACATAGTTAATTCTAAAAAAAGAATTAATTATTTTTATGATGTGAGGATGAAAATGAGAAAATACAAAGGACAAGATTAATTCTTTGTAAAGTACTAAATGATTATTGCACTTAATATTTTTTTTTAAAAAGCAAACAAGTGAAATGGTAAGCTGATGGGAGTAAGATAAATGTGGAAGAATTTAAAATAATTAATTCTTTTAAAGAATTAATTATTATTGTAACCTAAGGAATTTGTGAAAAATTGTATGGGAAGAAACTATTGGGAAGTAGTTTCAAAATAAAAGGAAGTTAGGGCAGTTAGCAACGAGGGGTTGAAATCTTTAAAAAGAGGAAGTTCTATTGTAACAAGGTTCTTCTTTTTCTGATCTACAAGTTCTATAGCTACTACAACAGGGGGAGAACACAATTTTGTTTTGTGACAAAGGAAGGAGCTTTTGTCTTATGCAAATTGATTGTAATAGAGGGATGAAATAATACTATTGTTATTCTATTATGTTTTTGAAATAAAGAGAGATATAACTGTGTTTGATTTTGCAGTCATATACATTTGCATTTTTGATCTGGAAGGATTCTGAGTCCTTTTATTTATGTTTTAGATGTAGTCCTTTAATACTATGTTGAATGTGATATATGTAGTCTTGTGGTTATGTATTCATGCTTTTGCATAATGATATTTACAACTCTTCATGTCTCTTTTGTAATGCAAAAAGTCAAATAGGTGATCATAGGGTTATTTATTTGCTTTCTCTCTTTAGGTGTTAATCCAATAATGGCATTTATTCCATATTGATGGATGAATGTTAGAAAATCCTTTGTGTCTTTCGGTTAAAGACATAATTAGTTTGTCGCATTCGTTGTATATCTTTTATGCGGGAGTTGTACCTCTCAATTCAGAGGAAGATTATCAATAGAATGATAATCTATCCATTTGTTAGTTCATTTTGTTCTTATTTTCAAGAATATTGAGTCATTGTTTACATTTCTCTCTAAAGGACAAAACTGTTTACTAACACTAACAATGACATTGATAAATCTAATCATGCATTGAAGTCTTTCCTTTGATCAAATAGCAATCGAAATTAGATTAATATGATTGTCATTCCTTGGTTATTAACGCAGTAGCAAACTAATGCCTTATTTGAAGACATAGAATAAACTAAATTCACCATAGGATTTGCTGCAAACATAAGCAGTCTTGTATCAAAGAAAGATGATTTTGGGTTAGGGTTGATAACGCACGATTGGCATACCTTCATCAAGGTAAGTGATGGTCTTCTCTATTTACAATAAATTTATAAAACATCATGTAATTTTCATTGTTTTATTTTATAATATATTGAAAAGATTATTTTATTATTATTGTGGTGTATTCTACCTCTATCTCTCCCACATAACTTTGACAATATGAGTGACAAAATAGTTATATATGATCTTGGGAAATACATGAGGTTAGAAGTGTTATATGTTAGATTTTTTGTACATATATTATTTTTGAGTCTTGCTCTTCTTTTTTTGTAAGTTTTTGTATAATTTTTTGTATATTCTCATTAATATGTTTTTACATGATAAATATCTTCTAGGTGGTTGTCATCTAAAAAATTGATTTAAAAGATATAAAGCATTCAAAGAGAAAAAATTCTTATCTTTTGTGTGAGATGCAAAAGTGTCCACCTTCAACTTTTTTCAATGCACAAGAACACTACCTCATACATCTAGTTGAGGAGATTGAATTGTGTGGACTTGTACCAACTAGGTCAATGTGAATGGTTGAGAGGAACATTAAATTTTTGAAGGGCTTGGTTTGACAAAGAAAACATCCCGAGGGTTCCATGGTCAAGGAATATATTGTATACCAGACCATGGTATACATTAGTGAATATCTTCTCAAGTTTGCATCAAAAATCCATGTAGATCACATTTGGGATCCCAACACCATTAACATATTTGAAGGGGGGTACTTGATGGGGAATGGTAGATTGAAGAAAATGAGAGGTAATTATAATATGTTATTGTAGTTAATTAATTCTTATCCATCATCAATATAAGTTGTTCCTAGCTGGTCTATTTATTTTATACAGTTTTTTGTAAGTGCGATACACTTCATTTATATATTGCAAACAATCTTGATTGGATGATGGTATTGATTGAATGATCTCAAAAAAATGGTCATTCATTAACATGGAAAGTTGTTGCTTCATTGGTTAAAGAAGCTCATCTTAATGGAGATTCCAATGTTATGCCAATGGTAATTGATCTAGAAAATGATTTAAGAGGTTGAAAGGTATATATAAGTTAATCTATTGTGACCCATTTTTTAATATCAACTCATGGATGGATGCATAATTTTTACATGTTTGAAAAATAGCAGGTCAAGCACCACAAAGATATGTACTAAAATGGCTGTAAATTTTGCATAAAAAAGGTGGATCACACTAAGAGAACTTGTAATTCTGGGATAACTATGGACTTTGAGGTCACCAATATTTCATCTAGAAATGGCATGTATCATCAAAAATTTAAAAATAGGCACTATGAAATTTTGGATGATATAATTTAGTGTGACTTTAATTCCTTCAAACTAGTTCTATTTGTTGTCAAATGGTATAGGCTATGATTAAATAAAAATGATCCTCATAGAATTGTTATTGAACATGATAATGGATTTAAAATGATTAATACAAGGTCATTTGAGCTAGTTGGAAATGAGCCCTATGTTCTTCCAAGACAATGTGAGATAGTGTTTTACTTTTCCATTCCACATAAACTGGGTTGGTCATTTTTTGTTAGACATGATTCAAGAAGAATACTAGTAAATTATAATGTTATTGAAGAAGAAAATACCAAAGAAGTGGAAGATGAAGTAGATGATGATGATGGCAAAGATGAAGAAGGAGAAGATGATGATGATGATGGTGAAGATGAAGAAGGAGATGATGATGATGATGATGATGATGATGATGATGATGATGGCAAAGATGTTCATGATGATGGTGATGACATTGATTGTGATGGTGGTGGTGGTGTTGATGGTAATGGTGGTGGTGGTGGTAGTGGAAATTATGATGATGGTGGTGATGGTGATAGTGATGATGATGAGGACGACGATGATGACAATGATGGTCATAGTGATGATCATGATAATGACTATGGTCATCATGACAATTTGGATGATGATGGCAATAATGATGATGAGATGGACTAATAAGATGATCAATGACATTATCAATGGAAATGTATTAGGTGTTGATTAGGTGCAAATATTTGTTACGATGCTCAATTCTTGGTGTTGATTACTTTTTTTTTTTTTTTTGTAGAGGTAATGAATTAAAAAGTATACAATGATTATGATATATACATATTATTCATGTTATGATCTATGTAATTTGTAGTATAAGTATCATGTAATCTGTAACTAACTTAAGACAAATGATTTACATGTGCAAGAAACTATACCCCTTTGATGAGGATCATACACAGTGACATGGATCAAGAAGTATAAATTTATTACATGCTTTCTTTCTGTTTACCTTCGACATTAACTTTAGGAAAACTTCATCAATATTAGCCTCATTTTATAGAAAAATATTTTTCTCCTTCAACTATATCTCTCATTTGATGGGCTATAGATACCACCAACTAGGTATCTATTAGATTTTTCTTCCTTGAGTGAGGGAAATGTGAGAATAGAAGAGGATAGTGAGACATGTAGTAGGTCTACAAAAGAGAGACAAACTAGAGGTCAAAAGATTAGAAAAAAGTTCAATAAAAATATGCAATTTTTCCTTTCTCAAGGGGGGTCATGTTCTTATGATGATGAGAAAATGGATGACATCAAGGTTCCCTTGAGGTATAGATCTCTTCAGAAAGAATGGGTACCCAAGGAATTACCTCTAATTAACATTAATTTTTGTGTTAATGAGAGGATATATCACATAGCTTCATCATCATTACATGGTTTGAGCCTATTTTTCCATGGATGACATGAAGGTTAATTATTAAAAATTTATTGAATTGATGGAGTATGTAGGACCTTGTTACAATTACAATAATTGGATGTAGATAGTTCGATAAAAAAAAAGTATGCATAGGTGTACATTATCAGCAGATTATCTACAATGGAAAGAAAATGATCAAAGTAAAAGACTTGATGTGATGGAAAGCCAAAAGAAACAAGGAAAATTGTAGGTTTTATAAATAGTATGCATCCTAGGTCAAATAATAAGTGACCCAATTGCATTTTCGAGGTGCGTGAGGGAAATCATGTTTTTGTATGTGTGATAAAATCAATAAGTACATGGGAAGAGCTACAAATAGATTACAATTTTAATCACATAGATACAAAGAAAGTTACTATCACGAGACTTGTAAATACTATATATGTAATATTTAAACTAATTACTTCCAATTAACAAGTCCAATATGCAATATACCATTTTATTAATAAGTTTTTTGCTAAGTCAAATATTCCTTTCATTATGGTAATGTTTTAATATATATTCTATCACATCGTGACATAGCTGATCCATCATATGATAGAGGTAGGGATGTTGCTCCCACCCCTTCTTTAGCACAAGTAAACCTTTTGTATAAAAATTTGTGTAATTGCAATTTTAAAAAATGCCATATTATTATGTTATTTTTGTTAAGGTTTTGGACTTGTTTTGATTATTTTACTAATGTTTTTGTCATAATTTGATGCTTAAGGAAAGGGAAAAGAACCAATTACAAGGGAACAATTAGTTGTTGATATGAAGGCCATTGTATTATGCAATGATGACATTGCCTATACCAGTGACCATGTGATCATGTGTAAAAAGAGCCTCAAAAGCATCAATCTACAAATTCTTGCACTTGTGATGGATCTAAATCCAACCGAAGAGAAATAGGTGAAAATAAATGAATTGTGTCAAAGAGCATGTTTTCTAGAAATAAGAAACAATGAATCTTTAGCTAGGAAAATATTTCAATAAAGCTTTATGTTTTATACTAATTTATGGATCATGAACCAAAATATGTATGTATTTTTACATCATTTTTTGAGACCTCACCGAGTTGCTCCACTTGATGAGGGTAACAGTGTAGCTCCTACAATATGTGATTTCAAATTTAAACTATTAGAAGGGACATCATCAAAATCACCAATGCTTCTCTATTGTAGTCCATTAATAGTCAAAACTGGACCATTATTTTTTCCATGATTACTATTGACAGTTTTATATTATTGTTGTCATGTTTTTGTAGTCTACATTTTAAAAAGACAATACATTGTATATATGATTATTTTTTAGGTCTTGATGATGTGCATACACCTCCTTTAACGAGATTGGCTATCACTCTAAGATTGTTGACTATAGGATCGGTAACAAGGAGCATGCAACCATCTACGCTTGTTGTAACTAGAACTAGTAAATACTTGTTTTGCTACATTTTGTTATGTGTTAACTATGATTGACTTGTAATTTATTATTCATTTGATCATAGTATGACATTGATTAACTTTGTGTACTGATAGGTACACCTTCTCATGATGATAGAACAAACACCAGTACTAGTGATAACTTACCAACCTTTCCTGGAATAGCTTGTGTTACTTCTACTGGATCATTGGAGGCATTATTGTTGATGGCCAAGAAAAATATGATTCCTTTAGAATTTTAATTATTTAGAGTGTAATTATAGTTAACTTATTCATAACTCATTTTTGACTAATGATCTCGTGATGATTTTGTAGGAAATGATATTTTTTATGATTTAACATTGAAGATATTTAGGCACACATTACATAAATGGTATGTAGCTTCTTATAATTGGTTGCTACATTTTTCCACTCATCCATTTTTTGTAAGATAATCAAGGTACATAGCTTGAACTAATTTTTTAATCTAAAAATTTTATTTTTGGTTAAAAGGTGGAATGAGCAAGGCCCTAAATTAAAAGATCAACTCATAAAATCTATACATAAAATCTTTGGTCAAAATATTTTGAACAGAGTCTAATTATTAAAAAAGATTGCAAACATCTAAAGATTATGAGAGACCAATAAGAATAGATCTAAAGGTCAACCCAAAGTACAAGAATCCTCCTATGGTTCCAAAACTAGAGTGGAATGAAATCATTGAAGATGCAAAAGAGATCAAACTAAGAGATAAATGAATTAAATCACCACTTAGAAAAAAATAGGTATGTGGTAGTATTAATGTAATTATGCACAAATTAGTGATTTTATATTTATATAATCTAGCATATTTCTAACATATTTCAAAGTTTACATATATAGGTTGCATGACACATCAAAGGTGACACAAGCTAGAAAAGATAAGGTTGGTCAAAACCATCTTAACTTTGGTGGATATATGAAAATTTACTCACAACTTGTAAGTAGCAGTAAATGAAATTTTGTATCAATTTTTTTATATAAAATTACCAAATAAGAAATATATTCAATATTGATGATATTATGCAAAAAATTCAAGGCATTGAATTTAATCTAGCGCCCATAGAAGAGGAAAAACAAATTGGCTTCAAGAAAGGTTATAAAGTAATGGTTTCCACCACCACACAGATTCTAGTGGCCAAAGAGATGTAGAAGATTTTGGTGCATTGGTTCACACATAGGTATATAGGCATAATGAATAATAACTAAAATTGAGAACTTCATGAGAAATAATCTATTTGATGTTAATTTCGAACAATGCTAACAATATGTGTGACATTTCACTACAGCTATCTACTCCTAGCACAAATCCTACTCATGATGAGGAAGGCATAGATCCTACACATGACAAAGGCCCTAATGTGCATCACAGTGATAGAGGTACATATTCAATTTCTATTGAAAATTAATTATGTAATTATTAATAAAATCTAACATCTTAAATTGCAATTGGTATAACCTTTATGTGATAATTTTTTAGTATCCACAATGTCATGGTGATGGAGTCAAGTGTGATGTTAGTGTTGAGCATGTTGAGGTTGGAGCAGAACAAAATGTGATAGTAGATGATGTGGCACTATCAGGTAAAGAAAAATCCCTATTATGTTATTTAGATTAATGAAATACTTATAAAATTTAAAAAGATGTTTAGAATTAAACCCATTTATTTCTTATTGTAGAGGCGCATCAACCTTGTGGTCAAAAAAAGAAGAGGAAGCCTCATGTCATAAGATCAAAACCACAAGATCCAAATGAGAATTCCAAAGATAATCACAATGTACCTATTAGCCTTTATCTTCAACAAAAGAAAAAACAAAAGAAGAAATGAATGTTAAAAACCTTGTTTGATGATGATTGTGTTGCTAATTTCTTTATAAATGTTGCTTATTAATGAATTTTATGTCATGTTATTGAATCCTAAATTGTGAATAGGTTGGTAGGTTGTAAATAAATTTTGAAAATTAAAGCCCAAAAACCTTGTTTGGAGGGCTAATTGTAAAGGGCTACTAGGAAGTAACGAGCCTATTTAGAAATCGGTAGAGAAAGGGAGTTTGGGGTCATTTAAATTGTTAATTCTAGATCAACATAACATTCATTAACAATAAAAATTTGTACAAAAAAAATCCCAAAATGGAGGGTTTCTAAGGGTTTTGAAGCCTTTCTTCATTGTATGCATTAGATGATTTTGTAACACCCTTCAATGGATTAGTGGAACCTTCTCCTTGCTATTTAGGGACCTCCTTTCACTTCTCTTTCATCTTCAAAGAAATCATGCAATTTTCTTTCTTCCTATACATTTAGCAAGCACATTTCTTCAATTATCTCTAGTCAGATTAACCATCAACTTGCCTAGGGCTTGTTGGAAAAATTCACAAACTAACTATCACTAACTCCAACCTTTTGAATCTTAGAGTAAACTGATTCTAAATCCTTTCTCCAAGGTTTCATGATTTTTCAACCGTGGTGATAAGAGTTAGACTACATTTTGTAAAAACTATCCAGTTACAAGGAAAAATTGGTAGCACTTAGCAAATTGAATGGAATATATATAAAACTCAATAGAGGGAAAAAAATAAATATATAAGAACAATGATAACAAAAATAAATAACTCCTATTTACAATAAACTTTCCCATTTAATCACAAAAACATGTGAACAACAAATGAATACAATATTTTAACTGTCAAAAACTTGATTTGGTATTCAGTTTGAGCACATTCTTGTTTCTAGCTCATACAACTGCCTTTGAAAAGGCTTATATGTGATTTCAAGATGATTACTAACTTAAGGTGAAAAATAACTATAATTTAAAACATCCTACCTATTTTACAAAGTTGCAACATTGCAACTTTTCAATATTTGCAATTTTTGCAAAGTTGACAATTGCATGACAATTTTTGGCTTCCTTACCACCAATGAAGGAAAAAATATGAAGTTTCAAACCTTATTACACCTCATTCCACCTTTCTTCATGATTGTGACCATATTGTGGTTGTTTGACCACCTTTGATTGCCTACGAAGCTCTTTGAGAGTTTGACAAAGAAAATGAATGCATGATGCAATATAAATCAAATATTTAGGTAAAAACACACATTTGGGTTATCGAGAAACCCTTATTCCATATCTATGACCTAAAATTGAGTCTTGCAAGTCAAAAATAGGGTGCTCCTACACTATTCTCCCCCACAAAGAAAGCGATTGTCATGTGACAATAGGGGTAAGTAGTTGAGGATTGATTCCTCTCTTCTTGAAGTTAGTTTCAAGGATCCAAGAAGCCTCATTATCAGGTTTTTCTCTACTTGATAAGGTAATCCATTTTTTTTCTTGTATCTTTTTTGTTTCCCAAACCTTGAACTAAGAATCTTTTCAACTTCAACGGGTTTATCCTTTTGCTTTGGCAACTTGGCAATGATTTGACAAAGGTATGAATCTACTTGTGAGATGGATGGAATGGGCCCTTTATATGTTGTTAAATCTATCACATTGAATGTAAATGTTCTTCTTTTTTTCTACTAAAAATTAAGATGTTGTCAAGATAGACTACAACAAATTTACCTATAAAATCATGCAAGACTTTATTCATTAACCTCATGAAGGTTGAAGGTAAATTTGTCAAACTAAATAGAATTACAAGCCATTTATAGAATCCTTAGTTGTTTTGAAGGTGGTTTTCTAGTCATCCCCTTCCTTAATCCTTGTTTGATGATATCCACTTTTGACATCAATCTTTGTGTAGTACCTTTCCCCTCCTAAACAATCCATGAGGTCTTCTATACTTGGTATAAGAAATCTATTTTTTATAGTGATCTTATTTATGGCCTAGGAATCAATACATAACCTCCATGTTCCACCCTTTTTAGGAGCTAAAATAGTAGGAACAACACAAGGGCTCATACTCTTCTGAATCAGCCTATGGTCAAGTAACTCTTGAATTTGTTTGGAAATCTCCTCATTTTGTTGTGGTGTCATCTTATAGGTTTCCTTATTAGGTAAAGAAGCTCCTAGGATAAAGTCTATTTTATGGCATATGGACCTCTTTGGTGGTAAATTAGTTGGTTGTCCATCACTCACTATGTCTTGAAACTGATTTAGGATATCTTACACTTCCTTGGGTATATTAGTTTTGGCCTCATTCTTCTCCTCTCTAGGTTTGACCACTATGTATCCTATTCCTCCTCCTTCCTTTAAGGTATCAAGAAACTCCTTTTTTCCAACAAGTAACACATTAGGACCTATGGTTTGGTGTTCCCCTTCTTCTAACAAGGACTAAATTTTGAAAGTAACCCCATCTTTCTTGAAGGTATATGCATTTTTATTTCCATCGTATATATCTTCCCTACCAAATTTCAATGGTCTCTGTAATAGGAGATGACATGCATCCATGGGTAACACATGACATAATACTCTATCCTTATACCTTCCAATACTAAAATCTACCCAATCTTGTTCATTGACAATTACATGACAATCCTTCTTTAGCCAAGTGATTTTATAAGGGTTATTTTGAGGTATTTTTTCTAGATTTATCTTAGTTGTTACTTCACTAAATATTATGTTATTAGTTGAACTAGAACCTATGATGACTTTACATACCTTGTTGACAATCTTGCACTTAAAAATGACAATTTGTTTGTCTTCTGTTTCTATTTTGTAGCTATCTAAAGTAATTGAAGCAACACTTAAACTCTTCATTGCATCTGCTTCAAACACTTTGTTTTCTATCTATGAGTAGATCCTGTTAGTGAACATATTCAAGAGAAATTGGCAATTAATATGTTGGGTATCCTTTAATATTTATGCTTCAAAGAAAATTTAAAATGTATTTCTTGAGTGGACCAAATTAATGGAGATAGTATTAGATGTTAACTATGTCAATCTCTTGGTTTCATGCAATGCAAAAGGAGGCCCTAGTTCAATATGCAATCTCAACTGATATGAATAGGACATCAGGTGGAGCTGAAAAATGAAACATGGTTTCATGTTTTTGATATAGGTCATTAATGCAAATGTGCATATGGAATGCTACTGCATGTGTATTCTCGATTCAAAGTGGTTGAATCTTGTTTTGGATGGGAGGGAGAGAAGCCAAAGATATATGGATTCTTTAGTGATTATAGACAATAATTCTTCACTATTTACATTGTAGTTCTATTATTGAGTTCCTTATTTTGACTACTACTACATTCTACATTTTGATGTTGTTAAAAGTAGTATTTTTTTCCTTTTTTGAAATGTGTCATGCTTTCATTCACTAAAATTGATCTCTACTAATTTTAATCATATTGATAACATGATGTTATTAGTATTCTTAAAGTTGTTGTTATAACACTATAGATCCTAATATGCATATAACACACTCACCAATGCAACAAAACTAGAACATATCTTGAAAATTTTCAAAATATTTTGTAATGCTCTTTGATCATGATTTCGTTGTATTTGGTTGCAAGGTACCGATCAGTAGAACTGGATGAGAAATTGAGGTTGTAGGGTATAGAAAGCATCTCTCCATCATTTGAGATTAATTTCAGGTAAGGACTAAATCTATTTATGGTTTGAATCTAGAAGGAAAGTATTGATGATAATTTTTTCTTAATATTCTTGCATGTAATGTTGTTTTGTTGCATGTTTGGTGTTGAATGAGGGACGTCAATCGATGATCTTCTCCTTCTTATTCTAATTGGATAGAATGTTATCAAGCATGATCTAATTGTAGTAATCTGTAAAGGATAATATTATAATATAAAAATATCTGGTTGATCCACCCTTGAAAAGAGTTTGAATCCCATCTTATATCTTGCAAGGATGCAAATAG
Source organism: Cupressus sempervirens (assembly GCA_028749045.1). Taxonomy (NCBI): domain Eukaryota; kingdom Viridiplantae; phylum Streptophyta; class Pinopsida; order Cupressales; family Cupressaceae; genus Cupressus; species Cupressus sempervirens. Next base: position 1,040,850,861 of record CM053787.1, read on the forward strand.
ACACACTCTACCAAGCATAGATTGGTTGGTTATAAGTGGGCATTACACACGATGTTTAAATAAGGACAAGTTCACAGCTATTTGTAAGATACAACTTCTCACATCACCTACCTTTATTAATGTCACTATTTAAAAATTAACTCCTTAAACATCAAGTGCTCAAACTTTGATTAGTCCATTAACTATTGATCATATTGCAAGGTCCAACTTTTGATGTCAATCATAATTTTTTATCCCACTCTCATCATGAGACATCTTGTCCTTCCCTATATCCACACCCTTGGGCTTCTCAAACACACTATTTTCTATCCTTAATGTCCATTGACAACTACCATTATTATCATCATGTAGATAATAAAATATAACTTTCCCTCTTTGCCAACCAACCCACATTACATTTTTTCGTTTATCTAGTGCTTGGATCAACCCTTGACCCTTCAGTCCTTGACTCTTTTTAGGCCTAAGGATGTTACTTGTGAAATACTCTTTAACTAATATTTTACACTAAACCCCTCATAGGATCCTTAACTTTGTTAAACTTATGACAATCAACTAAACACATGGAACACTCACCTATCAAACTAGAAAATATAATCCCCAACTCTTAAATCAATAGGGACACTTACTCCCCATAGACTAAAAATTGCCTTACCTTGTATCACTAAACAAATAGGATTCATATGATTTTTTTTTTTACAAACTAGGGCTATCATCAAAGTTTTGATGATCATTAGTTGATCTATCGATAGTAGTTTTCATCAATGACATGGAAATGTTGTTAGAATCTCATAGGATTTTGATGATGTTTTGTCGATGTTTCAACGAGGCTTGTCATTGATGGCATAGAAAGCTTTTCAATAACCACTCCTAATCATTGAAGCTTTGACATTTCGCAATTATGGTCTAACATCACCTCCTAACAAAGATTGGGCTCATTTTTTATGAGGTTGTCCATTGATAAATAGATAGCCCTAGATTTCATCAAAATCTCAACAAAATTATTATGACAAAATATTTCAACCATTGGTGGTCAAAAAATTGAGCAACCCTCATTGAAAATAAGGTGAAAATTTTCTAGTGAAACAATCACTTTATCTTGTCAAAGTCTAACTAATCAAGTTCCCATTGTAGTTCCCTATCATAACTCAACCTTTCCTCTAGGTGCTCTTGATATGACAAACTTCTCAAATACTTTTCATCAATAATCTAGATATTACACTCAAATCATATAGAAAATTGTCTTATCAATAAGGTTTGACATCAATGACAACATAACAATTATTCCAATTGTAGTTCCAACAATCTCCCTCTTCAGCATTGATGACAACACTTCTAGTTATCCTAAAATCCAACACATGCATTTCTTAGAGCATAGAGTTATCCAACAATATCTCTCTTTTAGTTTCATTTTGATTCTCATCCATGCAACTTTCATAAGATCATATACTCCCTCTTTGATATACATCTTCCTTATTTTAGCAATACATCAAACAAGTTATTCTTTGCAACATCTCTTGTGGAATACTATTTCTCCTTCTTTCATGTATGACTTATCTTCATTGTTCACTTGATATATTGTTCCTTTATATGGTAACTCAATCTCTCCCTCTTTGACAAAAATTTAAAGACACTTTATCTATCTTAGACATCTTGATTATGTAGATATCCTTATGTCAGTAATGAATTCATCGTCTATCATCTTTCTTCAATTTTTGCTTCTTCCTTCACTACTTTAAGAAACTCCTAAAGTAGGACTTTATACATCAACTTGTAAGATATTTTGATCAACACATTTGATGCAAAGCTCCATCTTAGCTTAAGTATCCTTATCTAGGGGAATTTCCCTAATTTACTACTTAAATATTCATGAGAATCCTTAGGTAATGCCTTTGTGAAAATATTAGTTATCTCTTCCTTGGTATTCACATTCTCCAATCTCACTTCTTTGTCTTGAACTAGCTCTCTCAAGTAATGATACTTGATAGAAATATGTTTTTTTCTTTATGTGCATCACAATATTCTTTTATATGTTTCTAGCACTAGTGTTGTCACAATATATAACAACCGGCTCAATGATCTCTTCCTTCATTCCTTTCAACAATGGCTTGATCCACATGATGTTTGATAAATTCACTAGTTTTTCCACATATTCAATTTCAGCTATTGATTGAGAAATGCAGTTCTTCTTCTTGCTTGTCCATGAAACTAGTCTCTTGCCCATAAAGAAAATTCCTCCAATTGTACTCTTTCTATCATCAATATTTCCTACCCAATTGACATTTGTGTACACTTTCAATTCAAACTTGTCATTATTTTTGTAATACAAGCCATAGTCTTATGTTCCTTTTAGATATATTAGTATCATTTCCACTATCATCATGTGATTCTCCTTAGTACTTGTAGAAAATCTTACAACAATCTCAATTACTAATGCAATATTAGGTGTGTTGTGAAAAACATATTATAACTTTCCAATCATTATTCTATACAATATCTAGTTCACATAAGTTGAATCATCATTCTTAGATAGCTTATGTCATGTGGTCATGGGTGTACTAATTGGCCTTGAATCTTCCATTCTAAAGTTTTTCAATATCTCATTGATGTATTTTGATTGAGTACGGTAGAAACCTTGCTTTATTTGATATATTTGTAAACCAACAAAGAATTTGATCTCACCAAACATAGACATTTCAAATTATTTCTTCATCTCATCTGCAAAAGATTTGCATAATGCATCCTTTCTTCCAAATATAATATCATCAACAAATATTTTAGATAACAAGATCTCGTTGTTACTACCAGTCTTCACCAAGTAATTATGCAATCTTTCATAATGCTCTAGGGACTTGTTTCAAACCATACAGAGCCTTGTACAATTTATATACCATGTTCTTCTTATTGGCGTCAAAAATTCCTTTTGGTTATTCAATGTAAAATTCTTCTTCCAATATTTCATTCAAAAATATAGATTTGACATCCATTTGGTACACTTTAAATCCTTTATAAGAATAATATGCAAGTAGTATTCTAATTCATAATCTTGCAAATGCAAAAATTGTTTCCCCATAACTAATTCCTTCTTCTTGCAAATATCCTTTTGATACCATTCTATGCTTATTCCTTGTGACTTTACCTTTTTCATTTAGCTCATTTCTAAATACCCACTTTGTTCCAATAATACTATGGTCCTTATGTCTATGTACTAGTGTCCATGTTTTGTTCTTCTCTATCAGCTCAATTTATTCATTCATTACATGAATCCAATCCTCATTCTCCAAAGTATCTTTTACTGATTTAGGTTCAAACTCACAAAGTAAACATCTATTACTTCTGAGTCTTTTCCTTATCATAACTCCATATTCTTTGTCTCCAATGATTTTCTCAGGTGCATGGTGTCTTGTCACATATTTTGCTAGTGTAGGTTATTTCCTTCTCTCTTCTTATATAGGTTCATCTTGAAAAATGATTTCAAGGTCATTTTGTCTCTCTAGTTCATGCTTTTCTTGCTCAACATTGTCTTCCTGATGTTCGACTTCTTATGCATGTACCTCAACATCATTCTCTTGTTGCATGGCACCTACAATCTATTTCCCAACAGCCTGTTGGTGCAACTCGACATTCACATTTTATTGTTGATTTGTAGCTTTTCTCTCTTTCTTAGGTAAGGTGTGTTGGTAAGTATAAATTTTTATAGGTTTTCTAAAAAAAATTAGAAGATTTTCCTCAATTTTGACCTTGAGATCCTCATGTTTATCAGAAAAACCCCTAATTGTGAGCCCTAGGAAAGAAAGAAAACCTTGTTACATGCTTTACCCTAGGTCTCTTCTATTTCTTAATTATCTTTTCTTAGCTACATGGGTCCCCTTCTTCTTTTAAGTTGTTCCCCTTTGGTTAAGGTTAATCACTTTAATTTGTGACACAGTATTTTCTCTTTTATTTTTCCTAGTTGGCATTACCTCATTATCATAAGTCTAAGAATTTTTATTGGGCCCCCGTTTTTATGATTTGAGAAACTAAAGATCTAACAACCTGCATTGTATCTCATCTTTTTTTCTTACCATAGTGAACACATAGGATGCAAACACATGGAGGAAGGAAGGACTAAAGAAGAAAGTAAAGAAGAAAAAATCAATGGTTCATGTGTGTTCATTGCTCTAACTCAGGCTCATAGTGAAGAAGCAGGATTGTGACACATGTCAAAAGGGCCCCATGTTTTTAGAAATGAATTAAGGAGATCAACAATGCGCATTTAGTCACAGTTCTGATATTTATTATGATGACTATGTGCAATGATGACATGTGGAGCTTGATAGAGTCTAGTCTTTAGTGGGACTTGGTGTTCTCAGCAAGGACTTGAGATATGATTGTGCCATGTATTTGATGAAAAACCTTTGGTAACATGTTTTGATTACAAGTTAAATACTAAGGATTATTATACAACTCATGTGCTCTTGCAAAGGATCTTGAGCTTATAGAAGATAAATGAGATTATGCCACGTGTCTCATCTCTGGTGAAAATCCCTCATGCTATCTAAATAAGGGATTGAGCACATGTAATTAAATCAATGGTCATCATTTAATCTCATGGTTTATCTAAACCATTGGATGGTATTTTCTTTTGAAGTAAGATCTATGGCATGTGTTCCCATGCTTGATTGACATAGGGAGTTTGAGATTATGTGAGATGTTGATGCATGACACTCTGTGAAGAGCGATCCTAGTAGTGAGACCTGGTGAATAAGTAGGGACCTAAGTGCTAATTGGTCAATATTTACAACATGTCAGAGGGACCCATATGTGAGGAAAAAGTAAAGGATCTAATGCATGATAAATCAATAGCCCATACTATCTTGCAAGCCTGTAGGCTTTGCTTTGAGATACAATGTAATTCTAACACATGTCCCACTCAATGTTGGAATTTTTTAAGTGATGGTTTATGCACGAGGAAATTTCTATGACCAGGATTTAATATTGAATGAATCATATCCTTCCATTAGCTTATCAGAAGATTAGAAGATCAACAACTTGCATATTATCTCAAGGAAAGGGTGGCTATATTGCAAGTCAACGAGAAGTTGACAAGTGTCCTGGTCATCTTAGCTTCATAGATTTTTCAATATTTTTTAGTGTGGTTAATATTGTCTTTGTTCCTATTAGTTGGAAGTTGGGCCCAAGAGGAGATGTGGAATATCAATGAAAGTCAAAAAGAGATCTTGATCATCCTATATGCCAACAAGACTTTGTCCAAGGTTGAAATTCAAAATCAGAGAAATACGATGGAGAAGTTTGCAAATTCAAATTTTGTAGATGTTGTATCACACAAATTGGTGGTGTAAATTCTGTAATAAAGTATTGTTGTTCATTTTTCACATATGTTCAAATGAAGTAAAATACATGCTTATTACTTTCAAAGTAATTTTCAGAAAATACATCAAAGAAAAGTATTTTATTCATTTTGAAATGTTATTCAGTATTTGCATGATGAAGCAAACCATAATAGAAATTAAATGCTGAAAGTAAACTTCTCCCACACATTTGACTGTGAGAGTAGTCCCTATTTGCTGACATACGTCTATACCCTACTAAAATCAATAACATGAAAAAGGAGAAAAGGGAGGAAAAGGTCATGGGCACCAGTCATTGCCTGTAATGACTGGTGAAGTGGCGTCCATCTGCATCCACTGTCTTGCTTTTTTGGATCTCGTCCTTTCCATGCTTCCAATCCCTGCGTCCACAAAAGAGAAAGGATTAGATCCAATGGATCTAAGAAATTCTGATAGCTCACTTCATCTCACTTTCATCATCTTACATGCTATTCATCTCAGTAAAATATAGACATACACCAGCAAATAGAGAGGTCAATCATGAAGTACAAAAATATTAAAGGGACAATTTTTTTTTTTTTTAAACCTTTTACCGATAAAAATTGGTGAAAACAAGAGAAGTATAGCAGCAAGAATGAAAGCCACGGTAAGAAGATTCAAACATAGCAAAAAGATAAACATTTTCAGCCAGTAGAAAGAATGCATGCTATAATTTCAAAGGACAAGTATTGTTGAAATTGCAACAGAAAGAGGCCACAGTAACAATAGAGGTGCCTTGTTTTCATTTTTGAAAGACAGTGGTTTGCAGAAAAGGAGATATTTTTGAAGAAATTGGGGTACCTGCCAAGATTTGTTAGACTTTCTTGGTTTTTGCTTCAGTCTATGCTTTAGAAAAACCAGCTTCCCAGTTGCTTAGAACTACTGGCATCACAGAGATCAAGAAGATAGATGGAGACTACATCAACGACTATTCCCATCTTTCTTTTCTTTTCAGCTACTGGGAAGAGTGTTGCATTCTTTGCACAATGTCTCCTAGCAATCCCGTGTTATAATGATGTTCAGAATCATGAAGGTTGTTTTGGTATAATAGTTTGTGGGTAAGAGTGTTGCTAAGAGAACTTTGGTCAAAGCCTTTTCTCCTCAATATCAATGTTGAAGATTGTGTATCTACAATACTACAGACACATAAAAAAGATTGGCAGCCTCAAAGAAGGTGGATAAACAGGATGAAATATGCAGCAAGTGAAGAACAAGTATAACGCCCAGAATTTATAATCTCAAAGAGCAAGATTCAAAGAAGGAAATCACTTTCATAAGAGATTGATAGAACAAATTCAGACATCTCCAGAATAATAGTTTGAGCATCATATTTTGCTCTTATAACAATGTCTTCCTTTTTAATACACCCTAGCAGCTGCTACAGGTGTTTGCAGCTCCAGATATCAACCATTCATAAATTTGGGTTGTGAATTGTAGTTTAAATGCAGGAAATGTCTTCAGAAAATGACATCATGAAACATAAAAATATAGATCTCTTTAAAATCATGGTGGCTTTGAGATTGAAAGGAGATTATATCATGGCAGCCACAATAGCCTAGAAAAATCTCCAGCATAGCAACCAAACAAAAGTCGTGAGCCATAACGAATGTGCTCCATAACCCAAAAAAAAAAAGTAACGACATCTTTCAAAATACCAAGCAATGACAAAAGATGTGGCTATCTGAGTGCCAAGAAAAGGAAATTTAAAACTTACAGCAAAAGAAGCCGCAGGTGAACAACAACAATACCTCCATCTTCAAACAGCCGCCAGAAAAGACCCAAAAAATGGTAGGAGAGAAGGAAGGAAACCTAGATCATGGCATCTCCAAGGTCAATCAGGACACAAGAAAGAAATACCCTGCAGATGTGCATTCTCAACAGCAAAATGACCAAGTAAGCTGCGTATATCTCCATCATGGTGGTTTGGATCAAACAAAGGCAAATCAAATAGTAGACACCAGTCGGCTTGTTTTAAAAGCCATGCGTTTTTAACCATAAGTCTCAGAAAAACTCTATGGCATCCAAGAAGCAATAAACTCCCAGTTGGCAGTCAAAAAAATTTATGAATTTTCATGCCAACATTCACCGATATACCATGACAAAGATCAGCAAAGAGTAGGGTAAAGGAAAATGGAGCGTCCAACAACAAAAAGAAAATCGTAGAAGCTAAGAAAGGACGGCTAGGGTTTCAAAATGACCCTGCTCAGTTTATCTTGCTCTTTCTCGACATGAAATGACAAACAAAACTACCGCCTTCCTTTTTATCAAATTCTCAATTGGTTTTAAGGAATTTTTCGGGTCCATGCATGAAGGGATGCGTTTTCATATATAAGTTTTTAAAATAATAATATAGACTTTCTCTTGAGTGTCTATTTTGTTATTAAAAAAAAAAAAAAAGACTTATATGTGTTAGTTTTATTTTTATTTTTTATTCATTGCATTAAAAAATTAAATGTTATTATTTTTGTCTTTAGTTGATATTCTATAGATCAACTATTAAGATAAATATAATCATAAATGCAATAAGTAATAAATAAAAGGGAGAACTCACTTTTGTCTTGAATTTTTTTTTTTTAATTGCATAGAATTAAATTGTAATTATTATTAAGTAATTGATATTCTTCAAATCAATTATTTAATAATAGCCTTCATGCAATTAAAAGAGAATGGAATCAACAAGTCAAAGAATCAAGATGAGTTAAAGGAGAGGTTGGTATTTTCAAATGCCAAATTTTAAGGGGCAGCTGCAGTTGATATGTTTAGAAGCCCAATTCAGACTGAAGACTACAGAGTGCATTATGGAGCAATTTTTGGCAGTTTGGGGGGTTTTCTTAGATTTTTCTCATGCATGGATGGTGGAACCTCAGTTTGGGATATTTTGAGCATGTTGTTGGAGTTTTTAGTGTTTATAATAATGAGTTAACTCATTATTTCGACCCAACTTTTCCTGTTTTGAGGGAGTGTATTGTTTATATATACTCCTCTTATTTTTGAGGAAAGGGTTCAGATTTTGAGGGAGGATGCTTATGTGATTTGATCCTTAATTGTAATTTTTTATGATTCTGATCCATTATGCAGATGTACTGTTTTGAGGACCTTTGATGAAAATAGAGTTTTCATTGGAACCAGTTTTGGAGTTGATAGATTTAGTTGTGTGCATTAAGGTGATTGATGTTATTCAAATTGTGTTTTAATTATAGTCCTTTCTAAATGATGTCTTATCTTGTACCTTCTTTATAAATAGTTGTTCATAGGTTTTGAGTTGTGTTTAAATTATTGATGTATTCGATTGTGATCAAATTCCTTTCGTATATTTTCAAAGTTCATAGACCTTCTCTTAAATTATTGATGTGAATTAGCAGATTTTCAAATAAGGTTTCTTGTGAATGTCTTGTCAAATCTTTCATTCTGTCTCAAGTATAGCAGTAATCTGTGTTATCAATTTTGGTGTATCACCTTACTTCTTTAAGTTTTCTGTGTTTTAGGTCATCTTTTTACCCTTTTCCATCTGAAAGTTTTTCACATTTCCATTAGTATAAGTAAGGTATTAGATATATTATACAGGAACCGGCCTAGGATCCGGAGGTTCAGCCAAGTTATAAGTTACCCACAACTTTTGGCTGATCCCATGTTTCTCCAAAATCGCTACAAGTTTTAGGACTTAAAGCAAATTTCAGGGTACAAATTTTGGAGATAACAGTTTTTGGCACACCCGGTGGGACCCTTGCCTTATTTTTTAAGGAAGTTGCTACTATTTTTGATGTGCAAATAGTAGAGTTATAATTTTTTCTGCATATCTGGCGACTCTGTGGAGAAGAAAGGTACAAATCAGTGTTGTTAATGAGAAAGGTACAAACCAAAAGTTTGAATACATTTGAATATTTACAGCTTGAAACACCCAAAAGGCGTGGCAAAACCCTTGCTAGGACAAAGCTAGCAAAGAGAAATCAGAAATCAGCACAGGGTACTCGAGTTTATCAAAGAAAGACTCATAGCACGTTTTCAGTAAGTCCCAATTGGAGAACCGAGCCTTTGGAATCAAAATTTTCTACATTTTTTGCAGATACAACAGCAAGATCAAGTTCGGCTGCAAATTTATTTTCTGGACCAGCTGTATCATTAATACCTCAACAGCAGATAGGTTATCAGCTACCAGTAATGGCTCAGCCAAGAAATTTCGCTTTTGTTCCCTTTGATCAAGGGAGTCCTTTGAATCTCCAGTAGCATAATGACATCCCTTTAGCAGCTTTGAAAGGAGTGCCATATTTCACCGGAGAAAGCCAAACTACAACTTTTGAACATGTTAGGGATATAGCAACTTTATGCAATGTTCATCATGTGACGCAAGAAAATGTAGCAATCAGGTTACCGACCGCTTCATTCAAGGGGAAAGCGTTGGAATGGTCCAAAAGTTTACCAGTAGCTTCAATAGGCACATGGGATGAATTGGGTGATGCATTCACCAAATTTTTTGAAGACAAATCTGATCATTTTTCATTGGTAGAATAGCTAACAACCATAAAAAGGGCTCCACAAGAACAGATAACTGATTTCAATACACATTTTCAAAAGACATGGAATAGGATACCTGTTGTTGTTAGACCAAGTGTTGATCATGCATTTTTATACTATCTTAAGAGTTTGAACAACAACATTTCCATTATGATTTAGTCTATGGGAGGTAATACGCTGCCACAAGCATTTTCTATATCAGTAAGGGCAGAAAATAGCCTCATACAGGCAGGTAAAATTGCTCCTAGACCTCCTTTGCCTATTTTTCTGAATATACAGCCAGATATACCTTTGCAAATGCCATCTTTCAGCCCATTACCAGTGGTTTCCAGCCAAGAGATAGCTATTGCAGGACCTTCTCAGGAGCTGCAAGAGATTAAGATCGGTCAACAAAAGATTGAAAGCTTAATGCAAACTTTCAAAAATGAATTGGTTAACCTCAAAAAGCAGCAGTTTCAGCCAAGGCAACCTTTTCAATCTCAAAATTTCACTGCAAATCAAGGTTACCAGCAGCAAAATCAAAGTTACTAGCAACAAAATAATCAAGGATACCAACCACAAAACCAAGGGCAACTTCAAAATAGGCATAATTTTCAAGGGTACAATGCTGGAAATAAACAGAGCATAAATCAAAGACCATATAAGCCTTATAATCCAGCACCCTTAAATACTGCAAATCCGGTAAGAGATATAGTACCTGTACCAATGCAAAATAATATGACTAGTTTTTTCCATGTAATCAACCTCATAGTCAAGCTACTTGTTCAAATGGCATCATTCAGCAAGCTTTGATGGTACAAAATGCTACATATATGCAGCAGGCACTAGAGGCTGAAATGGAACAACGACAAGATGTACCCCCTGCAGATGCTTCATTCCTAAATTGGCAGGTAGATGAATTTTGTGGTATAAATAACGCTGATCCTAATATTGTTGTTTATTCCAAGAATAAAAAAAGTGCTTTAGAGGACCAAAAAAAATAGTAATAACAACAATATTAGTAATACAGCCACTGTAGGATCAGATAAGCCAACTAATCCACATGCCAACATAGGACAGCAAGCACAACTTGCTGTTCCAAAATCGTAGCCTAAGGTACATGCATCAATTCCTTTTAATGTTGTTGAAAATATGAAAAAAGTGAATGTATCTATTAGTATGTGGGATTCTTTGACAATACCTGGTCAAGTTGATATGTTGTAATCTGAATTATCAAAAAGAGGTAATGCTGGTGAAAATATGCCAAGTGTTGTATTTGTGAATAATGAAAAAGGTAACAACAAAACAATAGTTCCAGCTGTCAAACCTCCCCCTTTCTATGTCTCTTTGATCATAGGCAATAATCCGGTTCACAATTGCATGATTGATAGTGGAGCCACAAGTTCAGTTATGCCTAAAAAGGTAGCAGATCAGCTAGGACTGAAATATCAACCTCTCAAGAAAGGTGTGGTGCAATTGGATGGGTTAGTTGTTAACACAATAGGTGTCATTAAGGATGCTAGTCTTACCTTTCATGCTTGTCCAAATTTTTCAATACCTCAGGATGTTTATGTCATAGATCTCCCACCATTTTTTGCATTATGCTTGTCTAGAGATTTCACTGCAAAGATTGGTGGTTATTTTTCATCAAATTGGTCTCATATGCTCTTTAGGTCAAGATATGGTACAAAGATCACTATTAAATCTGAAAAGTTACCAAAAGACCATATAGAGCCTTACGTCCCTGCTGCTATAAATGCAAATCTGATGTCACTTGATACTGATGAACCTGAGGTAGTAGATTCTAACACACCCCTTACTGGTATCCAGAATATTTTGCTTGATGAATGGGCTGCTGAAAATGTTTCTAATAGTCAAAACAACATTGTTCATGATGCTGGTTTTGGAAATTATATGATTTTAGATCAAGGTTCAGAAATTCCAAATCTGATCAAAGATACAAATCAGATTAGCGAACAAGAAAATCAGGTATGGAAGATGTATTTTGATGGCTCACGAAGCAAGAATGGTGCTGGAGGGGGAGTAATGCTGGTATCACCTCAAGAGGATAAGTATTTTGCTGCTTTTCATTTTTCATTTGCATGTTCTAACAATGTGGTTGAATATGAAGGACTGGTTCAAGGTTTGGAATGGGCAAGAAAGAGAAACATAACCCGCTTGCAAGTTTTTGGGGACAGCGAACTCGTTGTAAACCAGGTTAGAGGTTTGATTTCTGTCAAGAATGATACTTTAAAGATGTACAAGAACAGAGTATGGGATATTATAGAATAATTTGAAGCTTTCAATATAATATCTATACCTAGAGTAAAGAATCAGTTTGCTGATAGGCTGGCAGCAGTAGGTGCACAGTTTGATATTGTCAAAAATGTCTCAAAAAAGAGTGAACAACATCATGTTAAGGTGGTGGTTAGAACTTCAATACCAGATAACAACATAAATTGGCAGGTTTTTGATTCAGATGAATAGATTTTAAGTTTTTTGTTGCAAGAAGATGTGTTTTCAGTTGCTAATCAGGATAGATTCAGTCAACAATATAGTGATCAGATTATTCAGCTGAAAACAAACAAGTTGTCTAAAGGTTTGGTCACTTTAGAAACTATCTTTGATCCAGATGATCAGGTGAAAAAGGATAAAACTAGTTTGCTGGTGAAAGAAGAGCATTACGAGGAGCTGGAAATTTCTGAAGGAAAAAGGCTGAAAGTTGGTAAGATAAACTCACCACAAGAAAAATAGTTGTTTATTGAATTGTTTCAGGAGTTCAATGATGTTTTTGCATGGGATTATTCTAATCTAAAAGGCTTTGACCCTAAGTTAACCCAACATACTATTGAGCTTGAGCCTAACACCAAACCTATAAGGCAAAAACAAAGACATGTCAATCCTAAACTAGAACCTCTAATGCTGAAAGAGTTAAACAAACTTCTAGAAGGAGGGATTGTCTTTCCTATCAAGCATACTTCTTGGGTCTCTAATTTAGTACCTGTAAGAAAGAAAAATGGAGAAATACACTTATGCATAGATTTTAGAGACTTAAACATGGCTTCATTAAAAGACAGGCATCCCTTACCATCTATGGAACAGATTTTACAATACGTTTCAGGTTCTGAAAGGTTTTCTTTGTTAGATGGTTATTCTGGTTATAATCAAGTGCTGGTAAAAGATGAAGATCAGTTCAAGACAACATTCACCACTAAATGGGGAACCATGGCTTACAGAAGGATGCCTTTTGGGCTAGTGAATGTTGGAGCTACGTTTCAAAAGGCTATGGACATGGCGTTTCGAAATTTAATGTACAAGATAGTGCTGGTATATCTAGATGACATTACTGTTTTCAGCAAGGAAGCTAAGGATCACATTTTTCATCTTAGACAAGTGTTAGAAAGATGTAGGGAGTTCGGTATTTCTCTTAATCCAAAGAAATCTGTAGTTGTTGTTCATGAAGGTAAACTTCTCAGTTATATTGTTTCAAAGCATGGTACTACTATAGATCCCGAGAGAGTTCAAGCGATTTTAGAGTTACCACTACCCAGCCACAAGAAGGGTTTACAAAGTTTTCTTGGTAGGATAAATTTTGTTAGATGTTTCATACCTGATGTTGCTAATCTTTTGAAGCCTTTAACAACAATGTTAAAGAAAAATACAGTTTACAACTGGACAAAAGAGGAAAAGCTTTGTTTTGAAGCAATTAAAGAGGCCTTGTCCACTGCCCCTGCCTTGATTAATCCAAATTTTACTAAAGATTTTATATTGTATGCCTATGGCAGTTTTGATGCCATTTTAGCAATGCTGGTGCAAAAAAATGATGAAGGTTTGGAACAACTTGTCGTGTTTTTTAGCAAAGGTTTGCAAGATTTCGAACAAAGGTACAGCTTTGTTGAAAAGCATGTTTTTGCTGTCATTAAAAGTCTTAAAAAATTCAAACCCCTAGTTTCCAACAGCAAAATTCATCTAATGGTTTCTCATCTGAGTGTGAAGGAATTTTTGTTAAGCAAAGATTTAAATGAAAAAAGAGCAGGCTGGATTACTCGGGTGATGGAGTATGATGTTGATATCCATATCACCAAACTGGTTAGGGGCAAGGGATTATGCGAAGAGTTGGCAGAAAACAGCTTTCAAAAGGTAGAAATCAACCAAAATCTGTTGCTGGTTGATAATAATCAAGCTAAAGGTAATCAATCAGACTGTTGGTTGACTGAAATGACACATTTTCTGCAAATAGGGGAGTGTCCTTTGAGATTGGATAGAGCGAAAACGCAGGTATTTTAGACTTCAATCAATTCCTTATGTCTTGGTTCATGATGTTTTGTTTAGAAAGGACCATAATGGCATGTTATTACGTTGTATAAGTGTTGATCAGACCAGCAAGATCCTGAAACAGTTTCATGATGAAGGGGGTCACTTTTCCCCAAAGACGACAGCTTATAAAGTGTTGAGGGCAGGATTCTATTGGCCTGATCTGTTCAAAGATGCCCATAGTTGGTCAAGAAAATGCCAAAAATGTGCATTATTTGCTAGCAAGGAAAGGCTGGCAGCCTTACCCTTGAAATCGATTTTGGTTGAGCAGCCATTCATGAAGTGGGGTATTGATTTCATAGGCCCAATTAATCCAAACTCTAGTTTAGGTCACAAATGGATTCTCACAGCTATGGATTATTTTACAAGATGGACTGAAGCAGTAGCATTAAGAGAGGCAAATGAATCGGCTGTACTTAATTTTTATGATGAGTTGACTACAAGGTTTGGTGTTCCTGATTTGATCATTTCTGATAATGCATTAGCCTTTGTGGGAGCAAGAGTGTCTGAATGGGCACTAAAGAAAGGTATATATCTGAATACCTCATTGAACTATTACCCTCAGGGTAATGGTTTGGCTGAAAGTACAAATAAGAACCTTTTAAGGATTATTAAAAGAATGTTAGAGGAGAATAAGAGAGATTGGCATGCAAAGTTGAAATTTTCCTTATGGTTGGATAGGATTACTCTTAAGTGAATCATTGGAACATCTCCTTACATTCTAGTATACGAGAAGGAGGCCAAGTTACCTGTTACTACTGAGTTTCTTGTGTTATAGCTTGTTGATCAGCTGATATTGTTTGAAGAACAGGATCCTCTTAAGCTAAGGTTTGCTAAATTAATGGAGTTAGAGGAGAAAAGGAGCAAGGCACTGCAGGAAATGGAATACCAGCAGCTACAGGTGAAGAGAACATTTGATAAAAAGGCAAAAGATCATCATTTCAAAGAAGGAGATATGGTGCTGAAGTGGGATGCACTTAAGACAAGACCAGGGCAGCATGCTAAGTTTGATCATTTTTGGGAAGGCCCTTTTCAGATTGTTGAATGCAAGGAACACAATGCTTTCCAGCTTGCCACTATTCAAGGAGTTGTTCTACCAATTCCTGTTAACAGGATTCACCTCAAGGCTTGCTTTGAGGTATGATTTTATTTCTGTTTGTTTTCTAGGTTAGGTTTCATGCTTTCAATAAATGCACCTGCATATTAGTTTAAGTTTTCCCTAAGTGTTGTCCAAGAACATGTCGGTTTTTGTTTCCTTTCCTAGAGTAGTTTCCTATTTTGTTCTTAGGTTTTAGGGGTGTCAAGTTGCTAGTTTGGTTGTTTCATGTCATACCCACCCACCTCAACCATACACACTAATGCATGGATTGAACGCATACATGTAGGTCAGCATACGCATACATGTGCATATGCCTAGGGCTGCATTTTTCATGTCATTTTTAGTCCCACTTTCATACATACCTGGCAGCCGTAACCATACACACACACACACATATACTAATCACTTGCATCCATCCAATTCACACATTTTTATGCATGATTGAGATGGATAACTATGAATTTGACTTCTAAAGTTGATGCTACAGTCTGATCATGCATAAAAATTAGTCTAATAATAACCTGTCAGTTATCATTAGACTCATTTGCATACATCCCAGCCCATATCAACAACTTTAGGGGTCGTGTCAAGTCTGGTTTAGGTTCAAGGAATTCATATTTTTAGACTCTAATGCCCAATGGATGTCAAAAGCAAGTGATCAAGTGTCTAGCAGGCAGATAGTCAGCAAAGGTCACCAAAAATGTTGTTCATTTTTCACATATGTTCAAATGAAGTAAAATACATGCTTATTACTTTCAAAGTAATTTTCAGAAAATACATCAAAGAAAAGTATTTTATTCATTTTGAAATGTTATTCAGTATTTGCATGATGAAGCAAACCATAATAGAAATTAAATGCTGAAAGTAAATTTCTCCCACACATTTGACTGTGAGAGTAGTCCCTATTTGCTGACATACGTCTATACCCTACTAAAATCAATAACATGAAAAAGGAGAAAAGGGAGGAAAAGGTCATGGGCACCAGTCATTGCCTGTAATGACTGGTGAAGTGGCGTCCATCTGCATCCACTATCTTGCTTTTCTGGATCTTGTCCTTTCCATGCTTCCAATCCCTACGTCCACAAAAGAGAAAGGATTAGATCCAATGGATCTAAGCAATGTTGATAGCTCACTTCATCTCACTTTCATCATCTTACATGCTATTCATCTCAGTAAAATACAGACATACACCAGCAAATAGAGAGGTCGATCATGAAGTACAATAATATTAAAGGGACAATTTATTTTGTTTTGAAACCTTTTACCGATAAAACTGGTGAAAACAAGAGAAGTATAGCAGCAAGAATGAAAGCCACGGTAAGAAGATTCAAACATAGCAAAAAGATAAACATTTTCAGCTAGTAGAAAGAATGCATGCTATAATTTCAAAGGACAAGTATTGTTGAAATTGCAATAGAAAGAGGCCACAGTAACAATAGAGGTGCCTTGTTTTCATTTTTGAAAGATAGTGGTTTGCAGAAAAGGAGATATTTTTGAAGAAATTGGGGTACCTGCTAACATTTGTTAGACTTTCTTGGCTTTTGCTTCAGTCTATGCTTTAACAAATCAGCTTCCCAGTTGCTTAGAACTACTGGCATCACAGAGATCAAGAAGATAGATGGAGACTACATCAACGACTATTCCCATCTTTCTTTGCTTTTCAGCTACTAGGAAGAGTGTTGCATTCTTTGCACAATGTCTCCTAGCAATCCCGTGTTATAATGATGTTTAGAATCATGAAGGTTGTTTGGGTATAATAGTTTGTGGGTAAGAGTGTTGCTAAGAGAACTTTGGTCAAAGCCTTTTCTCCTCAATATCAATGTTGAAGATTGTGTATCTACAATACTGCAGACACATAAAAAAGATTGGCAGCCTCAAAGAAGGTGGATAAACAGGATGAAATATGCAGCAAGTGAAGAACAAGTATAACGCCCAGAATTTATAATCTCAAAGAGCAAGATTCAAAGAAGGAAATCACTTTCATAAGAGATTGATAGAACAAATTCAGACATCTCCAGAATAATAGTTTGAGCATCATATTTTGCTCTTATAACAATGTCTTCCTTTTTAATAAACCCTAGCAGCTACTATAGGTGTTTGCAACTCCAGATATCAACCATTCATAAATTTGGGTTGTGAATTGCAATTTAAATGCAGGAAATGTCTTCAAAAAATGACATCATGAAACATGAAAATATAGATCTCTTTAAAATCATGGTGGCTTTGAGATTGAAAGGAGATTATATCATGGCAGCCACAATAGCCTAGAAAAATCTCCAGCATAGCAACCAAACAAAAGTCGTGAGCCATAACAAATGTGCTCCATAACCCAAAAAAATAAAAGTAACGACATCTTTTAGAATACCAAGCAATGACAAAAGATGTGGTTGTCTGAGTGCCAAGAAAAGGAAATTTAAAACTTACAGCAAAAGAAGCCGCAGGTGAACAACAACAATACCTCCATCTTCAAACAGCCGCAAGCAAAGACCCAAAAAATGGTAGGAGAGAAGGAAGGAAACCTAGATCATGGCATCTCCAAGGTCAGTCAGGACACAAGAAAGAAATACCCCGCAGATGTGCATTCTCAATAGCAAAATGACCAAGTAAGCTGCGTATATCTCCATCATGGTGGTTTGGATCAAACAAAGGCAAATCAAATAGTAGACACCAGTCGGCTTGTTTTAAAAGCCATGCGTTTTTAACCATAAGTCTCAGAAAAACTCTATGGCATCCAAGAAGCAATAAACTCCCAGTCGGCAGTCAAAAAAATTCATGAATTTTCATGCCAACGTTCACTGATATACCATGACAAAGATCAGCAAAGAGCAGGGTAAAGGAAAATGGAGCATCCAACAATAGAAAGAAAATTGCAGAAGCTAAGAAAGGACGGCTAGGGTTTCAAAATGACCCTGCTCAGTTTATCTTGCTCTTTCTCGACATGAAATGAAAAACAAAACTACCGCCTTCCTTTTTATCAAATTCTTAATTGGTTTTAAGGAATTTTTCGGGTCCATGCATGAAGGGATGCGTTTTCATATATAAGTTTTTAAAATAATAATGTAGACTTTCTCTTGAGTGTCTATTTTGTTATAAAAAAACAAAAAAAGACTTATATGTGTTAGTTTTATTTTTATTTTTTATTCATTGCATTAAAAAATTAAATGTTATTATTTTTGTCTTTAGTTGATATTCTATAGATCAACTATTAAGATAAATATAATCATAAATGCAATAAGTAATAAATAAAAGGGAGAACTCACTTTTGTCTTGAATTTTTTTTTTTTAATTGCATAGAATTAAATTGTAATTATTATTAAGTAATTGATATTCTTCAAATCAATTATTTAATAATAACCTTCATGTAATTAAAAGAGAATGGAATCAACAAGTCAAAGAATCAAGACGAGTTAAAGGAGAGGTTGGTATTTTCAAATGCCAAATTTTAAGGGGCAGCTGCAGTTGATATATTTAGAAGCCCAGTTCACACTGAAGACTACAGAGTGCATTATGGAGTGATTTTTGGTAGTTTGGGGGGTTTTCTTAAATTTTTCTCATGCATGGATGGTGGAACCTCAGTTTGGGATATTTTGAGCATGTTTTTGGAGTTTTTAGTGGTTTTAATAATGAGTTAACTCATTATTTCGACCCAACTTTTCCTGTTTTGAGGGAGTGTATTGTTTATATATACTCCTCTTATTTTTGAGGAAAGGGTTCAGATTTTGAGGGAGGACGCTTATGTGATTTGATCCTGAAGTGTAATTTTTTATGATTCTGATCCATTATGCAGATGTACTGTTTTGAGGAACTTTGATGAAAATAGAGTTTTCATTGGAACCAGTTTTGGAGTTGACAGATTTAGTTGTGTGCGTTAAGGTGATTGATGTTATTCAAATTGTGTTTTAATTATAGTCCTTTCTGAATGATGTCTTATCTTGTACCTTCTTTATAAATAGTTGTTCATAGGTTTTGAGTTGTGTTTAAATTATTGATGTATTCGATTGTGATCAAATTCCTTTCGTATATTTTCAAAGTTCATAGACCTTCTCTTAAATTATTGATGTGAATTAGCATATTTTCAAATAAGGTTTGTTGTGAATGTCTTGTCAAATCTTTCATTGTGTCTCAAGTATAACAGTAATCTGTGTTATCAATTTTGGTGTATCACCTTACTTCTTTAAGTTTTCCGTGTTTTAGGTCATCTTTTTACCCTTTTCCATCTAAAAGTTTTTCACATTTCCATTAGTATAAGTAAGGTATTAGATATATTATACAGGAACCGGCCTAGGATCCGGAGGTTCAGCCAAGTTATAAGTTACCCACAACTTTTGGCTGATCCCATGTTTCTCCAAAATCGCTGCAAGTTTTAGGACTTAAAGCAAATTTCAGGGTGCAAATTTTGGAGATAACAAGTATTCAATCCCTCATAAATGAATAAACTCTTCAAATTCAGACATCAAATGCTAAAATTTAAGTTTGCAGAGTGATCAAGTTGGCTGGAGCTATTGATTGGCGAAGAATTTGAAAAAGATACATGCAAAGAATTTACAAGTAAAGTCGAATCTGTGCTTCATTTCTCTGCAAAAAGAACTAGGTAAATCATAGACAATCATTTTTAAAATTTGGAGCCCAAGTTTAAAACTATTATAGAGAAAGATAAACCCTAAGTCTTGCAATCAAATAGATTATAGAGAAGATGTCTCCAAGAAAATACTCTAGTAAATTTGAGTATGAGGATAGAAGATTACAAGATGACTTCCTTGAGAAATTTCCATGTTCTAAGGAGGGTAAAGAGGTAGCTGAATTTTTGAAAACCCTAGGAAATGAAACCTACCTTGCTTTGAAGGATAGGTTCAGAAGCATTGCTAACACTTATATGCCAACCAAGGGTTTATAGATTTTTAGATGGTGGTATAGTTAGGAAAATGTAGGGAGTCCACTAAGTAATGTATGGCAACATGATTTAGGGAAATTGGTAATCCCCACTGTGTTGTTATACATTGACCTACTCCTTGAGTTGGTGGAAAGGTATGACCCCATAACACATGAGATCAAAGATCTAGATGGGAATGTTCTCCTCAAAATTGACATAGAGTCCACCAGGAAAGATTTAAACTTGCATTTAGCTGATGAAGTAATTGACAGAGTTGACTTCAAGATGCTTGATGAAGATTTTGATCATGCAAGGGCTGATAGACAACATAAATTAGTTGTGTCCTTTTTTAATGAAGTAGATGCTGTAAAGTTGTCACATCTAGCTATCTTACATACTATAGTAAATTGTGATCATTAGAATGATACCTTTGTGAATACACACACAACCTTATATAATAGGAAATTTAGTAAGGTTGCATTATGGATGTGTTTTGGACTCCATAAGGATGGAGAAGAAGTGGATTTTGATTTCTTAGGTTATTTGGAGAACAACTTCAATGAGGCATTGACAATTCTAAAGACAGGGAAATCCTCAAATTTCAAATGGATCTCATTGTTGAAACATTTGATCCTTTTTCAGAATAAAGATTATTTTGCACAATACATGGATTTAGAGTTTGAAAGAGATGGTGAACCACTACTAGTTCAATTATGGACTACTATATCTTCTAATTGGGAGGGATCCAATGTTCTTCTTTTTTAGAATGAATTTGGATCTATATTGAGGAAGAGAATCTTGCAGAATATGAGCAATTTCCCTCAAGCTTTAAAAAAAATTCTGAGGCCAATTGATTGTGGTGTCAAACCAAAGATTTTCCATCAATGGGGGGATATTTACTTCTAAAAGAACATAATAGTTATCAGAATATATGATTTTCTAGGCAGACCAAATGTGTTGCCCAGGTATGTTCCTTTAAGGATAGGATTCTTGGAAGTTATCAGGTAGATTGTAATGTTGTAAGATACTGATTTTCCACCGAATAAAGAAAGAAAATGAACTTTCTTCCTTGACCTCACCTAATTCCATCACTTTGCAATAATGAAGGAAGGGAGGGATCAATTGGTTCATATGTTAAGGCCATACAATATGGATGTCAATTCAAAAAGGTTGAATGATATTGAGGGCTTTTATGTTAGATTGATAATAAAGATAAACTTGAACCCTAGGGTTGCCTATTAATTTGATTTTCCTAAAGATATAATCATAAATGATGACGATTTGGAATCACACAAAAGGAAAAATATTGGATGACATGTTTATCAAGATATGATGAGTGAAATCCATGAAGAAGACCTAAGCTATTATCCTCTCTCAAATTGCAAAAGTTTGGAGCAGATATTGAGGATAATTTTTAATAATTTTACAAAAATGTATGACACAATGAATGAGAAGTTAGGGAAGAGCAAGAAGATAAAGCTCACAGTTGTGGATAATGAAGAAAGCCTTAATGCTTTATAATAGTCAACTGACATAGTCCCAAAAGAAAAGAGGGGACAAAAGAGGATCAAAGAGGAAACACCAGCCCCTATTGCTAAGACAGGTGAAGAGCCTAGAGCTCAAATTGGTTTGAGGATATATCAAAGGAGAAGAACAAGAGAGAAATTTTTTGATCCAGACATAGTTGAAGTCCCAAGCATGGAAGCTATCACAATAGAAGATCATGAAAGGAGATCTCCATCTCCTAAGTCCTCCAGTCCACCTCCTATAGCCCCTCATACCATAGATGCTCAAATTGAAGATGTATCTAAAGGGAAGAAAATGAAAACCTAAGGAGAAATTATTTCTATAGAAAAGGAGCATATTCAATAGATAGAGCAAGTAGGGTGATTAAATTTTCCTTATGATAATAATGATTATGAAGAAGAGGAATATCTATACAGCCCTAAAGAGTTGCTAAAGGGAGTAGATCCTTAGACCTTTAGAGCCCCTATTTCAGGCATCGCCATATAAGAGATGAAACACATTGTCCCTAGAGAGATGAAGAAAGAGGCCTATGATGTAAATGTGGAGGATCATGAATTTGTGAAATCAGTGTCTTTCAAGCAATTGTTATGGCAACATTGTAGAGAGGATTCTCTTAAGAGAGTTGAAGAAAAAAGGAAGCATAAATCAGATGTTGACCCTAACAATTTAGAACAAGAAGTAAAGAATTAAATGATGATCATGTTTGAGAAAATCAATCCAAATGAAGGGAGGTAGATAGTTAAGAAAGTAGGGGTCCAGCTAGCACTTAATCTCAAGATTACTAATGCCATTGCATTTCATTCAATTATGAAAAATATAAGGCTAAAAAGACCACATTTAAAGGGGTTAGAAGATATGACAAGAGACACATATTATAGTAAAGATTTGGGTGCCTTGGCAACATGGAATCTCACTACATTTGGATCAAACATAGGAGATGAGAAAGGCACTGGGGTCGAAAAAAATATCATTATACAAAGGGTAAAGGATACCAAACTTTCTGATTCAACCATAAGTATACAAGAACAATTTTCTTATCTTCATGGTGTTTCCCTTGACAAAGAAAAGATATGAAGATTTACAAGAACAATACAAACATTTCTTTTTTTCTTATGAGCAAAGGACAAAAAAGACAATTGACATGAAAAACAAAATAAATCTATTGGAAGGGATAATATCTTAGTTAGAAGTTGTCAAAGTTCCTACTATTGTTGAGCCATCTACTAGGAGTGAGGAAGAGCCATCCGGATAGTTGAGCATTGTATCATTTTCTCAACAAGGTTAGTTACAACAAACTAGAATCAAAAGGAGAAAAAAAGATGATGCATTAATAAAAGAAATGGTAGATTTAAAGATGCAGTTAGAAAATAGTCAAGACAAACATAATATTTATGATAGAGAAATCATTGCTAGAATTGTATTGATGAGGCTACATGAGAAGATAGATAGAAAATTATTTAATCTCTATGAAGCATGCAAAATATTATACTTGGAAATCAACAAGATGGAAGATGATAGAATGTTGGTTAAACCCACCTATCAAAAATGAATTATCCAAGTACAAAAAATGAAGAAGGTTGAACTATGTGCAAGGATAGATCCTAATACTTTCCAAAATGCTATGCAAACTACTAAAATTGTCAATTTCCTAAAGAATTTCTCAATGTTGCCAGAACATATTGAAAATAGATTGATGGAATTAAAAGATGCCATAGAAAGCTACCAGGAGACCTCGCTCCTGCCATTTCTAGATATAAATAATAGTATCAAAGAATTTACTAACTAGAAAGCAGAGGCTATTACTGAGGTAGGTAATATGGTGAAAATTATAGCAAAGGCTATGAACATGACACATTTCTAGGAATATATATCCAAATTGGTGAATTCTAGAACTTTTATGAGAATTTTGAGAAGTTACTTAGGCTACAATAAAATACAATTCTTATAGACAGGTGTTAGATCAGATCCTTGAGTACGCATGGCCAACAAGTGAAGAATATCATGATTGGGTAAAGAAATATGATCCATATGATGATTCAAATCACAAGGAACCACTAGAATAAATTTTTTTGAAATTAGTCTTTCTCATGAATAGGGAATATTTTGAATAAAGGTGGTTGTATCTTGCCTATTACATCAAGACAATTTGTAATTTTGGGAATTATTTGTTTACTGATGTAATTCATTTGTTCTAGTTGTAAAAAATAAATTGTTAAATCAATGGATGACATTTGTCTTTTTTTGTAGCCTAAAGCTTGTTTGTAACTCATTTATATAAATGAGTTTCCAAGGCTTTCAAAAGGTCTGAGAATCATTTTTTTGAACAAAGTCTTGTTCATTTTCTAAGTTGGTCCATATATACTATATATGTTTTTTTCCAAAATATAGAATGAAAGAAGTAAGAGTTCACAATTGTTGATCTAATTGAGTTTTTCTCTTATAGGAGTTGACATTGAATTGTATATTTTGAAAGAAAGTAATACAAAGGTGCAAAAAGTTAGCTGTACATTTTAGATATTGTCTCTTCTTTATTACCACTTAGTTCTCTTATATTTAATAGTAAAGTTTTATGAGTCTCAATTGTAATTCATTTTGAATTATATTTCAATTTAAATTTTTCTAATGATCTAAATGGGTTATGTAAATGCTTGATATAAGTTGGAAGAATTCCTTTGTTTTCAATGAAGATTTTGATAAGAATGAGATCTATAACTAAATATTGATATTCTTCTCACAAAGTGTTAAGATAGATCTGATAGTAAATGTCAAATTCCTGTGAGACAATAGAACAATAGATAAGTTATTTGTTATCCATTAAAGTTGATATAGTTTGGAATGTATATATGGTATAATCTTTTATAAATCAACCTTTTAAGTTTTATTATTGAAGATTTGAAAAGTAAGCCTATACTTTATTCATACAGTTTTAGGCTTTGATGGATTAGTTATTTATTATCTATCATATAGTCTTAGGATTAGAAGAGTTAAGGCCAATTATCTACTATAGGGGATTTTATGTTGAAAATTGAGAAATATAAAGAAAGAGAGAGTAAATTCCCAAGTATACCCACCTAAATTTTGCAAAGTTCTAAGGGAAGAAGATATTGTAGGGTCTTGTGAGTTGGTCTTTTTTATTTGTGTTGAGAGTAGGTAAGTTTTCAATGGGACCCAAATGATGAGACTTATGCTTCTTGAGAGGATGCTACATGGTTGAGAGATTTGTATCCTTTTCATTTTACAGGCTTCTAGGACTAAGCCTATGCCTAGTAGGGGAGGATGTAGTGCCTCTCGTGTTTGAATTTTGTACCTTGTTATATTTTGATTCGAGAGAGATTTTGTAACTCATGTGGGATGATACTCAAGATGACTTGATGGTTAGATACTATATTTTGATTGCTAGTATCATAGATGATAGATACTATGTTGTTCAATTTGATTGTATCTACATGATGATGCTTATTGATGTGACATGATGCTTTGTGATGCTATCTGGTTATTTTTTATTTGGACATATATTTTGTTTATGAGTATATGATGGACTTATTGGATTCTAGATACTATGATTTGATGCTACATATATTTACTTCACTCTTGCCTTGAGATGTTTTATGATGTAGTGAGTCATGTAAATAGATTATTTTAATATAATTAAGTAAAAGGTTAATTTTACATGATTTAATGCATTTATTTCTTTGGCTATATTATTATATACAATTGCACTTGATCGTGTTGTTTAGTGGGCAAGGTTTATATCCCCAACAGTGGCATATGGAGTTAGTGATTTGGTTGGTTATACCTAGCAAATATTGTCCCTATATGAGTGATATCTTATTTAATTATTAATTAAACCCTCCAGCGATTTAATTAATCCATATTCATTTGCAATTGTGACTAGACTAGTATTATGTTCGTGCATCTAGATGTTTGCATTTGTCGCAAAAATTATTAAGGAATATTGTGATTTGATGTTTTAAGGGTATTTTGGTATTTGATTTTATTATTTTAATTATCGACAACTTTCTTGTAGTTGAATTCCATTTAATTGGAATTACTTGATTTTGTCTAGGTTGAGCAGGGGTCAATCTAGTAAGCTAGTTAATTTCCTAATTTTATATTGCACTTTGACTTATTTTCTCACTTCTAACTTTTAAATTGGAATTTGAGAGAAAAATCCAAAAACCCTCTTAAGGAGGATTGATGTTTTATTTGTTGCGGGAGCTATGAGCGTGTAATCGATGTACGATTGATTTTGTTGGATCCAACTCGGGGAGACCTTGGTTTGCCGAGGCTATTGACAGTTTTAGTGGAGCAATTATTTTATTGCAAGCATTCCTATTTTTTCACTTTTGGCTACTTGGTAGGGCTCTTCTGTTTTTATGCCTCAACTCCGTTTCTAAGTCTATTTTTGGTAGTAGTTTATTAGGAGGTAGAGAACTAATGTTCCCCTCTGCCCTTATATGTTAGCTCTACTTAGTTGGGTGGGTACGAGCATTTTTTTACCTTTTGGAGTGGGATTCAAGGGTTTCAAACTATTATGTTGGTCATGTTTTGATTTTATTGATTTTTGTCAACATTGGATTTTGGGCATTTTTGACTTTGTCTCGATTTGTTTGCTGCCATATTTTCTTGGGTATTTCTTGGAACTGATGTTGGTTGTGGACTTGGATTATCCACGAGGAATCCAATCTGACCATAGATGTATTCTTCTTGCATTGGGTTTCATGTTGAATCTGTACTCCTGACAACATGCTTGGTTGTGTGATTTTTATACTTGGTGTTTTATTGTTTCTCATCCAACCCTTGTTGTTTATGATCTTTGTGTAGTTGCAGTGCCCACACACAAGCACATGAGCTTGCACTTTTGGGGTTCTTGTGAGACCCGAAGTCCTAGTCACTATCGGTTGAGTTATGTTCATTGGGGTTGGATTAGGAAACTGCATTACCTACGGGTACTCATCATGTGATGAGCATGGGTATGTAGGGTAGACAAGTGGAGGGGCTTCTCTCATTACCCTAGGTAAGATCTCTAACAAGGTAATGTGAAGAAGTTTCTAATAAGTGATAACAAAATGAATTAATGGGTAATAAAACTAAGATAAGATAAGAAAATACTTGTACATGAGATCCAAGGGTATGTGCCTATATGGGTGTTCTGAGAGAAGGTGTATGTATAGGTATACCTAGGACATAGTGTGATGGCCTCTTGAGGGAGAGTTTTTGGACAATGTTTAGCTTGGGCTCCGCGATACCAAGTGATCAACTCTCCACTAGAGTCCCTACATAGTAGAACCATAAAGCATCTGACTAAGACTTGTTCTATTGCATTGTTGCATGATATTACTTTCACTTCTTTGCACTACTTGGCATGAGTGTTAGCCATGGATGACTTTATTATGTGCATTTTTGGTTGAATCGCTATCTCCATCAGCATGGTGGAAGTGGGCCTACATGTTCCACGTGGTTGGGAGACATAACTACATGTATTGCTACTGGGCACTAGCGTACAGAGTTGGCCTTCCTCCATGTTCAATTCCAGAGTTGGATGTTCACATGGTTCTCTATGCCTTTCCGGAGTATGTTTCCATGAGATTTATGTTATTTCAGTTTAATGAGATAGTTGATTTATGCATATGTATGTTCACTAGGATGTTTCTTTTTCACATGATTACATTAAATGCTATGGATTAGATGGTTAGATGTTTGATTCTCCTTTATTAGCACATCATTTGTATTCCATGTTCTTGAGTGTTTGAGCCTCGACATATGTGTTTTTGGTACTCCTCGATGTGGAGGATTTATTCTTACTATACTTCCATTTATGCATTTTATTTATGTTGTCAACCGATTTTGCATCAGAGATGTGTTTCCTTGCATGAGGAAAACATTCTCTCATGTGGGCTGTGGTAGATGCTTGCACGAGTGTGCATACTCTCACACAACCTGGCATTTACTCATGCAAACTAATACTGGCTCACACTTAAGTTGTTCTCTCATGCCAAAAAGCATTCCCTCGTGCGAGATGTGATGCTTATTCGTGCGAGCATGTGTTCAATTGTGCGAGTCTGGCATGATGTACTTCTTTGTGTGCTAAACAAGGAGCATCTTTGTGCACCTTCAAGAAATGAGATTTGGAGTCTTCGATACCTTATTGGGTTCTGAACCTTCCTAGATCTTGACAGTTCGAATGTGAAGTATATCTTTGTATGTTTAACTTACATATTTGGTTAATGAATGAGTTGGTAAGTAGTGAAGCTTGGAGATCATTGATTGCTTGGATTGTTTGGTTAAATCTTCTAATCTGTTGTGATCTTGTGATCTATTGCATGTTGATGTTGTTAGAATCCATGCTTAATACCTTACAAAAAAGTAAAAATTAGCTTTTATTTATCGTTGTTCCAAGGATCTCCAAGCAGGGCATTACAATTTATATTTCCAAACTAATTAGAAGTTGTCACTTTTCTTATAATTATATATTTTATGTTTTATCCAATGAAATTGTATTTTTTTTAAGTTCATAATATTGAAAATTTATTTATTGGTCATTTGATTGTCTAAATTCTTTGAGATCTTATTGTGTAGAATTTTATCATTCTTTCCACATTGCATGAATTTTGTTAACATTTTTAGAAAATCTTTTAGTCTTATATTAATTATATATTAAACTTTTAAATATATAGTATTTTATTATTTTTAAAAACACATTATTTTTTTAATATATTTTAGTCTTTTTTTAAAATATAAATTTTATTGATCATATATAATCAAAAAGTATATTAATAAAATAAATTAAGATTAAGAAATAATATAAATAAAACTAACATAAATATTTAAATCAATTATAAATTATAAATTTTTAAATAATGAAAATAAAAATTAATTATTTTTATAACAACAGTAAAATAAATAATTATAATTATGTAATTGAATCTTTTATTTTGAGATGAACATAATACTTTTTAGAATTAATAATTATGTTTTAAATCTTAAAAAATTAACTATATTAATGTTATTAATATATTCTACATTACTATTTGTTAATAATTTTTACTATAACTAAGGGTACTCACCACTAAATGACACTTTTTACACTTGTCATAAGAAAATACTATTACATTCAATGAAGTCTTAACTAATTTTTTATTATAATACTAAAACAATGTCATTATGATTGAAATTAGAAAAAGTAAGATCTACAATTTATGAGTATTTATCATAATGCCACTTAACAATTATTTACTAACTTATCGTTAGTTTTATCAATATTTAACAAATGTTAAAGAAAAAATTAATTGTTTGTATCCTTTCACAAATATTATTATTATTAGCATTATACTATTATATCTTGTCAAAAGAAGAAAAAAAAAATCCGATATAATACCATAATAATATGATAAACACCTATATAATATTCAATTCAAATATTAACAATTGTTTTCCACTAAAAATAGGAAAATTGTCCTAGAAAAACACAAAATCTTTTCACCACTTCGTAACGTTAAGCCTTTGTCTTGGCATGGTGACATATAGTAGGCTTTTTCCCTTTCTTCCAACTCCCAAGTGAAGAAGTTCGAGATTGCTTTTGGGAAACGTCGATTAGGCTTCCGTTTAACAAAGAGAACGTAAGGCCATGCATAATTCCGCACAATAGTCTACTGGCAATATGCTGTTAGATAAATTGTTCCGACTTAGAATTGCGTTAAACGACTGTAAACCCGCATAACCGAGATGATATCCCACTTGCGGGAAATCTCTCTCCTGTAATAAACGAGAACTAATGAGAAAAGGCCATGAAAGATTGAAGATTTTGTTTGTATTCCATAAATGGGTATATGATCTGATATTTTGTTTGCAGTGGTGCTATCGAAAACGTTATCCTGTACGGGCATATGGACAAGACCAACGACATTAAGATGGTGATGTTAGGAGCATCAGGCACTGCTCCAGCAGGAAAGAAGAAGAAGAAGCTTCTTGCAAATGCCATGAAGAGAACAACTGAATGGTATTTACAAAATCAGTGTATTTTTCATTCAGTTGATCACATTTCATGTTGTGGGCTTTGTTTAGTTACGAGATTTTAGCTTAATTAGAAAGATCGTTTTGATTAAATACTGCTCTATTGCATTGATGCGAGTTGTTTTGTTTGAAAATTTCAGTATGTTAAAATAGGCTGGATAATGAATTACTTATAACTTTTGGATTTGCTTGGTTATCTACTTCTGCCCACATGCCTTTTTGTGTCCAGTTCTGGATTTTTGCTATTTACGTTATTGTCAGATGATGCCTAAATGAAAATTGGCTTGCTTAAATGAATATTTCGGTACACCAAAATGAAAATTCTCATCCGTGTCCACATGAGTTTTTGCCATGAGGTGGAAAGAGAAGAGAGAATTGCAGGTTCTATCCTGCATCTAGCTATGTAATGATATTATTGGGTTATTTGTATAAGGATATAATCCTGTACTTTATTTTATTTTCAAAACTTGTCTGCTGCAAGATATTGAGATACAATCCTTTTCCTTTTGCCACCATTGGTGCTAATAATTGTTCTCTTGTAAGAATTTGAGCCAATATCCCCCATTTTAAAATCCAAAGTGATGGCTATCAGGCTTGCGAACATGAAAGTTAATCTGAAAAAATCCAAAGCAAAGCTCAACAATTTTTTCTTTTAGCTAAAACTAGGATTTAGCGAGAATATGCAAGAGATAAAACATTATAGTTTCATGGAGAAATCCAAATCATTGAGTGGGGTTTGGTTGGGTAGCTGTTATCTGTCTAGTTATTTAGATAGTGGCCAAGGATTTTCCAGTATGCATCATCAATCTTATTCGTATCAAGCGGACAAGAGCCTAACAACTCTTCATGGAAAAGCCTTGAACTCTTCATCATCGCAAGGAGAAGGAAGGCCCTCTCCTATTGGGCGAGTTCTATTCCTTAGCGTAAAAGTCTATCTATCCAGGTCTATTTACATGGGGTTTGATTGCTTCTCATTTTCATCGAATTCTCCATTTATTTCATCTTCTCTTCTACCAATTTGTTTGGTTTGTGATAGTGCCTTTTGACATACTTTGTGCTAACATGGTGAGTAAGATCTAGTAACTGCAACAGCTTGCCCGGTACATGGATGTGAGATTTTGGAGCTTTTACAGTATGAAGGGCTAGGGTGATTCTGTTGAAGATGGTAGCTGTAATAGAGATCTTTATCTCTGTAAATATGAATGTTATTACCATTATGTTCAGCTGCAAAGGACACTTATGTTTAATTGTAATATTAAATGTAAATGGCATGTGTCATTTACATGCAACTTTACTGCTCAAACTTTGAATTTGAATTTTGAATTTGGCTGATGGCGGGCCTTGTGCCTCCGAATCCGCCTCCTTGCCTAGACTTGTAACTCGTGCTTGCGGTTTGCAGGGATTTGGAGGACAATTTGGATGGTTGTGGGACCATTGGGGTCGATGGGGAGATTCTTGTTGACACTGCTGCTTTGGATAGTGGTGGCCTTGTTGGTTGTTCTCTGAAGGGCGGTTAGAAGTTGATAGATGAAACTCTATCGGGTTGGAAGAATGCACTTGTTGGCCCCTCGAAGACTAATGTCCTTACGGAGGATCCCAAGATTTCCCATGGTCAAAATGGCCCTGTGGTCTCCCTCCTAGATTGTTTGGTGGACAATGTGACATCTGGTCTTAAACTGTGTGTTGTTGGCAGATTTGTGGCATTTCGACCTACTATCGAGATGGTGCGCAAATGGGTCAGTTAGAGATGGAAGGTCAGGGGTAGTGTTGGTGTCTCTGCAATGCCTAGTGGCCTTTTCTATTTTAAGTTCACCTTGGAGGAGGATATCAATCTCATTCTCTTTGGTACTTGGTATTATGGAAAGCATTGTTTTGCCTTAACTAAATGGCATCTAGGCTTTGATGCTAGTGCAGAGTTGAACAAACTTGCCCCAGTTTGGGTTAGACTACTTGATCTGCCACTGGAATTTTGGGATGATAAGATCCTAAGGTGGGTGGGGAATTCTTTTGGTCATTTTGTCACAGCGAACAAGGTGACAATGCAAAAAACACACCTGGTTTACGCAAGGTTCTGTGTGAATGTAGCCTTAAACCGAGCAATCCCCACTGTGGTTACACTGAAGACTAAATGGGGAGAGACAATCCAGCCCATAGAATATGAAAATGCGGGCCTGTTTTGCCAAAAATGTGGTCACTTTGGACACCTTATTGTTGATTGTAAGATCCAATTGCAAAAGGAAAAATAGGAGGGCTCTCCAAGGATTGTTATGGAAGCATTGGGTGAATCTTCTGATGCCTCAAAGCAGGTTGTTCATTCTATGGAGACTCCCCTAGTGCTTTCCACTCCGAACAAAAATGTCCCTAGCGAGGGGGTAGCTTTGGAGGATAAAAAGAAAATGGATGAATACCCCTTTAACAGGGAGTTAGAGGAACTCTTGAGTTCACCCATGGGGGAACCTGGAGATGGAACGCTGTTGGAGGAAGGTGAAATTGAGACTCCCCACCCTCTTTCTGGTTCCCCAACAATTCAGGGAGGTGACAACAAGCAAAATATTACAGCTGCAGGAGGTGATACTCAGGAGAGAGTGTGTACCCCATTAACGATGGTTAAAGCTTCCCTAGTGGAGATGGCAGCTAAAGTGATGGAAAGCATTGATAAGGTTGAGAAGGAGCTTAGCCCTACCTCACTACATGTGAGGATAATGGGGAATGGGAGGTTCAGAAAAAGAAGAGGAGGGGGGGAAAAAAACCAGATGTAGGAGCCTGTGGGACAGTTGGAAGACCATCAAGCAGAGCAACTAGGACAAAGCAAGCAGCAAGGGATGTGGCCAGTGGGAAGCAACTTACATTGGAGATAGTTACTAGAGGTAAGAAATGAAATTCCTTTCTTGGAATTTGAGGGGGCTAAATAACCCCAGAAGCAATATGCTCTGAAACAATACATATTTCAAGAAAAAGTTGACTGTGTTTTAATACAAGAAACTAAAATGTCTGGTGCTAGTTTTGATAATATAGTTAGCCATATTTGGCCGGGTGTTGAGTATCTTCATAGGGATGCTGATGGTGCCTCGGGGGGTATTGCTACTATGTGGAATCTGAACTCCATGAAGGGAATTGAGTTTGGAAGGATAATTTTTTTATATTTATTGATTTCCATTCTAGCACTCATTGTTGGGGCTTGATCAATATCTATGCTTCTAATAGCAAATTAGGAAGGAAGGATACGTATGATAAATTGGCTAGGATTACTGAAACTATGAAGGATAAAAAAATGATGTATATGGGAGATTTTAATACCCCCCTATATCATTCGGAGAAATTAGGTGGAAATAGGGACTGCCCAGAAGGCTTGCAAGACCTTAATGATTTTATGAGCAGAATGGACTTTATAGATGTGGAACTAAAAGGGAACCCATATACCTAGACTAATAATAGAAAGTGAAAGGACCTTATCCAGGTTAGATTGGATAGGTTATTGGTGACAGGGAAATGGAATGACTTGGGAACTCTCATCTTGAGAATCTTACTAGAACTACTTCAGATCATTCCCCTATAATCTTCCTGTAGGAGGATGGTCTGAAAAGTGGGCTGAAACCTTTTAGATATGAAATTATGTGGTAGTCTCACCCAGAATTCAAAGAGAGTGTTCAAGACTAGTGGAATATAAGGATAGATGGTACTGCGATGTACAGACTGACCCAAAAACTTGACGACATAAGGAGGAATGTGAAGAGTTGGGCTAAGGATTCATTTGGTGACTTGTTCAAAACTAAAGGTGAAGTGGAGGAAAAGCTTAAAAATCTCCAAGGGGAGATTGCTGAAGGGATCAATGTGGACAATGCAACTTAGGAAGAGGAGGAGTATAGAAAAAAGTGGAAGGATATTCTCTTGAGGGAGGAAATTTTCTGGAAACAAAGATCAAGAGTTCAGTGGCTTAAGGAAGGGGATAAGAACACTATTTTCTTTCACAAGTTAGCCTCTAACCATAAAAGAAGAAACACTATTGTTAGGTTGGATGGGAAAAGGGGAAGGGTCTTTAAGGATTAGGAGAAGATGGGAAAACATGCAGTGGAATACTTTAGCAAGGCTTATGTCAAGGACAATAAGGCTGTGAATCCAGTGATTAGAAGAAGCTTGATTAATACGATTCCACAGGTTCTAAGTATGGAGTAGAATAACCACATTCTTGGCAATATTACAGAGGAGGAGGTGAAATGTGCGGTGTTCTCTATGAAAGCTTATAAGGC
Source organism: Cupressus sempervirens (assembly GCA_028749045.1). Lineage (NCBI taxonomy): Eukaryota > Viridiplantae > Streptophyta > Pinopsida > Cupressales > Cupressaceae > Cupressus > Cupressus sempervirens. The sequence goes on from CM053787.1 coordinate 1,040,884,788, forward strand.
TCCGGGTTCGGATGGGTTCCCCCCTACGTTGTTTTAGCATTTTTGGGAGGTTGTCAAACCTGAATTGGTCTGGGCTACTAGAGATTTTTTTAGAACAGGAAATATGTTAAAAAGGATCAATAAGACCTTTATTGCATTAGTACCTAAAATCCTCACACCAATGTGCCTGCTGGATTTTAGACCTATCAGTTTATGTAACACTATTTATAAGATATTTGCTAAAGTCTTGGTGAACAAAATAAAGCCTTTTTTGGAAAGAATAATTGGCAGTCCACAGAAAAGATTTGTTCTTGGAAGACAGATTCTTGATGCAGCTATAACCACACATGAGGTTATTCACTCAATGGAGAAAAACAAAAAACTAGGGATGGCATTCAAATTGGATATCTCCAAGGCTTATGATAAGGTTAAGTGGGATTTCCTTTATGAGGTGCTTGAAAGAGTGGGGTTTAGTAACAAAGTAATAAACCTGATCAAAGTGATGGTTGGTACAGTTCAATATTTTGTTCTCCTAAATGGTTCTCCTTGGGGCAACTTTGGTGCAGAGAAAGGACTAAGGCAGGGTGACCCACTTTCCCCCTACCTCTTCATTATGATTGCTGAAGTTCTAGGGAGGTCTTTCTATAAACTTGTGAATACTAGTTGTGTTAAAGGGGTTAAGCCAGCTACTACAGAAAACACTGAAGTCCTACAGCAATTTGTTGATGACACATTCCTATTTGGAGAAAGCTCGGGTCTGCAAGTCAATTATCATAAGGGTAAGCTTTATTTCTTTAATACTGATGCCTCATTACAAAGGAGGATAAGAAATATTTTGGAATGCCAATCTGCCAGCCTCCCAAATACTTATTTACAATTACCACTAACCACTAAGAAAGTTACTAATGAATTTTGGAATACGATAGTGGAGAGAATTCAGAGGAAACTTGTAGGATGGAAAGGGAAGATACTAAGCAATGCTGGAAAACTGCAGTTACTTTCAAAGGCTCTCTAGGGTATCCCCATTTATTTCTTGTCCCTATTCAAAATTAACCAAAACATGGCGGAGAAGATTGAGAAGATACAAAGGAACTTCCTATGGTCAAGGACAGAGGAGAAAAATAAAGTGAGCCTAGTCAAGTGGGAGGAGGTGTGTAAACCAAAGAATAAGGGGGGGCTGGGAGTAAGAAGACTTCGAGACCTTAATAATGCTCTCCTCACAAAGATTGGCTGGAGATTAGGAGAAGACAATACGGGTTGGGGTAAAATTATGAAAGCTAAATATCTGTCAAATTTCCCTTTCAATTGGAATCTATTTAATAATGACCTCCCAAGAGGGTCTAAAATCTAGATGAATATAGTCAGAAGTAGAGGATTGTTAAGGAAAGGGACAAGGTGGATTGTGGGAAATGGTTTTAGTATTAGATTCCGTGAAGACAAGTGGATGGGAGGGAAATCGCTAGTCTTCGGCAAATTTAGAAGGTTAATGGAGTTGCTTAAAGAAGATGTGGGAAGTAAAGTTGGAAATTATATTGATTAGGGGAGGAAGTGGAGGAAGCTTGTTAAGGAAACTTACTCTCAAGAGGACATTCAACTTCTCAAGGAATTAGAAGAGCTGATTGGGGAATAGAGAATCCCTATACTTTTCCAAGAGGATACCACAGCTTGGGATTTAACTCCAAGTGGTAGTTTCACTGTTAAATCAGCTTACATACACCTATTTAGCAAGGATCCCTACTTGCAATTGTGGAGTAAGGTTTGGATTAGTAACCTTATTCCTAAAATTAATTTCTTTTGGTGGATAGCTCAGCATGGCAAAATTTTAACATTGGACAATTTGAAAAGAAGAGGCTTTCATATTACAAACCATTGCTGTCTCTGCAAGGAAAAGGAGGAAACCATAATTCACCTATTTCTGGAATGCTAGTTTGCCTTAGAGATCTGGAATAGGGTCTGGGAGAGATTTGGGTTAAACTGGGTTATGAAAGACAATCTGGGGCAATTTGTGGAGAATCAGAGTTTTCCCTTTGCTCACCCTAGATTGAATTTGCTATGGAAGATGGTTCCACCATATGTATGCTGGCACATATGGAAAGAAAGAAATAATAGAATATTTAGGGAGGAGAATAAATCGGTGGAGGTGGTCTTTGGAATAATGGAGAGATTGTTAAAGGAGAATTTAAGGGTGGATAAATGTAAGATGCCAAAGGAGGAACCAAGTAGACATGAAGGACTAATGGCTGAAAAATGGGGCTGTCATGAGGATTTTTTCCTCTTTGATAACTCAAAAATCGTGAAGAGACAACAAACGAGATAGAGACCACCTACCCTTTCACATTATAAACTGAATTTCGATGGTGCTACCAGAGGAGGTATAGGAGTGGTGGGAGGAGTACTGAGGGACAGGAATGGTGATGCACTGTTGGTCTATGCTGGGAAAGTGGAAAATGGAAGCAATAATCTGGCCGAGGCAATGGCATTGTTTTGGAGCCTTCAGCTGATTAGGGAAATGCAAATTAAGGAAATTACAATTGAGGGGGACTCCAAATTAATCATTGATATGGTCAAGGGAGCCTCTCAACTAGGATGGAATATTCGAAATATCATATCCTAAGCAAATGTTAGAAGGGATGGAAAGTGTCCACTTGTAGCACATTTACAGGGAGGGAAATAAGGTGGCAGATGCGGCAGCTGCTGTGGGGTTTAATTCTACTGAAATCACGTGCTGGAGGAATATTGTAGATCTCAATTACAATATTAAGTCATCGATAACCAAGGAAAGAGGCGGGAATATTAATCAATTATGATTATTAAATGTAGAGTCAGGACCAATTTTGTCAATTATGTGATGATGTTCGCTAAATTTAACAAAATTCTATTGGAAATGAGGAGACGTGGCCGTACAAACAAAAAAAGGAGTGAATACAAATTAAGAGGGATGTCATTTCATAATTATGGAAACACATCGCAGATTTCAAATTACACCCCATTTAAAAGTACAAAGGATATCATTTATCAGACTGTTAGAGATATTCAGGGTTTGAAAATTATGATGCTATGCAATCATGAATCCCACAATAATTTCGCATGGGATTTTGAAACTTATCAAGCACGGGTCTGAAATTTTTTTTGGTTTATTGTTAAAGGGCTTAAGGCGAATAGTAGTTGCAGAGATATCACAGAAAAGGAAGTTCAAATGGTCATTACTGAAGAAGGGGAGGCGGAAATTGGCGGAATTGATATGGGTGGGGACCTGAATAGGCTGGAGCCCATGAAGATAGAGAACTTCAAAGATAGAATGGCCACTTGGTTTCTGCTGAAAGAAGGGGGTTTTTTGCCCTACATGCAGTTGATGGCAGGGTATGACGAGAATTGCGCCCTCCAATTTGTCAATGGGTGGAACGACCGCAATGTCACCATTAATGGAATCACCTTCCAAGTGACTGAGGAAGTGATTGCCATAGCGACTGGCCTCTCAATGAAAGGAAAAAATGGAGAGAGGTAACTAAAACCGTAGACGAGGCCAGTATGAATAACTTCTTTGCGGAAAATGAGGAGCCGGTTCGATATAGAGGAGGGTTTAAAAGGGAGAAGCTACCAGCTCCATGGGATGATGTGTGCTTGGTTCTCATGAGATACCTAACGCTGGAGGCCAGGTTCAGTGTTTGTTACTACTACCATTTCCCTTAAATCATTTTAGAAATAGGGATTTCATTTCTATCCTGTTTTATCTTCTGTATTCTCTTGAGGATATGGTAGTGGATATTAGGGAAAAGAGAATTAAAGGGCAAAACTATACCATAATCCAGAATTCACCCCCGAGCACTAGTATTGGTACTAAAATTCACACCCCCACCCCTCCCCCTGTCAGGGAAACAAGAAAAAGAAAAAAACTAATATGGCTGTGGAGCAAAAGGGTAATAAAAAGATAAAAGTTGAAAAACCCGTAGAGGTGGATGAAGAGGAATTAGAGGAGGAGGCTAGAGGTAAGGCAATGAGGAGATTTGGAAGACTTGCCCAATCCTAGGCAAGGCATAAATAGAAATCCAACAGGTTCAGGGTAGAGGAGGTTGAGGAGGAAAACTCAGGAAATAATAAAGAAGAAAGGGAGGAGGAAGAAGAAGAAGGTAAGGAGGAGGTGGAAAGAAGTATAAACTCGAAAGATAATTCTGTTGATAATGCATAGACTTAGGTTTATGCTGGTAATGCTGATACCATGGAGGTTACACATGTGTCTGCAAGCTTCTCCCTCTAGCCCATAACGTTCTGTGAAGAAAGCAATAAAATGGATACCTCCCCCATAACTTTTTCATCCCCGGCCAAGGAAAATTCTAAGGTTTTTACTAATCCAAAGGTTTTGCAGGATAAAATCCAGGTCCAAAAAACCAAGGAGGAAACAAGGAAGGTGGAAATGGAAACCAAGGAAGAGACAGAGGAGTAGTATGCCAAATTGGAAAAGAGAGTTAAAGTTTTAGAGGAAAGGTTCTTTACCTTCTCTAAATTTAACCTCAAAGTCACCCACACCGTGGCCACCACCCTCCAGCTATTGGCGTAGGAGAAGGAGGATACTAGAATGGATATAGAGGACCATAAGCTGCTCTTCAAATTCCTTGCTGATGACTGGTCTTGAATTCTGTTGGTTGCGAAGGGGAAGGAGAAAAAAGAAAATTGAGTTTTTTAGTTTAATGGGATCCTCAGATCCAAGTCTTTTATGTTTATCTGCTGTTTTTGGTTTTGTTGGTATCCAGTTGTAATTAAGACTTGGTGTTGGCCTGTTATGCCAATAGTTATCTGGATGAACTTCTGTAGTATTAGATCTTCTAGACTTTTTAGTTTAGCTGTTCCTAGTATTATGCTGATTAGTTTCTAGTTGAAGGCTCTTTGGTTTTTTTGATGTTTTAGTTAGCTTTTTGCTTGCTGTTGGACATTCCTGGTAATGTGCTAGTTACGAGCTTTTTGCTTGTAAGGGCTGACCCCCTAGTTTTGGAAGCTTTATATTTAAAAAACATGCATTGAGGCATTAATATTCGATAAGTTGTAATTAATTATAGGAGTTATAGGATTCTCAAGAGACCTTTCAGTTATAATATGAAGAGTCTCTCCTATTGCTATATATTTGCATCAAGCAAAGGATATTGTACACTTGAACATTTCATTATCAATAAAGATATTTTTGTGTTGTGTGGCTGGGTTTTTCCCTTCATTCTTGAAGGATTTTCCCAGGATATTTCTGGTGTTCTTTGTTTCAGTTTTGTCTCTTTCTTATTGCTAGTTATTTTCATGGATTTGATGGGCTCTAATTTTAACATGGTATCAAAGCTAGGTTCAGTAACAACATATGAAGGAGTTTAATCTTGGTATTGTTAAATCATCATTGAGGTGTTTTCTTTTGGCATGGGCATTTGGATAAATTTGTCAGAAGTTATATGTGATTTCTATTTGTCTATGATAGATATCTTTGGACTATGCTCTTTGTGGATTTTTCCATAGTTCATTTTGTATCTTTGCATTTGGCTTCGTTCTTCACCTCCCTCTGGTGCGCATGTCTTGTTGGTTCCCAAAACCGCAGATTGGAATCCTACGAGCCTTGCCTGCTTGATGCTGGGATATCCAATTGGTTAAGGCCAACTTGACGGAACTGAACAACAAGGTACGAGTTCCCTGCACTTCTGGCTTTGCAAAACCGAGGCGGGTGTACCTAATCCTGGATGAAACAATTAGATCCAAGATGCTGAATGCAGATGGGTTAGAACGCGAATACAATAAACGTTTTCCAAATGGCAAGAAATATAGGAAAACTTTAAACTTGCAATTTACGAACTGAGAACAAAAGCTAATGATTGAAATAATGTTTAAAATGAAGAATAAGTATAGATTAACGCAACAGATGAATATATTATTTCTTCAATGGAAAGAAATGAAACATTTGCCAGCATATGGGTTATGAATCAGGAGTAAAAGACCAGTGCCTAATTAAATGGGCAATAGAGTCAACATTATTAGTTGAAACGTACAACTTTATAAAGTTTAATATATCCAACTATAAATAAATTTAATGATTCAGACGCGATGGATCAATTATATGAATGCAATTCAAATTAGTCTAAAATGCACTTTAACTCCTACAGAGACAAATTAGACTAAATACGGAAACAATAAAGTATTTCACAATATTTAAGTTTATCAAATTTAAAATGCAATAACGATTTAGTCCACTTATCCAAATATTAAAATATTTATAGAAAATAATAAAAAACGTTTATAAAGGACACAACTTAATAAAAAATTAAAACTCTAATGCAAGTAAATTAAATAAATACTTCTTACTGATCCTGAAATAAAATCGTACTGGAGACATTCCCTACAGGTGATCCATCCAATATAATTCAACTCTGGAATCGCACAAGAATTTATTCCATAATTCACCATCCACAAGCTTAGTTCAAAAGGTCATTTCCTTTGCCAATTAAAAGAGTATGATATAGCATCGCAAGGCAGAAATTTTAAAATATGAATAACAATAATGTCATCCATCTCTGTTGTTTGGCTTTTACATCTCATATTTATAATATGAGTAAGGGGTGTCGGTTACTATACTAAACATTAAGGGGTGTCGGTTACTATACTAAACATCGTATCCCTTCATAACAAAAAACCAACCAAATTAATTTTATTTGGGTAAGCTAACCAATACATAATTTTATTTGAACCCAAACATAATCAGCACTTTAGACTATTCTCTTTTATATTTTTTTTGGGCATCGTTTATTTCATCTTCTCCTGCGCAATTCTTCACCCGTCAAATGACTTCCTTCATCCAATTGCAATCTGCCAAAACACAAAAAGGGCACTATAAGGAAACATACGGGTGAATAATCTGATAGGAAACATTTACCTGAAGGCCCTATGGACGCCATTGACATAGGTTGAGGCAAACCCGATTCAAAGATTGAGTCTTCGAAAACTCGCATTCTTTCTCAGGCCATCAATGTATATCATTCCTCACCATAGAAAGCTACAGCAAAGACTTCCGGTGCACAAGCATATATTTTAAACTTTTCAATCTGAACACACAAATTTATGCTCCGGGAATCATCTAATCTGCATTATCGTTAGTCTTTATATATTTCTGAAGACATAACGTTTCATTTTATATAGCTTCTTGATCATACGCTTGGTGACTCATGGACGTGGGATGGAAAATGTCATTCATATGAATATTGCTGCCGCAGGAAGGTGACTATATTCTCCTATGAACTCAGCCACACCTCCAGATATCTTAAATAGAATATAACTTCCGACTTTCTGAGGTATTGATTTTATGCATATTTTCCAGTCTTGCATGTATTTCATTTTATCCTTCTCTTATATCTCTGGCTTGTACAATATCGTTGTGAATGCTCTACCACCAAACATGCATACACGAAGGGCAAATCTTTAATAAACCTTTTCTCTGGACTTATTTCATTCATCCTTTTGTACCGATATACAATTCCCAAAATATTCAATAGCTGCCTCCTGTACTCGTGGATACGTCTAACCTGTATATCAAACACAGTACCTGGATTAATTGCATATCTAGTTTTCTCCTTAATGTATGAGACAAGCTTGATTTTGTTGGCTCTTATCATCCATTGGAATTTAGCACTGTCAATCCTATCTTTATTCAGTAGGGACAATATCACGGTGAGGTTGCAAATTCATCTATGATACTCTTCCATCATTACTTCCAATTGTTTGCACAATACTTGTTTTAATGTTTCAAGTCGATAAAGATTGAGAGACTGATTACCAGCCTGATGAGCCATAATGTCTAACATCCTCTTCATCCATGAAGGGTCTGCACTGGATGCTTCAATAGCCTTCATCACACAGTCGTTCAAGTACTTGTGAAGGAGCATACAGCTCTGATTTACAGCTTCACTTGCTTTAGTTGGAAATTCTACCTGTGATTTCCTTCAACCTGGATGACATTCTTGTTAATCAAACATAGATGTTGTTGCTCTAGAAAAAGCTTATTTAGTACATCCATAAGTTGGAGCAAAGAAATTGTACTGAAGTGCAAATCAGCATGTAAAGTGAGTGCAACATGTTGTAATTTCAGAATAATATGTCGAGGCATCTTTTTTGCAGTAACAAACTTGAATGGGCTCACATTTTTCTTTCTTAGAAACTGCTTCTACTTGACATGAAGAACAGGCAATATCTTCAGAACTAGAAGAATTACTTTCAACTCATAAAAAGTCTCAGACTGAGCAATATCTCCTTATAAAATGGGGATACATACAGCAGTCTATACTTGGGACAATCTTCCTCCTGTTACCTCAATATAGATCCGTAAGTGGTAACCTCCATATGTGCACATTTACCATGTGTGTCAGATTTACCTTCATTTCTGGATCAGGAGAAGCATTCTGTAGGTAGCAGAAATATGTGTTGCTATATAACCGTCAGCTAGGGATGCTAAGATATCATCTATGCCAATACTATTTAACTTCTCTGAATTAGGAATCTCTGGAGAAACTGAATTGTCTTCAACAAAATGTTCCCATTCTGATCATTATATCACGTTCTTATATTTGCAGGCTCTTCCTGAAACATGTCAAGCAATATATGAATAATCATTGTATAAGCATATCTGTCTTTTCCATGATGCTTAGGGCTAAAATTTTGCTAAAATTTGGAGCCCCATCAGTGGCTCTTTCTGGGGACGTATGCTCCATGAGAGCATAGCGAGATTCCAGCTATCTCTGAAAAAGCAGACCGTGCACCCATGCTTAGCATGATGCACAGTGGCCCCCCGGCCCCCAAAAAATAAACATCACTTCTTTCCTCGATCAAATACCCGATTCTAATCCTGCAATACTTTGAACCTACTGAACATGGAATTATAAAAATCTGATCCATTAACGAGTGTTAGAAAACAATCATTACATAATATGTGCATTTCATTTAATACTTGTCTAGACTTAATTCCTACCATTGCATTATCAATAGGATCAAATGAGAAGAAATATATTTCACTATCATTTAAATCAAACGTTTGATCTCTTGCTTCATTCATTTGTTCAGTATACATGGAAGAAAAATCCTCAAAAAAATGATAAAAACTTAAAAACATCTCCCTAAGCATATTGTTAGTAAATATTATCGTAGGGTCTTCGAGGATACATACCTCGGTGTGCTGTCCACATTTCATACCTGTATCAAATGCATTATCCTTATGAATATGATTTTCTGATTCAGAGCAATCATTAGCCTTTGGTAAGTCATCAATTACACTATGGTCCTTGTTGGATAGAAAATCCTTGTCTTCATGCATTTGATCAATCACACAAATGTTTTTCTTTGCTTGGACATCTTTTAGCACACAATTTCCTTGATCTCCATACCTTAAATGCTGATTTTCCTTGCACAAAGGTTTTGAAAGCAGGTCACTTTCAGGTAACATAGACTTCCTGTGATCAAGGTTCTGATTAGATATGATGCTTGAAAAAATTTCAGAACTATGCTTCAAGCTCAACACACTCTCTTCATTGCACTTGTTTGACTCCATATCATCCTCTTGTATTTGATATAATTTTGGCTCATAGGATGAACTAAAAAGATTCCCGCCTTGTGAATATATATTAGACATCTTATGGACTTCACAATTATCATTAAGCATGGTATCTTTATTATTTTCATCACAGCGCTGATATATTTGTTCCTCCAACAATGGACTCAAAAATATAGAATGCTCAAGTATATTTCCATGATATCCTTCATCCAACATTTTCTCATACTGTTCATCTTCATTTTCACAAGATACTATATCCAGATTCTCCATTGTTTCATTGCATAAAAGATCTGGAATGATATTGAAGACGTTGGATGCCTTTTCTCCTTCTTCATGCATATTCACACTATCCTCAAAATTTAGAAATGTATAAGGGCTGTATTCTTCATTCCCTTCTACTAGCTCATCATGTATGATCATTGTATCTAAACATATCACTCTCTATACTTGGACTACAATACTCATCTTTAGCAAACATGTCATCCCTTTGAGAGTTGTATGATTCTTTGGGTTCATTGGTTTCCATCTCGTGAAAGTAATATGGATTTGTAGAAAGGGCTAAGCTTTCATAGGACACATCTATTATCTCATCAATATGCTTTTCTTTATATACAGGAAGAAAATTTTTACCACCCTTTTCAACATACTTTTGATATTCCACATCTAACAAGATCGAAATCTCATCCACACTAAGAGAATCCTCCTCATCATTTCCATTTTCGCCTTCTAATTCCTTACCATTCTCATTATGATCAGATTCTTCTTCCATTTTCTCTATAGTTGAATTCGAGACATCATCATATTCTTGTATTACTTTGGTATCCTTTGCTTCATCTTTAATACCTTGTTCCCATATCTGAAGAAGAAGCTTCACATCAGGGTCTTTTGGCGAAACTTTCAAGTTGACAATCTTGCTTAGAAATTCCTCGTATGGAGGTTTGAAATTGGATGGAATCTCATGGTAAGCATTCGTCACTCTCAAAAACAAATGCGCTGAAGTCTCGCCTTCATATCTCTCTATATTGAAGAAAACATCAAGTGGAGACATCTCAAGATCCTCTTCTATATTGCAGTTTTGATCATCATACCGTTCATAACACATCTCTTCTTCATGGTTTGCATCATCAAATTCATATAGGAACCATCCTTCAAATTCTTTCCAAGATGCAATACATTGTGTAGGTAGTGCTTCATATGCTTGTCTTGCATTGTCCTTTAAAGTTCTAGCAAACAACTTTGTCGTCGGTAGAAATTGTGTATCGGCCAATGGGTCCCTTCGGAAAAGAAATTGTGTATCAGCCGACGGGTCCCTTCGGAAAAGTTCTTGTTATGTAGCCGACGGGTAAATAGTTTGTAGCGGACATAATTTATGTGGCCGACGGACTCCTTTGGGAAAGTTCTTCGGAAAGTATTTATAACCCCTTCGGGAAGCATTGTAATCATATGATATCATGGAAGCATAATGTACTGTGGGCATATGCGAATAATAATAAGAGTTCTGCCGGTTGCTGTTCATGTTCATATTCTTTGTCTGTGTGCGTTTCTTAATTAACCTATGCGATAAACATTTGGTGCCGTTGCCCGATGGACCTGGTACGCAGGCAGGCGGATATGAATTAAATGCCGAATCAGTTGAACAAAGATAAGAGTAAGCTGAAGGGAAAAGATGACATACGCGTTGCGCAAGAAAATTTAATTCTGGCTCAGCAGACTGAGCGTCGAAGGAGATTTCAAAAAATTGCCGACGGAAACAAAAGCGTGGAAGGATTGTTGAAGGAGACTCGACAATGGCTTGAGTTGGTGGAAGAAGCGAGGGAGGAGTTTCTGAACTTGCATACGCCACGGGAAGAGAATCCTGATGGAAGGAGATCGACTCACACAGCTCGGAGTGCTGAGGGAGCACGAGCGTAGAGTGACCTCTTTGTTCGAGATATACTTCCAGAACGAACAGTTTCGGTTGACGGACCCTCTTCTTCACCAAACAACGCAGAAGTCGAAAATAGTGCGGGTGTTGAAAACAGCGCGAAAGTCGAAAACAGCGCGGGTGTTGAAAATAGCGCGGAAGCCGAAAACAACGCGGGTGTAGAAAACAGCGCGGGTGTGCGGAACAACGCGGGTGTGCAAAACAGTGCGGGTGTCCACAACAGCACGGGTGTGCAGAACAGCGCGGGTGTTCAAAACAACGCGGGAGCTTAAAACAGCGCGGGCGTGCAAAACAATGCAGGTACACAACAAAACCCCCAACATATAGTGATAATGGCAGGTCCGAAGGAAAAATTGCCTAAATTTGATGGTGATGAAGCAGCTGATCCCATTCGACATTGTAAAACATGTGAAACGATCTGGAGGGCAAATGGCATAACAGATACAAACGAATGGATCCGACAATTTTCTGCTACCCTAGGGGTGTTGCGATTGATTGGTTTACTGATGTTGATCCACAAAAATTAAATAGTTGGGATAACATTAAGGAGTTCATTGTAGAATTTCAACTTTTGCGTGATGATAATGAAATTGTAGCCGAGATATTCAATACCAAGCAAAAGAAGAATGAAACAGTATGGGTCTTTGCTAGGAGATTGAAGGACTTAATTAGTAAAATGGAGAATAAACCGGCAGATGGGCTCCAGAAAAGATGGTTCATTGAAGGCCTTCACCCGAAGCTGTGAAAAAAGATGAAGATCGTGCCACCATCGACATACATTGAAGCGTACAATCGGGCAATGAACCTCGAAAGTGACCAGAAGACCAAGAAGAAAAAAAAGATCAGCTCATCAGATTCATCATTCAGATGACGATGACCCTTCAGGAGAAGATAGCAGCGACGATGACGAGGGCAGCAACAAGAAGGTCCATGCCCTCCAGAAGGACATGATGCGGATGATGAAGGAATTCAAAAACATGAACAAGGAGACTAAGGGTAATGACCTATGGTGCACAGAGTGTAAGAAAGAAGGCCATACGAAGGGATCCTGCCCGAAAGATCAATTTTGTGAAATCTGCCAGATCCTCGGACACTCGGTAAAGGAATGCCCTTTCAATTTAAAAACAAGGACACCGCAGCAAGTGTTCCTGTCACAGGAGGCATCCCCATCAGGAGGGAACGGGAACACCAGTACGGAAGGTGCCACATCAGGCGGATACAGAAACAACCGGCGCGGTCCAAACAACAACAGCAATAACAACAATGGTGGCAACAACAACAATGGAGGAAGGAGTCGAATTCAGTACAATGCGAATGGTCGGCCAATTGTTCAATGCCGCGCATGCAATCTGTGGGGTCACTTCGCCCGCGAGTGCACAACGACGAACACACCGAAGTTGCTATGCCGATGGTGTGGACCTGGAGATCATGATGATACTAAGTGCCCGAAGTCCGGAGTAAACTTGATTACCGTAGGGACAGACGAAGAGGAAGTTTTGGCAATCACTCGGAAGCAGGCAAAGATATACCCTGACCCAGTGGAAGAAAAAAAGAGACTAGAGGAAGCAAGGGCAGAGATCCAGAAAGCAACACAGGCAGAAACGACACACCTGAAGGACCCGCCAAGTACCTCAGTCCAGAACTGTGTAGAACAGAACATTGTACGACAAATATTGCAAGCTGAGATAACCGTCAAGATAAATGATCTGTTGCTCACTATGCCTCAACTCCATACGGCCCTCACAAATATAGTCCCAAGTGCTAAGCAACCCGTAGAGCAAGACAACGAGGAACAGGGGGTACAAGTGCAGAAGATCCGATGTTGTTAACTCTTTCCTCTGGACGCTATCCGGCGGTTGTTAAAATGGGCATTCTCGAGACTGTGCTAATGGACACGATTGTCGACGGAGGAACCGGTGTCAATGTGCTACTAGAAGATACTTGGAAAATGTTGGGACGGCCGACATTATGGCTACCTACCTTCCAGCTGCTAACGGCCAATCAACATGGAATCAAGCCGTTGGGAATACTCACAGCGCAACCAGTGACAATCGGAACACAACCATTCCTGTTGGACTTCGTTGTGATTCCTCTTAGGCGGAAGGGGTACGATGCTATTTTGGGTCGGGGGTGGCTGATACAAGCAAAAGCAAAGCACGATTGGAAGAAAAATACTTTATCACTCGAAAGCAAAGGCCGGAAGTATGTCATCGATCTGCACACTTAGATGGTCGGGGAAGAAGCCCTATCGTCAGATTCTGAGAGAGAAGAGGATGAAAAGGGGAAAACTATGGAACCGGATCAGGAGGGAGTTTTACGACTGGAAGGAGATGACGATTTGGATTTAGTAAATGGTCTTTACCATTGGCAGATAGAGGATTATGAATTGTTTCCAACTTGCAACGTACTGACAATAGAAGAAAACAATACCGATGCCTTTCCAAAGGAATTCACTGAAATAAAGGAAGGGGATGCATCACTCGATGTGACCCCGGCACATTAGTTCACTAAAGGAGAACCCATCAAATAGAATGAAGTCGCGTTGCAGACCATGAATTTGGGAGACGAAGCAGAACCACGAAACATACTAGTAGGAGACAGATGGGACCCAGTACTGAAGACAGCAGCATTCAAAATATTTTTAGAGTATAAGGATGTCTTTGCATGGACATACAAGGACCTGAAGGGCATACCACCTGAATTGTGTGTGCATCGCATTCCATTGATCGAAGGAGCAATACCCGTACGGAAGAGGCCCTACAGAATGAACAAAAATTATGCAGCCTGGGTTACGAAGGAAATCAATCGGATGTTGGAAGATGGAATTATTTTCAAGGTGCAGAGCAGTGAATGGGTATCCCCGATCGTAATCTCCCTGAAGAAGGACTCCATTCAGATCCGAATATGTGTTGATTTTCGATGCCCGAATGCAGTCACCATCAAGGATCCGTTCCCGATCCCATTCACGGACAGCATCCTGGAGGAGTTAGCGGGACACGAGATCTACTCATTTATGGATGGTTTTTCAGGCTACAATCAGATCTCAATCGCAGAGGAGGATAAACTAAAGACAACATTTGTCGTAGAAGATGGGGTCTATGCCTATAATCGGATGCCGTTTGGTCTGTGCAATGCGCCTGCGGCATTTCAGTGGATCATACTACACATTTTTGACAAGATGTCCGTCGGAAACTTCAAGGCATTTTTGGATGATTGGTCAGTGTTCAGTGAGGAGGACAAACATTTGGCAACCTTAGGCGAGTGTATGGAAAGGTGTCACCGTGTGCGTTTGGCCCTGAACCCGAAGAAGTGCAGATTTATGGTCCCACACGGAAGGTTGCTCGGACACATAGTCTGTAAGGAGGGATTGAAGATAGATCCAGACAAAGTACGGGTCATATTAGAGATGCAGCCATCCACCAATGTAACAGAGGTAAAATCTTTCCTTGGACATATAGGGTATTACAGGCGTTTCATCAAAAATTTTGCCAAGATAGCATATCCGTTGGATAGGTTAACTTTCAAGACAGAATCGTTCCGATGGGATAAGGAACAGGATGAAGCATTTGAAGGACTCAAGGTACGACTGGCTACAACACCTATTTTGGCATACCCGGATTGGAAGAAAGAGTTTCATGTGCATGTGGATGCATCGAACTATGCAATCGGAGCAACTCTAGCGCAGACGAGAAGCCATGGGTTGGATCATCCGATCTATTTCGCCAGCCGATTGCTATCAAAAGCTAAATAAAATTATAGTACCACCGAACGGGAGGCATTGGGGATGGTCTATGTTGTGCAAAAATTCCGACATTACTTGTTGGCCACTCCATTTGTATTCTACATTGATCATTAGGCCCTGTTGTATATGATCAACAAACCAGTCATTCAAGGAAGAATCAGCCGATGGTTACTTCTATTGCAGGAGTTTACTTTCAAGATTATTGTACGGCCAGCAAAGAAACATGTAAGCGCGGATCATTTATCATGTATCAGAACAGGAGAACCAGCAGACGGTGTAAATGATGACTTTCCTGACGCACAGCTGTTTCAAATTGCCGCACTACCAGAGCGGTATACAAGCATCGGCAAATACTTGTCAACAGGACAGTTCCCAAATACCATGCCACCGAATGAAAAACGAAAGTTGGTGATACGGAGTGGAACATTCCAGCTGATTAATGGATTGTTGTATAAAATGGGACCCGATCAGATCCTGAGGCGTTGTGTCCTGAAGGAAGAAATTCCACAGGTACTAAAGGAAGCACACGAAGGACCGGCAGGAGGACACATGGGGCCGGACACAACTGCACGAAAAATACTTCTAGCAGGACTATGGTGGCCAACAGTATACAATGATGCCAGGGAATGGGTTGTTGCCTGCGATACATGTCAGCGAGCTGGAAAACCTTTGAAAAGAGATTTCATGCCTCTGAATCCTTCTCATGCTCAGGAGCTCTTTGAACAGTGGGGTTTGGACTTCATAGGACCGCTGAAGACAAGCAGAATCAGAAGGTGCCGTTACATTGTTGTTGCAACGGAATATTTGACTAAATGGGTGGAGGCGCGTGCACTACTGGACAATTCAGCGGTAAGTACAATAAAGTTTATTTATGAACAAATAATTACTAGATACGGCATTTCGTTACAATTAACAAGTGATAGAGGTAGACATTTTGTAAATCATGTGATCTGACTGCTTACCATGGAGTTCAAAATTTATCATTCGCTATCAAGTCCGTACTAACCAAGGGCAAACGGACAGGCCGAAGCTACCAACAAAATCTTGGTATCAATTATATACAAATCCTGCGCAGTCGAAGGGGAGGATTGGGAGGAGAAATTACCTTCTGCTCTGTGGGCTTACCGCACGGTATACAAAGTCACAACAGGACACACGCCGTTTCAACTGATGTTTGGACAGGAGGCCGTAGTACCAGCAGAATTTATGATACTAAGCTTGCGGATAGAACTAGAAAACAAGTTGGGCGACATGGAAAGCTTAAGGGAGCGGCTGTATAAACTGAACAGGTTAGAGGAGAAGAGATTATTTGCACAGTGGGCAACTAAAGTAACACAGAATAGGCAAAAGGCATGGCACGATAAGCACCTGAAGCTAAAAAGGTTTCAGCCCGGACAATGGGTATTGAAGTACGACGGCTAGAATGAGATCAAACCGGGCAAGTTCAAGGTTAAGTGGGTCGGGCCGTATCAGATTCAGGAAGTAGGGGACAATGGAGCAATCAAATTATGGACTTTGGATGGACACGAAGTGCCTTAGGCAGTGAATGGGTTGAAGTTGAAGATATATCACGAGCGGAAGACTTTTGCGTCAGAAAGTGGCCTTTGGGAGACCCCTTCGTCATTGCAGACCGTCGGTGACGACGGTCGAAGGGTAAACTGACTTTGCTATTCGGTCATACCAAAAAAAATTTAAAAAAACAAAAAAAAACAAAAAAACAAATTTTAAAAAAACAAAAAAGAAAAAAAAAAGAAGTAAAGTAAAGCACTGTACGATTTCTGGAAAGCACCGTACGGTTTCTGGGAAGCACCGTACGGGTTCTGGAAAGTACCGTACGGTTCCATGTTTGCAGGAGACAGCACCGTACGGGTTTCCATATCTGACGTAGGGTGTACGGTTTTCCAGACAATTTAATAATTGCAGTACGGTTTTTGTAGTATGGTTTTTAAAGACAAGGTACGGGTTTCAAATTTGAAGTACGGTTTTAAGGCAATGTATGATTTCCATCTTGAAACTGGTGTATGGATTTGTTGTGGTACGGCTTTTTATTACACTGTACGATTTTTAAAAGTTGCATATTGTAACAACTGAAACCACTGTACGGATTTTGATAGCCTCAGAAGGTTAACGTACGGAAGAAGGTTAACGTACGGCTTTTTCAAGAAGATTGAAATCCAGATTGTGTCAAGTTGGAAGCCGTACGGATTTCATCACAGAAGGGTCAAGTTACCATATGCACCTTGCAGGGCGCTGTACGGCTTGTTAAAACACCAACCATATAGAAGGCTTCTAGCATTTCAAGCGTACAATTTCCTTCTGAAGAGTAGGGTACGGATTATTGAATGCAAGGTCTTCCAAGTTAAGGTACGGAGTTCACCAGTAAGCAAGGCGGTATACCATGATGCATTGAAAATACCACCGTACGGATTTGGGGAAGGCAAACTGTGGTACAAAATTGTGGTCTTTTGATGGTACGGAATTGTGAAATCTGCTGCTTTGAATGATACCACTAAGTTCCGTCCCAGATACTGAAATGTGCTCCTGCGAGAAGCTCTACCATATGTCTCAATCATCGTACGTAGATACCCTTCATAATCTCGAATGCAAAAAATCGGCATCTAAATGGCCCATTCAACCTACGCTCTTCTGATGCTTGCTTTAATTGGATGGTCATCAGGGGTTTCAAGGTACGGTTTCCTTCTGAAGAGTAAGGTATAGATTATTGAATGCAAGGTCTTCCAGGTTAAGGTACGAAGTTCACCAGTAAGCAAGGCGGTATACCATGATGCATTGAAAATACCACCATGCGGATTTGGGGAAGGCAAACTGTAGTACGGAATTGTGGTCTTTTGATGGTACAGTTTTTTTTTAATTTGATTTTCCTTCCAACTTTTCTAGCATACGGATTTCTCATTCCAAAGGTTGCAATTCACCGTACGGATTGGGAAGAATTCTTCACTGTACGGATTTGGGAGACCGTTAGGAAAAGACAAAGAGATAATTAATGGAATCTGTAGGTAAACGGCAGTGGAAAAAACAATTAGCACAGTCTAAAGTTGTGGGAGGAAGGAGCATGGTAGGTACAGGTAATCGGAATGAAGGCTCGAGCAGCAGCAAGGAGAAGCGTAAGACTACAGCACCTGCAGCAGCTGAAGTCACACCACAGACTATCCAATTTGAGGGATTAAATGGAACGGATTGCCAAAAATGGTGGCATGAAATCCCTGATGACCATCCAATTAAAGCGAGCATCAGAAGAGCGCAGGTTGAATGAGCCATTCAGATGCCGATTTTTTGCATTCGAGATTATGAAGGGTATCTGCGTACAATGATTGAGACATATGGAAGAGCTTCTCGCAGGAGCACATTTCAGTATCTGGGACGGAACTTAGTGGTATCATTCAAAGCAACAGATTTCATATGGGTTTTTGGCATTCCAGGGCAGCAGGGCAGAAAGATTCAGCCGAAGAAAATTCCAAAGGATGGAAAGCTATTTCTAATCAAATTAGTATGTGGAGATTTGACTGAAGCAGAACAAGCGGCATTAGCCGAGACATCGAAGGGAAGGGGTTTAAAGAAAACCGACATTCCAGAAGGGCCATGGCGCTGTCTGATGGACTTGGTCAAAAGCAGGCTCACGGGATCCTCTAGGGCATCGAATATCACATTTCCGCAGGTGTCCATGATGAACGGCATAATGACTGGGAAAGTGTATGATTGGGCGTCTGTGCTGGCTGAACGGATGCATGAATTCATGACTCTCCAGCACAAGACCTTCTATATGCCCCATTACGCCATTGGTCTATTCCTTGATGCTGTAGCACGGATGATTCCAACGGAGGAGTTAGAGGCAAAGCCTAGACCACTGGCTCCAGGAGAACCTCCTATCATGCAATGGAAGCACTTGGACATAATCTCTGGGCAGAAGGGTTCAGCAGGTCAAAAGAGGCCCCGGATAGACATGGCAAGTGATACTGACAGCGGCCGACAGGAGACATCTTCTGAGTAGGACAGTATGGAGGAAGAAGAAGAGGAGGGCGAGGATGATGAAGAGGTTCAGATTGTCACGACTACCCCCTCGCTATTTTCGTGTACTACAGTTCCTATGACTTCCGAGTTGACACCCTAAGGTCTGCACATGGCTCACATTCCAGGGTTTGGACAAACTCGGCAACCGATATTGATGACTGGAGGATCCCACCAGGCAGTCACACTAGCCGCACCATGGAAACACGGGGTATGGCCTTCTCCTGTCCGGCCGGGGGCAGGATTTGCGGTCGGCTTTGCCCACCTGACAGCACCCGTCAACCGAGAGACTTCTTCAGCTCCTGAAGCACTTCTGGTAGCAGCACCCGTGGCGCCTGCCATAAGTCAACCAGCAGCAGTTGTTACTGTAGCATAGTCAGCAGAAGCTCAGGCACTTCCAGTAGAGAACGTACCAGATGGAGGAGTACAGGAGTGTACGGACCCAGCACAGCCCGAACAACCAGAAGTCATGGATAGAGCCAGTGTTTTTCTGAGGCAGCAGTTCCGACTCGTCCCTGACAGGCGTGGCCTGTCCATTTAGTCCCCCAGCTATTCCAGAGTAGCACCTGTACCAGAGCCTCAGTCTCAGGAGGAGGGAATGCCACATGACGTGATTGCACTGACAGCAGAGGAGGCGGCACCGGATGTGGGCATGGACCCGCTGATGAGGAGGACAATAGTGATGCAGAATGGTCATTCGAGGACTTCGCCAAGGAGGATTATGGGTCGGATGAGGATAGGTGCAGGGACTACCTCAAGACTATGAAGTCTGCATTGAAGAAGGGGCATGATGTGGCGATTCAAGCTCTCACTCGGTGAAGGGAGTGGCATTTGCTCCGAGCATATATTCGTGGGATTTGTCCTAAGCGATTTCAAACTTGTTTTGTGGATAGAGGTTGGCCGGCAGTTGAGACACCAGAGATGTTGGCAGATTGGGCCACTGAGCCAGAGTTAGGACCGAGTGACACTCCGATAATGAAGTTGGCATATGAGATCGTGGGACTGTACAAAGAGGTTTACTATGCGCGGCAGCGCACGGAGGCGGATAGGGCAGCAGACAGTGTTGCAGCTCAGAGATCTCTAGCGGTTGAAAAAGAGGCAAGAGAAAAGTTAGCCACTGATTTGGCCGACAAGCAGGCAGCATGGGCAGCAGAGCGGGCAAAACTATTGAAGGATATGGCAGCAGTGGTACAGGAGAAGGACGCCGCTATCCGAGATAAAGATGCGGCAGAGCATGAGTTGCAGTTGGCCAAGAGGCAGGCTATGGATGTTGTGCTTCTACTGAAGGAGGCCGTAGAGGTTAATTCACAGATTCAGACATATCTGCACATCTGGACTGACCAGGTGTATGAGTTACGTCGTCAACAACACTCTTCTGGAACACCTTCTTCTCTCTAGTATTTTTTTTTCTTGAGTGTGGGTTGTCTCCTAATTTTGCTAGTCGTCAGGAGACGACTTTTCTTTTTGGGGGGGATGATGTCGTGGGTAGAAATTGTGTATCGGCCAATGGGTCCCTTCGGAAAGGAAATTGTGTATTAGTCGACGGGTCCCTTCGGAAAAGTTCTTGTTATGTAGCCGACGGGTAAATAGTTTGTAGCGGACATAATGTATGTGGCCGACGGACTTCTTCGGGAAATTTCTTCGGAAAGTATTAATAACCCCTTCGGGAAGCATTGTAATCATATGATATCATGGAAGCATAATGTACTGTGGGCATATGCGAATAATAATAAGAGTTCTGCTGGTTGCTGTTCATGTTCGTATTCTTTGTCTATGTGCGTTTCTTAATTAACCTATGCGGTAAACAAACTTCATCACTTGATCTGCCAAACAAATCTCATAATCTTCTATAAATGTATAGAATACATCCAAATGTTGAATTGCCGATTCATCCCATTCTCCATGGAACTTTGGTACCAGTTGTGAAAGCTTTGGAGATAACTTGCAAGGTTCATAATTGAAATTGCTGAAGTCCAATGGCCTGATGCCATCTGGAATAAAAGGCTTTCTTTCAAATGATCGATACATTTGAAAAACCATCTACCATTTCCCTCTGAGTCTACTCCCTCAGCAGAGTCACTGATGATTTAGGCATCTTTTGTTAAAGTACCAATCAAAATACAATAGAATCACCACCTCAAAATAGAGGAAATGAATAATCTTCAAGAATCTGAATTCTTCCTTCCAGTAGAGTCTATCTCACCTGTGTCAAAGATTTAAAGAAAACACACAAATGCTCTAAAAGATACAATCTCCACCAACAAAATAGATTTATAAAATGATTATGAGATCGAAATCCTCAAAGAAAAAATATGCACAATATTAAATGTAAAAACTTATTAATCCAGAATTTCAAATATATCAAAGTGTTTTAACAAATTAAATTAAATCTAACTCTTACTGATCTCAAAATCAAAAACTCTTAGGGTTTGTGTTGCAACACTCCCCAACAGAGTCCCCAATCTGTTGGTTCCCAAAACCGCAGATTAGAATCCTACGAGCCTTGCCTGCTCGATGCTGGGATATCCAATTGGTTAAGGCCAACTTGACGGAACTGAACAACAAGGTACGAGTTCCTTGCACTTCCGGCTCTGCAAAATCGAGGTGGGTGTACCTAATCCTGGACGAAACACTTAGATCCAAGATGTTCAATGCAGATGGGTTAGAACGCGAATACAATAAACGTTTTCCAAATGGCAAGAAATATAGGAAAACTTTAAACTTGCAATTTACGAAGTGAGAACAAAAGCTAATGATTGAAATAATGTTTAAAATAAAGAATAAGTATAGATTAACGCAACAGATGAATATATTATTTCTTTAATGGAAAGAAATGAAACATTTGCCAGCATATGGATTATGAATCAGGAGTAAAAGACCAGTGCCTAATTAAATGGGCAATAGAGTCAACATTATTAGTTGAAACGTACAACTTTATAAAGTTTAATACATCCAACTATAAATAAATTTAATGATTCAGACACAATGGATCAATTATATGAATGCAATTCAAATTAGTCTAAAATGCACTTTAACTCCTGTAGAGACAAATTAGACCTAAATACGGAAACAATAAAGTATTTCACAATATTTAAGTTTATCAAATTTAAAATGCAATAATGATCTAGTCCACTTATCCAAATATTAAAATATTTATAGAAAATAATAAAAAACTTTATAAAGGACACAACTTAATAAAAAATTAAAACTCTAATGCAAGTAAATTAAATAAATACTTCTTACTGATCCCGAAATAAAATCGTACTGGGGAAATTCCCTACAGGTGATCCATCCAATATAATTCAACTCTGGAATCGCACAAGAATTTATTCCGTAATTCACCATCCACAAGCTTAGTTCAAAAGGTCATTTCCTTTGCCAATTAAAAGAATATAATACATCATCGCAAGGCAGAAATTTTAAAATATGAATAACAATAATGTCATCCATCTTCGTTGTTTGGCTTTTACATCTCATATTTATAATATGAGTAAGGGGTGTCGGTTACTATACTAAACATCGCATCCCTTCATAACAAAAAACCAACCAAATTAATTTTATTTGGGTAAGCTAACCAATATATAATTTTATTTGAACCCAAACATAATCGGCACTTTAGACTATTCTCTTTTATTATTTTATATTTTTTTTGGGCATCACTTATTTCATCTTCTCTTGCGCAATTCTTCACCCATCAAATGACTTCCTTCATCCAATTGCAATCTGCCAAAACACAAAAAGGGCACTATAAGGAAACATACGGGTGAATAATCTGATAGGAAACATTTACCTGAAGGCCCTGTGGACGCCATTGACACAGGTTGAGGCAAACCCGATTCAAAGATTGAGTCTTCGAAAACTCGCATTCTTTCTTAGGCCATCAATGTATATCGTTCCTCACCATAGAAAGCTACAGCAAAGACTTCCGGTGCACAAGCATATATTTTAAACTTTTCAATCTGAACACACAAATTTATGCTCCGGGAATCATCTAATCTGCATTATCGTTAGTCTTTATATATTTTTGAAGACATAACGTTTCATTTTATATAGCTTCTTGATCATACGCTTGGTGACTCATGGACGTGGGATGGAAAACGTCATTCATATGAATATTGCTGCCGCAGGAAGGTGACTATATTCTCCTATGAACTCAGCTACACCTCCAGATATCTTAAATAGAATATAACTTCCGGCTTTTTGAGGTATTGATTTTATGCATATTTTCCAGTCTTGCATGTATTTCATTTTATCCTTCTCTTATATCTCTGGCTTGTATAATATCGTTGTGAATGCTCTACCACCAAACATGCATACACGAAGGGCAAATCTTTAATAAACCTTTTCTCTGGACTTATTTCATTCATCCTTTTGTACCGATATACAATTCCCAAAATATTCAATAGCTGCCTCCTGTACTCGTGGATACATCTAACCTGTTTATCAAACACAGTACCTGGATTAATTGCATATCTAGTTTTCTCCTCAATGTATGAGACAAGCTTGATTTTGTCGGATCTTATCATCCATTGGAATTTAGCACTGTCAATGCTATCTTTATTCAGTAGGGACAATTTCATGGTGAGGTTGCAAATTCATCTATGATACTCTTCCATCATTACTTCCAATTGTTTGCACAGTACTTGTTTTAATGTTTCAAGTCGATAAAGATTGAGAGACTGATTACCAGCCTGATGAGCCATAATGTCTAACATCCTCTTCATCCATGAAGGGTCTGCACTGGATGCTTCAATAGCCTTCATCACACAGTCATTCAAGTACTTGTGAAGGAGCATACAGCTCTGATTTGCAGCTTCACTTGCTTTAGTTGGAAATTCTACCTGTGATTTCCTTCAACCTGGATGACATTCTTGTTAATCAAACATAGATGTTGTTGCTCTAGAAAAAGCTTATTTAGTACATCCATAAGTTGGAGCAAAGAAATTGTATTGAAGTGCAAATCAGCATGTAAAGTGAGTGCAACATGTTGTAATTTCAGAATAATATGTCGAGGCATCTTTTTTGCAGTAACAAACTTGAATGGGCTCACATTTTTCTTTCTTAGAAACTGCTTCTACTTGACATGAAGAACAGGCAATATCTTCAGAACTAGAAGAATTACTTTCAACTCATAAAAAGTCTCAGACTGAGCAATATCTCCTTATAAAATGGGGATACATACAGCAGTCTATACTTGGGACAATCTTCCTCCTGTTACCTCAATATAGATCCGTAAGTGGTAACCTCCATATGTGCACATTTACCATGTGTGTCAGATTTACCTTCATTTCTGGATCAGGAGAAGCATTCTGTAGGTAGCAGAAATATGTGTTGCTATATAACTGTCAGCTAGGGATGCTAAGATATCATCTATGCCAATACCATTTAACTTCTCTGAATTAGGAATCTCTGGAGAAACTGAATTGTCTTCAACAAAATGTTCCCATTCTGATCATTATATCACGTTCTTATATTTGCAGGCTCTTCCTGAAACATGTCAAGCAATATATGAATAATCATTGCATAAGCATATCTGTCTTTTCCATGATGCTTAGGGCTAAAATTTTGCTAAAATTTGGAGCCCCATCATATCTAATAGGCAAATTGTTGGTCTTTGTCATTTGTTTTTGTTGATGCCTCATATTGCTTTTGTTCATATCTTGGATCGAATACGTCAAAGATTATCTATATCAAATTCTTATCATTAGCATCACACGTTACTAAGTGGAATATTGTTTTTCTTAACGAAGGTCAATTTGCCGTCGATTCTCCTACCACTTTTTTAGTCCATTCTTACGGAAAATTTAGTTTCTTTTATCTTTATCTTTGTGCTTTGGCGTGAAGTTTGTATGAATCTGTTAGTGCCCGATATGGTCACAGTTTTAAAACTTCAAGTTTAGAGTTTGAACCACTTCGAACTGAAGTTTGAAGTAGTTCAAAGTGGTTCAGTGGTACAAATGATCTATTCTACGCAAGCAAAGTTTGGAAATCCAATAGTCCAGAGTTCCAAGTTGGTTCGTTGGTTCAAAGCAGTTCAAATGGGTTCAAAATGTAGAAGGGCTAACTCATGGAGATTCAGGTCCAGGCTCAAATTGCCAGATTCAATGGTTCAATTGACCTATCCTGCAGGTTCAATAGAAACAAAGTTCAGATTCTTAGTTCAAAATGCATATTGGTAAGTTCAGAAAGATTCAGAATTTAGTTTGGGGGCTTGGTAGTCTCAATATTATAGACGACTTCTGTGGTCTCCAAATGCAATAGTCAGCTTCATTCAATATTTTGAATTCAGTTGATACAACGTGACTTACTGACTGACAATATCAATTTCAAGTGTCCAACCCTAGAGTTCATATGATGGGAATTCAAAGGGCATATAATCTGTACAGATTATAGAGAAGGAACCTGCTGATTGAGAATAGTTTCAAATTCATTCCCAAGGAGGAAGAATGAGGTCCCATGGTCCAAAATGATGAAATGTATGTAAATGCAGCCTATGCTCGAGCTTGATGTAAGGGATGTATCAGACATAACATGGATGTACTAAAATATTGGCTTTTAGTCAAGAAGTGTTATTGAAACCTGCAAAATATAGCAAGCCTGAGGAAACCACAAATGTAGCTATGATGGGATACCCGATGCCTTTTAAACACTCGTGGGTGCCCCATGAAACACGAGTAACAATTAAAATGGGGTGACAAAGATATTAATGACAGGTTCACAAGCAATTGGCAATATCCAAAGGCGTAGTATCATGATATAAGCTTCCTACGATTAGGAAGTGAATTGCATGGCAGGGGCACTTAGAATCGGGTCAAGAGATAAGTCACCTTGCAATAAAGTAAATGAAATGGAGGATGTCATGGGCTCAGCAGTAAAGCCATGTGTTAATTATGAAGAAGCCGCCTAAATAAACAATTGCAGAAAATGTGAGCACACGGGACCTGAGAAAACAAAATCAGATTCTACATTTCTATTGCATTATAATACAAAGGTCATACATATGATCTGCAGATTTATAAAGACAGGCAACTGATTTCCCCAATATTGGAGCGCGCTACATAATTGATATAGGATATGGTCAAGTTTATCTCGCTTGAGTTCTGTTATTCGAATATCAATTCCACATAATGGCTTTGGATGCTTCTCTCCACCACACAACTGTTCCAAATGAATGAGTAGAACGAATTAGAAAGCACCACCAAGCTAGGATGTAAAAGTCGCATTCAGATTCCTACCATCTACACGTGCCTCAAATAGTTATCTCAAAGAAGGCGGAGGAACTGTCCATGCAGTAAGTGATTAGAACATTTTTGGAATGCAAGAAGGTGAGATCACTCCTTAGCATAGGTTGCTGTTATAACTGGTCATCAAAACGAGGTGATGATGACAATCCTCATTGTCATAGCTTTCAAATGAGCAGGAGTTAGCGAACTTCAAATTGTTCGTATGGAGAATTTTGGAAAGCTTTGGAAGGAACATCTAATGTATCTATCCTCTTAGAAGAACGCACATACCTACGCCCCGGCTTTATGAAATGAGTCATAGATTTCTTCTATCTTCTTGTATAGTTTTGTCGCTACACACAAAGCCCAAAGGATAGGTCCTACAACAGGTCAGTGGCATGCTTTGGCAACATACAACACATATGAATCAAAGGGTGGAGGCTCGAGCCCGAGGTATGAAGACAGTGGGTAGTAGTAATAAACTACCTACTTCCCTGAAGATGAAGATCAAGAAGACAACCGATGAGAAGTTAACCATGACATTTGTATAAATATTTAAAGTCCAAATACTCCGCCATCTTAGGAAGAAAGTGTGCGGGAGGGTTAATACGAGAATATGAAACATAGAAATTATGAGAAGCTTATTGAAGGCAACTCACCTATTGATAGGTGTATGAAGTACATGTGGCAATCGACAGTAAATATGTTATCGGGTCAAATAAACCAAAGGTCACTTATACCGAAAAATGACTAGTAAACTGGAGAGTTAAAGATCTAAAGGGAATGATTTGATGAGTCATCGGTTCTACACCACCTATCACAAATCACATGTGCTTTTCACAAAACTTAATTCTAATATTTCGAAAGGGGAGATGATTTCGAAATGACAAGTAGAAAAAGGATTCTCAAGATTTAGTTAAAAAAAAAACTGAAAAGCCACGGGAAGGAAGAGGTTAAAAAAAGAAGCCGGGGGTTTTTTTTTCAGCAATTACAGAGGGTGTGCTATTAGCAGGAGTTTTTGAATTCTTCCAACTTCCAAAAATTGCAGAC
The DNA here is from genome assembly GCA_028749045.1 of Cupressus sempervirens. NCBI lineage: Eukaryota > Viridiplantae > Streptophyta > Pinopsida > Cupressales > Cupressaceae > Cupressus > Cupressus sempervirens. The sequence continues at coordinate 1,040,912,291 of CM053787.1, forward strand.
TTTGGGCTTCAGGCAAGGAAGGAGGAAATTTTGACAGAATAGTTTCATCTTCTTGAGGGATAGAGAGAAACAGAGCATGGGCTTTATTTTTCTACCTCTTTTTCAGAACTTTGTAGCTGAGAGAGGGTTACAGTCTTTTGATGTTTGATGTAATATGGTAGAAAGAATTTCTGTTTGGTTTAAACGATGGTTGGATTGTAATGTGTGAAAGAGGCTTTGTGATCTTTACAGTCAGGGAAGGGAAGCTGGAGGTGAAATACATTTAACTTTGACTATAATGTGTTTTTCCTTCCACTGAATTTGAACTTTGAGTCATTTTCAGTTTTCTCTGAAAATTACAGTCTAATGTCATTGTTCCTTTATTATGTTGTCATTTCTTAATATCTTACAAGGCTCTGATTTTAATTATCTCAAGAAGATGAAAGACACAGTGTTATCCTTGTTACAGTGTACAACAAATTAACTTTGTGTAATCTGTTGTATTCTGTTTTCTTTCTTTTCAAATTCTTAGGTTTCGCATCTACTCTTTGTTTACGGATAGACGCTCGGTATCCTTTCGTGCTTTCCGGTTAAAAGTACCTATGGTTAAATCATTATGAATCTTGCATGGGGAGTTGTACCCGATAAAAATTCAGAGGAAGGTTATCAACCCCATGATAACCTCTCCAACTATTGGTGCCGATTAGTCTTCTCATTTGGGCATTCAAGGTTATATTTGTGTATATTTTCTTGGAGGACAATCTGTTCACTAATAGAATCTAATAGAATTATATATCTTTTTTGACCCGACTGTTGGATTTCCATATTTATGTGTGATTTGCTTTTATCGAAGCTGCTTGATCAAATCTTTGAATGTCGACATTCAACTACGTTGAGTTTGATAACATGTATTCCTTTGTCCTACATGCATCCACTCTCTAAAACTTGATCTTGTGGCATTCGCAAGGATATTCATCGTCTTCATGGACATTAGTACCATGGTCAGGTGTATTTTGGAGATACATTTATTTCATAAGACGTGTTGAAGACATTAGTCTATAAACTGTTTCACAGTGTAATTGTCGTCGGGTGTATGTTTAACTGATGTGACACCAGTTACACAATTTCTTCTTGATTGGAGTTATAAAAATTGTCTCATCATATTCATTTTTGCTAGAGTTATACATATTTGTCTAAACATTACTCAAGTTGCCTGAATCATGCCCGTTAATGGATTCGGCTAGAGTGTCAGAGGCTTGAGGTAGCATGACAGGCGGTTTGTTGTGTATAGTGAGAGAAAATTCAGGGAGGGCTAGAAATGACAGTTAAAAGCAATCGCCTTGACTCACAGAGGGAACGCCTGTGACAATATCGATCTTCCCTATAAAACGAAAGAAGAAATCCATTAAATCATGATGCAGTAGGAAGAAGAGCCAAGGGATGCCAAGATAGTCAAATCACTCCTAAAATCGATGGCAGTGGAGCAATATGATCCAAGGGTGGTCAATTAGTTCTTAGAATCATGTTATAGATTTGTTGAAGATGTTCTCACAAATGCCCAAACATTCTCTAAACATGCAGGCAAGTCTGCCATTGATGTAGATGATCTCCTGGTTGCAGTTCAATCCAAAGCCAATTTCTCTTTCAACCAGCCTCCTAGAGAGGTAAAGTAGGTGGTGGCCTTGCCACAGATGAGGATTGGCCGCTAAGCATGCGATTCTTCAAAATAAGTGTTTCACGTTTGTCCATGATGAGCAAAAGATAGCTTGAACTTGTGTGCTCTTGAGAGGGAGATCGATGATGATGGTAGAATAGTCCTTCCATGTTTTGACAAGGAAAGATGTTTGTTGAGGATTATTACAAGAAAACAAATGTATCTATAGGAAGAGTAGACGTGTGCAGTTCTGTACATAAGGCATCCCATTAATCTTACTCCAGTTTGGGATTCTTTAAAGGTGCATGTCTTATACATGCATTCATTTTTTATCTTCTTGGAGGGATGAGTATTGACATGCATACTGTGAATACGCATCAGGAGAGACTAAAACTTTATAAAGATAAGTATTTTATCATAATCTTTATAGCTGGCCAAAATGTTTTTCTTCCAGTAATTTATTTCTATATGTTATGCAGATATATGTGGCTTTGTGTTAGTTGTCTATACTGCAGAATGTGTCATGAGAAGGAACTCTGATTGGCACTCAAGTTGAAGATATCGTGTTGATCTTAGATGCTAATATACTGAGATTAGATGATGAATTAGATCACTGAGAATAGTTTATCTTTTAATGTTAATGATGATCTCTTTTGGTTTAGAACTAAGCATTGAGATAAATGTTGTTGTTACATATTCACAGGGTGCAATGATATTATCTAGTTTGGACAATGATGTTGCAAAATAATGATCCTTAGAGGGAAAAGTTGATCTTTAGAAGGAGATTTTAGCTTCAGAGGGAGGCTTCATAATTAAAAGAGAGTGCTTTTGGAATTCCCTTCATTCTCATGTATGCTTGTGATGCTTATGGTATTTGTGAAATTTGAGACTTAAATGGAACTAAGTCTTATTCTGTTATGTTTTTTATTCTTGTGTGAATAAATAAGATTGTAAGATCAGCTATGATAACTCTTTCACTATGCGATAGTGAATGTCATGTTGAGAGAGTCCATGAACATCATGTTGAGAGAGTCCATGATGTCATCATGTTGAGAGATTCTGTGATGAGAGTTGGATGTCATGTTGAGAGATTCCATGATAGTTCACGTTGAGAGAGATCGTAATTAAAGGCTTGGTTGTGAGTCTTACAAATGTTTCATGTTGAGTGATTCCATGAATGTGATTAATTGTTACAAATGTTTCATGTTGAGTGATTCGATGAATATGATTAATTATTACAAGGTTATTTTTACAAGTTTTCATGAATCTTATAGGATATATGGGATGAGAATTTATCATTAGCATTTTGGTTTCAGTCTTGTGTGCTAAAGATCTCTCTCTGGCTAAGAGCGAGTGTTGAAAATGGTAGCTTCGATAGAGATCTTTATCTCTAGAAATATGAACATTATTACCGTTATTGTTATGTTCAGCTGCAAAGGAAACTTATGTTTAATTGTACTGTTAAATGTAAATGACATGTGTCATTAACATGCATTAAGGCATGAATATTCGATGAGTTGTAATTAATTATAGGAGTTATAGGAATCTCAAGAGACCTTTCATTTATAATATGAAGAGTCTCTCCTATTGTTATATATTTGCATCAAGCAAAGGATATTGTACGCTTGAACATTTCATTATCAATAAAGATATTTTTGTGTTGTTTGGCTAGGTTTTTCCCTTCATTCTTGAAGGGTTTTCCCAGAAATATGTGTGGCTGGGTTTTTCCCTTCATTCTTGAAGGGTTTTCCTAGGATATTTCTGGTGTTCTTTGTTTCAGTTTTGTCTCTTTCTTATTGCTGGTTAACAGATTCCTTATGGAATCAGGTGTAATCCTTGTCATCACAATCCCCCATCTCAGCTGGTTGGTGGGTTATTAGGTGCTGGAGATTTCCCTTGCAGCTAAGCTCGAAGTTGCATACCAACAAATAACATACAGGATTAATAAAATCAACAAAATAAAATCAATGTCATTTGTATAAGAGGGTTTATCGATCAGATATTTTTACTATTATTTAGATAGAGTCTATTTTTAAGATGTAAGGAAGTAACATTGACAATGGACAACCTAAAAGTGATATGATTAACTTAAAAGTGGGTTGAATTCCAAATCTTTGGAGAGAAAAGACACTACCCAAAACTAATAGGGAGCTATTTGTCATCTGCCATTTTCAAAATTCTTAGAAGCGGGTGAATTTTTGGAATTTAACCTGTTTGGTTTAGATTCAACTAGAAACAAGGATTATCCCAACCTTCAGGGCCACAAACTAAAACTGATATGTCAACCAAACCATGTGCTGAATTCTATGGAGGTCCACTTGCTGAGCTGTAAACAGAATGCACGAAGAAACAAGTTATCCTCAATTATGCTTTACTGATTACTGCCACTGGCTTGACATAACAGTCAGTACAACATTCATAATTTTGGGAAAGTGTATAAATGGGACTTAATCAAGAACGTATGGGGTTGTAACACATAGTATGGTAATGTTAGCACAAGCTTTGTATCTAATGGCAAAAATCAACATTGTAATGTCCCCTTTATATTTATTCAAATTATGTAGGCACAATCCTTCTTTCCTTATAAACGATAGAAAATAATTTTTATGACATTGAGAATTTATAATATGCTAGTTCAGAAACATTACTTTTAAACACATAATTGAAATAGTGCTCTAAAAAATAATAACTCTGTATTCAGAAACATCAGGTATATTTTTCAGATTCAAGATATCATATACAGAACCTTGTGAACATTTGACTCATCAGTTCATAGCCATGATCACCCAATGACATTCAAATTAGAAATCTAGGAATACTTTTATACATCTGACGGTGACTGGCTGAGTTCTGAATAGCTAGCTGAGGCCTGACTCTGCGTTTCTCAATTCTTTCTTAGTCGCTCAGAATCCAAATGACTGATTATTATATTCTGGTGATGCCTGGAGATCTGCTTTACCCGAGTGTAACCTGCCTAGGTAGAATGGCAATGCCGGCCCTTGTCTCTGTAACTGAAAATGACTTGCACCAGATCAGACTTCTTCAAGTGTTTCCAGGTAGAAGCATTATGTGTGTCTGGAAATAGGCTGATTTGCCAGTGGTTGGCACAATCTGTGCTGTTGCTGCGAATTCCTAAGTTGGAAAAATAATCATTGTTTCTCTCCTAAGTACTGCTTGTGTTCTCTGCTACCTTTCAATTTGGATCTCCTGCACATGATGCAAGCAAGTCAGATATCAACGAATTGGACTTGGAAATTGTATAGCAATCTGCCTTATTTGATCCTGATTTCCACTTCATGTTGTGAACATTTGCCTTATTTGGTTGCAATTTCCACTTAACATCCTTTGCATTTGCCTTATTTACCTTAAATTTGCACTCAATGTTGTTTTCACCTGCCTTATTTGTATCTGGTTTCCATGTTATTTAGGAAGTTCGCCTTATTTGCTCCAAATTTCCATCTTGCATCTTTAAAGTTTGCCTTATTTGCCTTGAGTTTCCACTCAATTTTATGAGGTTTGCCTTATTTGGTGGTGATTCACACTTTGCATTTGGAATTTTGCCTTGTTTACCATGAACTCCCACTCAATGTGATTTTCCACTTGCCTTTTTGAGGTGTGATTCCCCCCTCTTGATTAAACATTTCCTTATTTATTGTTGATTTGCACTCTATTTTTTGATGAAGCGCCCTATTTGATGGAGATTTCGACTCCATGTTTCAAGTAAATGTCTTATAGTTATTGAGGAACAATTTCCACCTTTGGGGCTGTGTGAATGCCTTGCATTGAGTGATTATTTTTAATTGCAACGGGGCACAATTTAATGAGGCTGCTTGAATCTAATGTAGAGGGATGAAATTAAATGGCAAGAGACTTTAATTTAATGATGTGGCATGGGATTAAATGGAGGGCTTTGATCTAAATGGAGGAGGCCAGAATTTAGTGTGATGATGATCAATTTTAACTAAATCGCCAATTAATTAGATGGCCTTGAATAATTGACAGCCAGGTCAGCTTGCTCATGAAATAAAAGGATGTGTTTCGTTGAAATTTTATTTCTCCAAGGCCAGGTCAGCCCTTGAGGAGAATGCGTCGATCTTTCATTAATGAAACCTATATATTGGGTGTTGAATCTAATTCAACACCCAATAAAAAATAATCCTTTAGTGTGATTAAGGAAAATATCAGAATCCTCTAGTGTGATGAAGGAAAATATCAGTACAGATTGAATCAGATAAGATAGGTTGAACTAGTTGCAAATCAATTCCCACAAATAGTGATTTTGACCAAGTGTAGATTGAATCATGCAAAGTACAGGTGTTAAGGTGCAAAGTACAAAGTATACAAGGTGAATATCAAAATTCATATGTCTAGGTCAAATTTACAAAATCGTTCAATTTTAATCATAGGTCAGACTTAGCAATGTATAAACATCAAGTTCAGGAGGCATTTTTAACCCTGATTTTTGTGAAACTTAGATTTACTTAAGGTTGAATAGCTCCAGACCTGAGCATTTTGACTATAATTTCAACACCAGCAAGGTACGAAGTTTGATGCATATAATGTTGCAGAATAAAGTGAAGGTGTACATGCATGATTTAATGACAATTTGAAATCCAATCACATGGTTCAAGTTTGAGCTTTTAATTTCATATAATAATGATCACACATTCGAGATTAGGAGTTCAATGGTGCATCTGAAATTTGAGAATTTGATTTAGGGTCATGGGATATATCGCCATTATTTGTTTTCATTAACTATATCCTTGACTTGAAATACAATTCAAGATGCAAATCTCTGGGGATGTTGTATGTAGGATAGACACGGCCAATGCTAAGAATAGAGAGGTTTGGAATAAAAATACAAGCCATGATGTAAACTAGGTTTAAGGACAAAATGATAATGCACGAATGCTGCAAGAATAAACATGAGTATTGATCAAGCAAGTGCACCAAGATGATGTTCAAGTTTCAGGTCAAGATGAAATTCAAAGAACAAGTTGCACAAGGATAGTGATCAAGTACGCCAATGGAGGAGATGATTATCAAACTTGAATTACCTTTAGAAATCCAAGTTCAATTAGATCAACCTAACTACATGCCACACCTACAAGTGCACGGTCAAGTACAAGTTCAAGAGTGTGTTATTGAGACGATTTTCAAAACGAAGAGGAAATGAAGAAGACTACATGAAGATGAAGTAATTTGGGAGTATGAGTTATTGCAATAGATTAAGCATTAGAAAATGTTGAGTATCAAGAGATATTCTCTCATCATCAGGAGATTTGTTTTGTCCATAAGATAAACATGCTGGGATGGTGTCTATTCTTCTTCAACCAATCAGATCATGCCTAGTGTCCTAGTTGTAATGACCCTTACTATAAAGGCCACTGAAACCCTCAAACTGGACTTAGGAATTTTGTCAAACAGTTGGCATGTAACCGAATAAGGCTGCAATATTACTAATTGTTATACAACGAAACCTCAATATATGATGCCAATAATGTATGAACAACAATTCTAGATTATAACACTACCAATCTAAGAGATAGATGACAATATGAAACTCAAATATGAAGTCCAATGCAATTCTGATTTTATGACAGCAAATCGAACTGATTACAATGAGAGACTATCACAACTATGCACTTCTAATACATCAAGCTCTTAACAATGCAATGTTATGACATGAACAATAACCCAGTTCAGATTTGGATTGCAAATGACGAAACTTTTACAACAGTTATTAATGACTGGAAATAACTATTTATGCAATGACAGTGCTGACTGTTCTAATCCATAACATGCAATATTTTGGCAATCAAAACTTCAGTTTGTGCACTTGGAATAGCTCCAATTTTGCCGGATATGAATGCTGAATTAATGCCACACGAAGACCTCACAATCTGCCCCAAACCGACTCACAAAATTGTTGCTGCTGCCCAACTGACAGGGCCGTACAGGTACGGCTTGGTACGGCTGCTTGATAAAAATATTGCAGCGTTTTTTTGTCACTCCAAAAGCAATAAATCTGGGCGCCTAGGGTTGCTGAATAACCCCCTAAAATATGAAATTCATCCGTCAAGCCAATTAGGAGTTATGAGCAAAAACGTGGGTCCAAACCCTGGACTGGCAGTCTGAAAATAATGCACAACTGTGTATTCAAACCCTGTTAATCAATCCACAAATGCTAGGGCACAACTGAAACCCTTATTCCAACCAAAGTAAACCCTTATAACTGAATCTCAATGAAGTCCAAATGAGATGGCTGAATTACCAACTCCTCAAATGCAACAATTTAGGTGATATTTCACACCCTCAAAGTCGCCAATCCAAGGGAGTGATTCGTTCCCAAAGATCAAATAATAATTTGCAGACCCAAGAGACTACAAATTTGCTCCACAATGGAAGAAGTAGAAGAAATCTCAAATCCAAGCATGTCCAAAATGAGAGGCCCAGCCCTCTATTTATTCACTTTTCTAAGAAGTTGCTAGAACTTCTAGAAACATCCTTTATAAAATCTCATTATAATGCACTTTTTCTAGAACTTCTAGAAACATCCTTTATAAAATCTCATTATAATGCACTTTTTATAATAAAGTAATTTTATAAAATAAAAAGTGCAACTCAACTTAAAATTATAACATGTAGGCCCCAATAACACATAATAATAAAATATAACCTCTTAACACTTCTTCAAGAGCAAGATATGACCATCTGATCCACAGAATTGACTCTCTCTCCACACCATTTGCCTACGAGAGTCTGGAATAGGCAAAATCTATGATCAATGTCATGTCGAACTAAAGGGGGGACATTACAGTCCGCCCCTCCTGAAATTGCTTGGCCTCAAGCAATCTCAACGTCGGGTGCTACAAAATAGCTTCCCCCTCCCAAGTAGCATCCTCAACAGGTAGATCTTTCCACTTAACCAAGTATTCTCTGATCACTCTTCTGCAAAGCTACTTTTCTCTGCTCTCCAGGATGGATTCTGGCACTAAAATCAATTTTCCCTCATCGTCTAAAGGAGGTAATACTACGAAAGGCACCACATTCTGACCCAACGCCTTCTTGAGGCGGGACACATGAAACACATTGTGCACCCGGCTGTCTGCTGGAAGCTCCAACTCATAAGCCACCTCACCAATTCGCCTGATAACCCTGAATGGTCCGTAATAGCGTGGCTTGAGTTTCTCTGCACCACTCTTCTTAAGAGTAGATTGCCTGTATGGCTGCAACATGAGGTAAACCATATCATCCACCTCAAAACTACGCTCAGTTCTCTTCTGGTCAGCATACTACTTCTGCTGGTTCTGAGCTCTCTCAATATTATCTTTGAGAGTAGCAACTATATCCTTACTCTCCTGTAATAATTCTCCTGCACTGGGTACCCGACTGTCGCCCAACAACAAATCCAAGAAACTAGGTGCTTCATAACCGTAAAGTGCCATGAAGGGTGTCATCTGTATAGTGATGTGATATGTAGTATTGTAACAATACTCGCAGAGATATATCCATCTGACCCAAGCTCGCTGCTGAGCTACCAGATAATTCCTTAAATACCCTTCCACCCATTTGTTCACAATCTCCGTCTGACCATCGGTTTGTGGGTGATAGCTAGTGCTGGGTGTAAGCTCCGTGCCACATAACCGGAATACCTCCTGCCAAAAATGACTCATGAAACGGCTATCCCTGTCACTCACATGTTCCGAGGCAATCCGTGCAATCTGAAAATCTCCCGAAAGAAAACCTCTGCCACCTGAGCTGCTGAGTGGGTAGTGGTGATAGGAAAGAAATGAGCATATTTTGTTAATCTATCTACCACCACATAAATACAATCCTGTCCTTGTACCTTGGGCAAACCTGTGATAAAGTCCATGGAGATGCACTCCCACTTCCTGTCAGGGATCGGAAGTGGCTGTAGGAACCCTGCCGGATAGGTGTGTTCTTGTTTGTTTTGCTGGCAAACAAGACACTCTCGAACGTACTGCAAAACATCAGCTTTTAGCCCCTTCCAAGTGAACCGCTCTCGAACTGACCTGTAAGTCTTGAAGTACCCGGGATGGCCTGCTGTCGGTGAGTCGTGAAATGCTCTCAAAATCAGTTGCTTAACCTTCGATCCTAGGACTAGGTAAATCCTGTTCTTGTAAATGATTAAATCATCTACAAGTGTGTATCTGGTATCAATCACTGTTCCCTCCACTATATCGGAGGCCCATGTATCCCTGGCATACTCTGCTATAATCAAGTGTCGCCAATCCTCTGATATCTGAACCATAAGAGTGAGGTGTGGCCATCGAGAAAGAGCATCTGCAACAACATTCTGAGTTCCCTTGACATATGAGATGTCAAAATCATATGCCTGCAACTTACCCACTTTTGCTGGCGATCATTCAGGTCCCGCTGTCCCAAGAAATGCCTCAAACTATTATGATCAGTTTTAATACAAAACTTGCTACCCACAAGATATTGTCTGAATTTGGCCAAAGCATGCATGATGGCCAACATCTCCTTATCATATATATTGAATGAACGCTCGGGGCCTCTGAGCTTCCTGCTCTCATAAGCTATGGGGTGCTTATTCTGCATAAGTACAACACCTACTCCCTCTCCAGATGCATCACATTGAAGCTCAAATGGCTTCGTGAAATCAGGTAATGCTAGAACTGGGCACGTAGTCATTATCTCCTTAAATCTCATAAAACAGTCATGTGCCTTCTGAGTCCACACAAATTCCCCTTTTTTCAGTAGATCTGTCATGGGAGTTGCATGTCGTGAGTAGCCACTGACAAACCTGCGATAGAAACCACATAAACCAAGGAACCCCCTCAACTGTGTAAGGTTCTCTGGTGGAGGCCAATCAACAATAGCGCGAATCTTTTCAGGATCCATCCGCACTCCATCTGCACTAATAATGTGTCCCAAATATAACAGCTCGATCATCCCTAAGTCACATTTGGACTCTTTTGCATACAAGGACTCCTTCTGTAAAATGCTCAACACTGTCTCCAAATGCTCTAGATGCCCCTGCCATGATCGGCTATAAATCAAAATGTCATCAAAAAACACCAGCACGAATTTCCTCAACTGATGGTGGAAAACTCTGTTCATAGTGGACTGGAAAGTGGCAGGTGCATTGGTCAGGCCGAAAGGCATGACTACAAACTCAAAGTGCCCACAATGACATCTGAAAGCAGTTTTCTCAATATCCTGTTCACGGACTCTGATCTGGTGATATCCTGATCTCAAATCAATTTTCGTGAAATAACAAGCCCCATGCAATTCATCTATCAACTCATCAATGCGAGGAATGGGATACCTGTTCTTAATGGTTCTCTTATTTAATTCCCTGTAATCAACACACATCCGAAGAGTTCCATCCTTCTTTTTTACCAAAACAACAGAAGATGCAAAAGGTGACTTACTTGGTTGGATGTGCCCCATAGCTAGCAACTCCTTGATGGTCCTTTCGATCTCATCCTTGAGTCGCTTTGGGTGTCGATATGGTGTGATCATGATAGGCTTAGCACCTTCCTCCAGCTCAATAATATGCTCAATGCCTCTGTCCGGTGGCCTGCCTGGTGGAATCTCACTGAATACCTTTTCGTACTTAATCCTCAATTTCTGAATATCAGGATGATATTCCGTCTTATGTTGCTCCTCCTGTGTAGGTGTCAAAGTACAAACTGCTGCCCACTCTATATCATTATGCCTAGTTAATCTCTCCAGCCGCCTAAATGAGATAGTCCTGATGTCTCCATTACGGATAGCCTTAAGCACATGAGTCCTACCATTCACTTTGAATTGTATCTCCATATCCTCTAGTCTCAGGGTAACCACCTTCAATGAATGTAGCCACTGCATTCCAAGTACTATATCCATGTCACCCATGTTGACCTCATGATAGTCCGCCTTAAACTCATAGTTGTTCAGGCGCAAAGGTAGGTCTCGTACCATCTTGTCACAATGAAGAGTGTATCCATCAGCTACCTTGACTCTGAGTCCCACGAACTCCTCAGTAATGAGTCCACGCTTCTCCACGAATCGTGCATCAATGAAATTGTGTGGCACCTGTGTCCAATAATGTAATAACCTTCTGCCCAGCCAAAACTCCCCGAAGTCTGAAAGATCCCTCTCTCTAGATACTAGACAGTCGTGCTTCCTGTAAATGTAGCTCTGTTCCCTGCTGTTGCCCTGCATTGTCTATCTCCTACTCTCCCTCTGCTTCATCAGGATCCTCATCATGATGTTCTGAACTATCTGAATCTGAGCCTTCGTAATAAGCCCACATTGCTCGGTTGGCCTTCCCTTTTGGCCTCATAGGATAGTCATGGCCATACTCATACGGGCCTTTGCAATAGAAGCATAGCTTCTTCCTACGCAAGTCATTAAGTGTCTCCTTGTCCAACCTCTTACTTTCCTCCTTAGGTAGCTGTGCCTCTCTATGAAAGGGTTTCCTGTCCCTATCTTTTCCTGAAGGGAAACTCTTTGCCTGGAATTTATTTTTAGAAGCTGAAGAGGAATCCATGTCACGAGCTTTCTTAATGGCTTCCTGCAAAGTGGGAGGGTTGAGAGCTTTAATCCACCCTCTCAACGGATCAACTAGCCCATCCATAAATAAAACCAATAGCCTCCGTTCAGATACATCTGTTACTAACACTGCAAGTTTCTGAAATTCTAAAATGTATGTTTCCAATGATCCCCATTGTTTAAGCTGAGCTAACTCCTTGAAATGGAGTTCTGGATCCTTCTTATCAAAACGTTCAATCAGTCTCTCCGTAAACTCCACATATGAGGTAATGTGTGCATGACCCATAGTGATCATACCATGATGCAACCACTCGTGTGCTAACCCATCCAGGTGAATTGCTGCATACTTAATAGCTTCTTCCTCAAACATAGGGTTCAATTGAAAGTATGTGTCAAGTTTTTGAACCCAAGCTCTTGCTGTAGACTTCCCCGAGCCATCATAATATGGTAACTGAAGTTTCCCTACTTTCTTTCGTAGCTCATAGCTTGAGTCTTGTCATGTCCACGGGGCATATGCTTCATCCGCACATCCATATACTCTCTAAAGGTGATTGCAGCTATAAAATCTGGACCTCTTGCTTCCCAATCTCTCCTCAGCTGATCCTGTATGTCAGTGATCTGGGGTTCTGGTACTGGCTGCTCTGGAGCTCTAGGAAGGAACGTGGGAATCATAGGTCTCGAACTCACTGTCCTAGCTTGCTGGGGTGCATGACCGAAATTGTTCCCAATTTGTTCGCCTCCATTATGTATCCCATCCTGATTATTCCCATTTTGATTGTTACCATTCTGATTATTTCCTCCACCTATGTTAGCATTCAACCCCATTTGACGAGCCATCATCTGCATCATAAGCTCCATTCTCTGATTCTGTTCCTGTGCTCTTTGTTCGGCTAATCGCTGTCCCTATGCCAAGGTGTCTAATAACTGTAAAAATATTTCCTCTCGCTGATCTGGACCGGCATTCCCACCTCTATCCATATCGTAGTCGTAGTCTTGATCAAAGAATACCTCCCCTGTGTCTATATGACTGGATTCTATGTCCACCTGTACAGATGAGCTAGACTGTTCGCTCTGCAGGTCTGAAATCCTATCTTGTCTTGCTTTGGTATTGCGGAAATTATAAAGCCTCTGTCGCATGCTCAAACATAAATGTTCTGATTTTAGTGTTTTGACATTTCGTCAAACACTTTCCCTTCTATCCAGCTGTTCCAAATTCCCTATAAGACCTCCACAGGATGGCAGGACTTATAGCTCTGATACCACTGTAATGACCCTTACTATAAAGGCCACTAAAACCCTCAAACTGGACTTAGGAATTTTGTCAAACAGTTGGCATGTAACCGAATAAGGCTGCAATATTACTAATTGTTGTACAACGAAACCTCAATATATGATGCCAATAATGTATGAACAACAATTCCAGATTATAACACTACCAATCTAAGAGATAGATGACAATATGAAACTCAAATATGAAGTCCAATGCAATTCTGATTTTATGATAACAAATCGAACTGATTACAATGAGAGACTGTCACAACTATGCACTTCTAATACATCAAGCTCTTAACAATGCAATGTTATGACATGAACAATAACCCAGTTCAGATTTGGATTGCAAATGACGAAACTTTTACAATAGTTATTAATGACTGGAAATAACTATTTATGCAATGACAGTGCTGACTGTTCTAATCCATAACATGCAATATTTTGGCAATCAAAACTTCAGTTTGTGCACCTGGAATAGCTCCAATTTTGCCGGATATGAATGCTGAATTAATGCCACACGAAAACCTCACAATCTGCCCCAAACCGACTCACAAAATTGTTGCTGCTGCCCAACTGACAAGGCCGTACAGGTATGGCCTGGTACGGCTGCTTGATAAAAATATTGCAGCATTTTTTTGTCACTCCAAAAGCAATAAATCTGGGCGCCTAGGGTTGCTGAATAACCCCCTAAAATATGAAATTCATCCGTCAAGCCAATTAGGAGTTATGAGCAAAAACGTGGGTCCAAACCCTGGACTGGCAGTCTGAAAATAATGCACAACTCTGTCTTCAAACCCTGTTAATCAATCCACAAATGCTAGGGCACAACTGAAACCCTTATTCCAACCAAAGTAAACCCTTATAACTGAATCTCAATGAAGTCCAAATGAGATGGCTGAATTACCAACTCCTCAAATGCAACAATTCAGGTGATATTTCACACCCTCAAAGTCGCCAATCCAAGGGAGTGATTCGTTCCCAAAGATCAAATAATAATTTGCAGACCCAAGAGACTACAAATTTGCTCCACAATGGAAGAAGTAGAAGAAATCTCAAATTCAAGCATGTCCAAAATGAGAGGCCCAGCCCTCTATTTATTCACTTTTCTAAGAAGTTGCTAGAACTTCTAGAAACATCCTTTATAAAATCTCATTATAATGCACTTTTTCTAGAACTTCTACAAACATCCTTTATAAAATCTCATTATAATGCACTTTTTATAATAAAGTAATTTTATAAAATAAAAAGTGCAACTCAACTTAAAATTATAACATGTAGGCCCCAATAACACATAATAATAAAATATAACCTCTTAACACTTCTTCAAGAGCAAGATATGACCATCTGATCCACAGAATTGACTCTCTCTCCACACCATTTGCCTACGAGAGTCTGGAATAGGCAAAATCCATGATCAATGTCATGTCGAACTAAAGAGGGGACATTACACTAGTAGAAGAACTCAACAATATTATGTCCAATTCATTAAGTTTTCCAGAAGGGAAAAGCCAAAGGAAATTATCTTCTGAAGGACTTCTTGTAAGCCAATGTGGCATTTTGTCATTGACCCACTGATTGGTGACTCTCTCTATAAGCTTCTACCTAACCCATTTAGTGATTGGTCAATAAAGCATTATTATTTTCTTATTGACCCACAAGGTGGTGCCCTCATGTCATCCTTTTATACTTGTAGTAGTTAGGTAGAATAGTGTTGTTTTGGATTAATCTGGCTCTTGATCTTTGATTTGATCTTGGCCATTCATTACATTATTGATTCTTATATAAGGCTTTCTCTCCTCATTTGTAAGGGAGATTTGTTGGAGAATTATTGCTATAATTCTACCAAAATTATTCCTTGTCCATTTTTGGTTTTCATAGTGAATGTTGTGACGTTTGGAGTATTGCATAGCTCCTTACATTCCTCATTTAGAATAGAGAATTTCCTTCAATTACTTAGTTTTAGAATTTACTTTGAGTAGTTTAGTTTGATGACAGTAATTGTGGATGCTTCTTTGTTGAACTTGCTTAGAGAAAACTGCAAGTTGCTTTTTGATTGTGAGTTTTCCTTGCATGGTTGAATGACATAATTATTGTGATGTCCCCAAATCTTTTAATAATATGATCTAATTAAATTAACTAGTTAAGTGGCCCAAAAATTTAAATGATATTATAAAGAACCTTTTGTTAATAAATTTAATTAATAAAAGAGGGCCCAAATTAATAACATAATAAAATAATAAATTTAAAAAATAATGTGGGCCAATTGTAAACCTCTAAATGTTGCTTGGAGGCCTTTATAAGGAGAGGGTTGGGCATTCTAATTGGTAATGGTGGAAATTTATGTTTTCTTTATATTCCCTGAAGCTGAATGCTGAAGGTGGTTTATACATAGTTTTAGAGGTGGAAGATCCTCCCCATTCTGCGGTCACAATTTCCGTGGTTCACAACCACCCTTGTCTGCTATTGGAAATATCATTCCAATATTTCACATTGTGTGTCAAGTTTGTCAAATTCTTCATTCGAAGAAAAATCTTTATTTTTCCCTTTCATATGAGATCACTGTATTGAAGATCTGTTCGAAGTAATATGAATTGATATCACTATTTTATTTTCGCATCTCTCACATGATAATAGAGCCGAATATCTTGCATTTATCTTCTATATGGTGGATCTGGCCTACATTGATAACTTTATGATATTTGGTCATGATAGTATCTACAAGACAATTCCATTGCACGAAAGTGTGTGCAAGTAGGAGCGGGCATAGTGACCACACAAGGAAATATTGCCATACAGACTCCAAGCCATAAATTTTCGTACAAAAGAAGACTGACTAAAAAAGTATGGAGGTGAGAGTAGACTTAAACTGAGATCACCTTCGACCTGAGATTGCATTCAAGCTGAGATCAAAACCACCTTCAGGTCAAGATTCCCTTCATGCTGAGATCGAGATCATCTTCGAGATGAGATTTCCTTTGGGTTAAAATTTCCTTTTGGCCAAGATTTCCTTCGGGCTAAGATCGCCTTCGGGCTAAGATCCCCTTTGGCCAAAATCTCTTAAAGGACATCAGGGGTATCAGAGCCAAATTCTTGCAGCCTGTGGGATGCGTACAGAAATGGATGGGGTTGAGTCACTATAGAAAATTAAGAAGGACAAAATTTTTGGTAGATGGTAGACAAAAATATCTCTCAAGGGCTACATAAACTTGATGTTGAGGTACTCATCCTTTGAAGGTGATAGGACTTGGAACATCAATCCTAGTCAGGTGATTGACAATGAGGTTCTTAGTACTTTGAGCCTTATGAAGAATGAAGTTAAGCCAACAAAAAAAGTTACGCCTATACTATAGCCACAAGAGTATTTGGACAATAAAAGTTAACAATTGTCCTTTAAAATATAATACATCCAAATTTCCAAAAAGGTGAAGAAGACACTTGCACAAATTTCATCAAATTAGCATCCTATGATCAACTTGATGGAAAGGTTTGTAGGGTAAGTCACCAGAAGTGACATCATAGTATGCTCTGATCAAGAAACCTTTATCCTATAGTAGTGAAGGATTTGTGGGTACCATCCTCACTGCACTGGGCATGCTCTACTAGTGGTTGATTAACTTTATGAAGATGCTATTGATGATTTCTTATAGAAGCAACTATAGTTGGTTGTCTACGGAGTTTATCCTTCGATTGTGCATGAGGCATGTATGATTGCAATTTGTCCATGTGAGGGGCTTCCTCATAGAAACACCAAGATCTACCTAAGCTATGAGATTGTAGAAGAGATTGATGAGCATGATCACATCAAAGATTTTTATCGGAGCATGTATGTATATTATGATTGTCTTCTACAAGATCCTGGTGACTCCAAACATGGCAATGTTTATATCAGAGCGGTGTAGTGAAAGCTTAATGGTGGTTTAGTCATCTCGATTAAATCCAACTGATATTGCTATCAACTCTGCGTCTGGTTTGGTATTGTAGAGCTTCGCAGTGGGCAAACTATTCGATCATGGATTACTTGAGGGAAAGCAATCTTTGGGTAGCTAGGATTTGTGACTTCCCCATTCATTTTCAATAAAAAGAATTAAATTAAATTAACTAAATTAGTGGTCTCTCAATTCAAATAATAAAAGGAGGCCAAATTAGTAAAATGGTAAATTAATAAATTAATAAAATAATGTTGACCAATTGTAAATCTATAGATTTTTCTTGGAGGCCTTTATGAGGAGATGGTCGAGTAGGGTAATTGATCATGCTAGAAGTTTATATTTTCTTTGTATTCTCAGAATTTGAATGCTGGAGGTGTTTTGTATGTTGTTTTAGAGCTGGAAGATCCTGCTTGTTCTGTGGTCATAGTTTCGCATGCTAGTCCATTGTTGGAAATATCATTTCAATATTTCACATTGTGCATCAAGTTTGTGAAAGTCTTCATTCAAAGACAAATCTGTATTATGCCCTTTGATCTAAGAACATTGCATTGAAGATCTATTCAAAGTAATAAGAAGTTTGTATTATAAATCTCTATCATTATTTTATTTTAGCATCACTCATATTAATATAGCCAAATATGTTGCATTTATCTTCTTTTAGATAGATTTGGCATATGTTGATAAATATATGATATTTGGTAGTGTTACCAGCCTCACATTCGACTCAGACTTGATTAGGCCCAAATTGGTCTCGGATTCGGTCTCAGCGACCGGACTCAACAAATAAAAAAACCCATGAAATTCAAAGATTTTTAAGGATTTTAAGTTTTGTTCATGCATCATTTAGCCAATTAACATCAAATACACAATAATTGAGATATATAGAAGCTACTTTGCACACATATACAACTTTTGATAAATCATGTAAGTATAAATGTGAATTTTTGAAAAAAATTACATAAAGTTAAATTGAATAAGATAATATAAATTTGAAATATAGTGTAACTATCAAATGTCTACAATATGTCAGTATCCATGGAATCAAAAGTTCAAAACATCTATCAAAAAAAGAAAGGCTCATAGTAGCCTATGTCTTCCTATGAGTACGCCTAAGATAGATCATGGAAGCCTCTAGAGCCATCCTCTCTCCATGTCTAAGGTTGAACCTCAGTTACATAATCATCCTCCTCATCCTCATACTCATCCTCATTCTCATAAACCTCATCATCAGAGTCGAATCCATCACTCTCGGCCTTAGGGTCCTACACTGAGTCTCCTTATGCTCTAGCCTCCTCCACTACCATCGCTATTGCCTTTGCCTCTTGATCCACTTGATCAACCCACACCAGGTCTTCATTCTTGAAGACAGGATCAACAACCTCTATATTCCACTTTGCTTGTATATCAACCTTCTCTAATACAATGGGAGATGTCTTGTGCCCAACTATTTGTGGCAGAAGTGAAGGTTGTAGTGAACAAAAACAAGATCATGCATCATTTTTGCTGTCAACCTGTTGCACCTCTTCGAGTGTATTTGCTCGAACATACTTCGATTGTGTTCGCATCTTGAAGCACTAGATGGCTGGCTCAAGATACGAACTGCATTCATCTGTAGATTTGGTACCTTATTGCCAAACATTTCCCAGCATACATTTGAAACAAGAAAATTTTAAATCAATTCTATAAATTTGACTTTACCAATCTAGATTCTAGATTCTAAAGTGGTAATAAAACAAAATTTAGAATTTGGAATCATATATTTTTGCCAGGCATCAGTTCTGTTTGGTTTTTCTTGCATGTCTCATGAAAATAGGTCTCCTAGTGCTTTCTTATATATCTCTATCTCATGGACTATAACTACTCCAATAGTTGCATCATGTGGCATTCTCTCTATAACATCATAAAGGCCACTCAACACCTCTTCATCAACCTTACAATTTGGGTTGAATTGGTATGTTGGATTAAGAAAGTGAGAAACTGTATGTATAGGCCAATGAAGTAGATTTTTCCATCACTTATTAATGACATCCCATATGGGACCATTTTTTTTTTATTCCTTGCATAAAAAACTCGAATGACCTCTTTTGCACTATCCATGCCCTCATAAATGGAACCCATTGAGGGCTTCTTGATGCAGAGCATCTTACAAATCAACCAATAAATGAGATACATGCTGATCCCTTCAACATCCATTAAGTAAATTCCATTGGTAGACATCTCATGAGGCAAAACAAAACACTTTCTAACACAAGTTTACCGATACTTCACCATTTACATAGTCTGATTTCTATTCCATAGAATATCATTCATAACTTTTGTTTCTGATATTTTCTTACAAAACCCTTTGGAATAGTTTTTACAAACTAGGAATATTAAAACATATCCAAATCCTAGTTCAATCTAATAAATAAATTACAAGTTATGGTCTCTATACTGAGACCCATTTTTACTATCATAAACCAGTAACAAAACTTGTAACCCTGTATAGGGCATCCAATATCTTTCCCAAAAAAATTCAAAATGACACAAAACAAATTTCCAATTAATCATACACGAGTGTAGTTTTTGAATTTGTAAGCCATCAATTTTCCCAATGCATAGATAAATAGCAAAACACCAATCTTTGACTGTCACTTCAATGGAGATCCTTAAAAAACAGTCTTCACTCCAATACACATAACTTAGACAAATTTGAATGAAAATGACTCAATCCAATTGGAAATGAAATCTAGTTCACATACAAGTCCATTGAATACAATTTGAGTCCCTGATTCATCCACATTTGTCCGCACCAAACATTTCAATTTGACTGTAGTCGGGCATCTTCAAATCTGCAAATAACAACATTTACCAAAACTGCCTTAACTTATTCATTTCTAGATGAAAACAACCCAAACCAAAGCCAAAAGAAATTTTATTCATCCTATTATCAGAATATACAGATTATACATGGTTTTCGGGCTGTACATATCCGTACAATACCTAGAACTGTAATGATCCCATCTTTTAGCTCTCATGTTCTCCAAAGTCTAAGTGGAGGATAAGAAGAAATTCCTGTAATGTTCCCATGTTTTAGCCTTCACGTTCTCCAAAGTCTAAGTGGAGGATAAGAAAATTAAAGTCATTCAATTAAAATTAAAATGTGACTTTGTATTAATAGCTTCTAGGGTTTGTATTAATTATTGGAAGGACGAAAGCCTCTCGTGATTTAATTAATTATTGCCAGGGAGGAATTTCTAGGGTATGCATTAATTATTGGAAGGAGGAAGCTTCTAGCTCTTGCAATTAATTAATGTTTTAGTTCCTTCCAAAAGGATGAAGAAAAGGATAAATAGGGCTGAAAGTCTCATTGCTGAGCATCGGATGATTATAACTTGCATTTGATAAGAGCTTGGATGTGTGAATCACACTCTTTTTTGGCAATAGGGGATGTTCATTCTCTGTTGTAACATTCTAGACGTCATTCCCTTAGGGTTTGGCCTTTGGAATACATCTCTTTGTACTTGATTGCAGCATTTTTAGAATTAATATAATTTCAGTAGTTGGATCAGCTTTTGGGCATTCCTGGGTGTCCATTACAGTGGTATCAGAGCTTGCTTGCAAAGTGTTTCACGAAATTATAACTGGTGGGTGCCCATTACAGTGGTATCAGAGCTATTTGTAGGGTATCCATTACAAGAACCAACACAAAAACTGAAAATCCAATCAAAATAGCAACTTAGAATAACTCCAAATCTGTTTCAAATGTAACTATTTCCTTCCATTATGCTTTTGCTCGACCATACATCAGTTTTTATATACTCCTTGGTAATTTACAATTTTCCAACTACCTTTTGAACCAACTTTCATACATTCTTTTAATCATGATGCATTTTCATGACAACATTTTATGCATTTTGCATTACAACATTTACAAGTTTAACTCTAAAATTGACAAATCTTTGCATAGACACTTGAATCACCCTAACATAGACTTAAATGGACATTTTACATCAATTTTAGCCTTTATAAGGCATTCTTTCATATTTTGACCTTCTTGACCACTTTATGACCTTGCACAATTTTGATATTTATTACAAATGGCTCATCTAGCATTTACACCTTGACAAAATAGACTCATTTACAAATGACTCAAATAAATTTAAATATCTCATATAAGATCTCTTATCTTGTTTTCTTGTTCTTAAGGTGCCCCTGCACCACTTCTCTCCATCAACAATCCATAGGATAACAATAAGAGGCTCTATGAACTGCAATCATTGTGAAAAAAAAAAACATTAAGCTTTAAGTTTTCCATTTAAAAATGAACAATGTCAATGTCAATAAAAAGAAATAAGTGTTTAAAACTTTAACAAAAATAGTGAAATGAAATGGAAATGAGTACAAAAAGAAAAATTACCTCCACAATCTCCTTGGCGGGTTTCCAAAAGCCACTCATCAAAAACCTAATCAACCACCTCAACTGCTGCATTGAGCTTTGCATATGATGAATTTGTCCACCCCTCACATACAAATATACCTTTCAAACCAGCCTTTGCGTTAAGAATAGATTTCAATGTGAAAAAATTTGTTGCAAATCTAGTGACCGCTGGACGAGACAACTCTTTATTCTTTGTGTGTTGCCTCATAAGGTTGAGGACCCAAGCATGATTATATATGAACTTGCAAATATTTATTGCTTTCTCTACACATTTTTTTATCCAAGGAATTTTACCTAAATTCTCCAACATGAGGTCAAGGCAATGGACAACACAAAAGGTCCAAAAAGAGTGGCGGTGCCTCTTTATAAGAAGTTTACCAACAACAACATAATTTACTTCATTATCTATCACAATTTGCACCACATTCTCCTCAACCACCTCCTTCAACACTTCCTCCATTACCTCACACAAATATACTCAACATTTTTGGTCTTCCCTGAGGAATCAATTGATTTTAAAAACACTATGGAATTTGAGAAAAAATAATGAAATTTAGTGCAATCACAATGATCAATCAATTTACTACTAAATTACTAAATTCTAACTTTCTACGTACAATAGTGAATTACCTAATGAGGAGATAAGAAAATTCAGCAATGTTCTATTTCTTTGATTAGTCCAACCATTGGTCATGATGGTGCAACCCTTCACGACCCATACTGTACACTGCTCCTCAATTCAACTTTTACATCAATAACTTGATGGGACAAAAGAGGACCTTTTAGCTCCTAATCATTAGGGCCTTTGAACCCCAGACCACAAACAATAACAACATCTATGGTAATTTTCCAATAGGAGACTTTAAGTTAAAACAAATTAAATTAACAATATATAAATATACTTATTATGCAAGCAAGAGAAGACATAGAAATTAAAAATTAAAATTATAAGTACCTTGCTACATTAAATGGAAGGTTGTTGTAGAAGAAGAAATCTCCAAGTACCAACTTTTCTTGCTCATGCTTCTCCTTATTCCAAGTCATGCTCTCAAGTGATGGTTGTGCAGTTGGAGATGTGTGCGGAACAAAGATGGAATCAAGTGAGGGTCTTTGCTTACGCACTTGAGGCCTAATGCTTGGAGTCTGAGATGTAGTGGTAGAAGATGGAACTGGAGGGTGACCATGTCCATGATAACTTGAAGAGCTTTCTACACTTCTAGTTCCAGCTAATTTTTCCATCTCTTCTTGTTGCTTTTTTTCAAATTCTTTCTTCTCTATAGAGAGCTTGCATATCATGCACAATATCTTGAGGTACTTGCTTGCATTTTTTGATATCACGCTTTGGTATATGTGCAAGGTGATATTTCAATCTATTGATGCCTCCCCCATTATATGTTGTCATACAGTACCAACATGTCACAACTCCTTTCTTATGCCCAGGAACAACATGATTCCAAGCCCTATCCCTTGCTACTACACTAGGGTTAGCATAAGGGTATGTTTTAGGCCTAGTTCCACTACCCTCAAGTTGAGACATGATGTTGTTGCTATAATAAACCATAAATAAATAAATAAAAGCATTTCATCACCATAAAATGGAACAAATCTAAAGATTCCAAATGCATGCAAATAAAAAAAGATTCATGAATGTAAATTTTTAATGCAAAATAACAAGAAAAAAATGTATCCTACCTCTTCAAATTTTCTTTAGAAATGGAAATGTAACCCAAGTTTGAAGAAGTCTCCTCCAAATGCTTCTTTTAACTCCTCTCAATGCTTATATGTAAGCTACGAAGTGACACAAACAATCAACAACCGATAGATGAGAGCCAACCAATTTGTTAATTTATTCTCTCTAATCTCTGTGTTTGTAAGTGATAGAATGACTTTTTTAGGTCTAACTTATGCTTTAACATGTTTACATACCAAACAAAACAAAATAAAATTAAAAAAAAAAAAACTTTTTTTTTTCCTTTTCAGATGTTGACTACTGATTGAGTCTTCTTGACAGGATTCGGTGAGTCAACCGAGTCAGCTGACTTGGTGAGTCATCCTTGACTTGTTCAGAACTTGGCTGAATCTAAGGCAAGAGGCCATTGACCTCGTTTTTCTTGGCTTGCCTTGGGACTCACCGAGTATGGCAAGGACTTTGTTGAGTCCTATAACGTTGATATTTGGTCAAGATAGTATCCATAAGACAATTCTATTGCATGAAAGTGTGTGCAGGTGGGAGTGAGCATAGCAACCATACAAAGCAATATTGCCATACAAAAGCCAAGCCATAGTAACCATACAAAGAAATATTCACCTAAGATCGTGTTTGGGCCGAGATCACCTTTGGGATGAGATCCCCTTTGTAACAAGATCCCCTTCAGGCTATGATCGAGATTACCTTCGAGTTGAGATTGCATTTGGATTGAGATTGCCTTTGGATTGGGATCCCCTTCCAACCAAGATCTCCTTTGGGACATCAGTAGTATCAGAGCCAAATTCTTGTAGCTTGTAGAATGCTTATAGAAATGGATTGGGTTGATTCACTAAAGAAAATCAAGAAGGATTGGATTGATGGTGGATGATAGACATATATATCTCTCAAGGATGAGGTGCTCATCCTCCAAAGGTGATAGGACATGCAACATCAATCTTAGTCAAGTGATCAACAATGAGCTTTTTAACACCGTGAGCCCTATGAATAATGAAGTTATGCCTAGACTGCAGCCACATGAAAATTTGGATAATAAAGAGTCAACAATTGTCCTTTCAAATATAATACATCCAAATTTCCAAAAAGGTGAAGAAGGCACTTGCACAAATTTTCTTGAACTAGTACACAATGATCAACTTGATGGAAATGTGAGTTCTAATGACCCTCCGAATTAGAAGGCTCTACCACTTGTTGATCAACTAATGGAGATGCTATCGATGATTTCTTGTAGAAGCAACTACAGTTGGTTGCCTATGGATTTTATCCTTCAGTTGTGCATGAGGCGTATATGACTACAATCTCTTCATGTGAGATTCTTCCTCAGGAAAACACTAAGGTCTATCTAAGCTATGAGATTCCAGAAGAGATTGATGAGTATGATCACGTGAAGGCTTTTTATTAGAGCATTGATGTGTTTTATGATTGGCTTCTATGAGATCCTGGTGAGTCTGAACATGGCAATGTTTATATCAGAGTGGAGCAGCGAAAGCTTGACAATAGTTTACTCATGTCACCTAAATTGGTTGTGCATGAGGCATGTATGACTACAATCTCTTCATGTGAGGGTCTTCCTCATGGAAACACTAAGATCCATCTGAGCTATGAAATTCTAGACGAGATTAATGAGTATGATCACATGAAGGCTTTTTATCAGAGCATTGATATTTTTTTATGATTGGCTTCTACGAAATCCCAGTGACTCCGAATATGGCAATGTTTATATTTGAATGACGCAATGAAAGCTTGATGACGGTCTACTCATCCCGACTAAATCCAACAGATATTGCTACCGATGTCTAGGGTTGGTTTAGGATCATAGAGCTTTGCAATGGACAAATTGTTTGATGAACAATTGATTAAGGGAAAGCAAACTTTGGGAAGGGAGGATTTGTGATGTCCCCAAATTCTTTAATAAAATGAATTAAATTAATTAACTAAATAGTCTCAAAATTTAAATAATAGTTTAAAGGACCTTTATTGAATTAATTTAACAAATAAAAGGGTGTCCGAATTAATAAAATAGTAAAATAATATATTAATAAATAATGATGGTTAATTGTGAATCTCTAGGAGTCGCTTAGAGGCCTTTTTAAGGAGATGACAAGGTATTGTAAATGCTCATTTTGGAAGTTTATGTTTTCTTTGTATTTCTGGAAGTTGAATATTGAAGGTGGTTTGTACATGGATTTGGAGGTGAAAAATCCTCCCAATTCTATGATTGTAGTTTCGGTGGTTTACAACCACCCTAGGCTATTGTTGGAAATTATCATTCCAATATTTCACATTATGCATCAAGTTTGTGAATATCTTTATTCAAAGCCAAATCTGTATTCTACCCTTTGATCTGAGATCATTATATTGAAGATTTGTTTGAAGTAATCTAATATTCTATTATTATTTTATTTTGGCATCTCTCACATATTAATAGAATCGAGTATCTTGCACTCATTTACTATACGATGGATTTGGTATACATCAATAACTTTACAATTTTTGGTCAAGATAGTATCCATAAGATAATTCTATTGCACAAAACACAAAAGTGTGTGCAGGTAGGATTGAGTATAGTGACCATATGGAACAATATTGTTGTACGAATGCCAAGCCATAAATTTTCATAGGGATCAAGATCGACCAAATGCAGAGGAACAAAGTGTATCCATAGGTGAAGTATAGAGGTGAGAGTAGACTTTACCTAAGATTGCCTTCAAGCCGAGATCATGATCTCCTTCATACCAAGATCCCCTTTGGGCTAAGATCGAGATTGCCTTCAAGCTGAGATTTCTTTCGGGACAAGATCACCTTTGGGCTGTGATCACCTTTAATCTACAATTTCCTTCAAGATGAGATCCCCTTCAGGTCAAAGTCTCCTTTGGGACATAAGTGGTATCAGAGCCAAATTCTTGCAACCTGTAGAACAATTATAGAAATGGATCGGGTTAGGTCACTAAAGAAAATCAAGAAGGATTGGATTGATGATGGATGACAGATAAACATATCTCAAGGACTACATAAACTTGAGGTTGAGGTACTCGTCCTCTATAGGTGATAGGACTCGCAACATCAATCTCAATTAGGTGTGTTGGTTCCCAAAACCGCAGATTGGAATCCTACGAACCTTGCCTGCTTGATGCTAGGATATTTGACCAGTTGAGGCCAGCTTGACGAGATTGATGAATGTGATCTAGATCCCCTGCGCTTCCGGCTCTGCAAGACTGAGGCGGGTGTACCTGATCCTGGACGAAACACTTAAAGTTCAAGATGCTTAAAGCAGATTGATTAGAACATGAATACAATAAAAGTTTTCTAAATGGCAAGAAATATAGGAAAACTTTAAACTTGCAATTTATGAACTGAGAAAAAAAAGTAAATGATTGAAGTAATGTTTGATTAAAGAATAGATATAAATTAATACAACATATGAATATATTAATTCCTCTAATGGAAAGAAATGAAACAATTGCCAGCATATGGATTATGAATCAGGAGTAAAAGACCAGTGCCTAATTAAATGGGCAATCCGAGTCAACATTATAAGCTGAGATGTACAACTTTATAAAGTTCAATATATTAAACTATAAACAATTTTAATAATTCAAATGCGATGGATCAATTATATAAACGCAATTTTAAATAACTCTATAATGCACTTTAACTCCTGTGGAGACAAATTAGACATAAATACAGAAACAATAAAATATTTCACAATATTTATGTTTATCAAATTTAAAATGCAATAATGATCCAATCCACTTATCCGAATATTAAAATATTTATAGAAAATAAATAAAAAACATTTACAAAGGACACAACTTAAAAATAATTTAAAACTCCGAAATATAAAATAAATAATAATGCCGAAAATAAAATCACAATAGAGACATTCCTTACAGAAGATCCATCTATTGTGAACATATCCGGATCGCACAAAATCCACTCACTAACTCAAATTCACGAGCTTAGTTCAAAAGTCCATTTCTCGGCCAATTGGAAAAATATAATATATCATAAAGCATAGGCAAGGAAAAAAGTTAAAGTATGAATATGAATATTATTTTGATTTTCTCACTATACATATTTATAGATGAGTAAATGGTTATACCGGTGCTTCCCCAAACGTTGCATCTCTTGAGAAAAACTAAACAATGTTTAAATTTATAATATAATAGCAACAACCCACGATCAATTACTCCTCCTTTATGTTTCTGGATGCTGCTTTAGGATAAATTTAGTAGGCAATTGAAATTATTAGAGGTGATCCTTGGAGCCTTCCATACTATAATGGAAATAATGATGATGCGTCTCCCATTTCAGAAATCACATTAATTCGAAATATGCCTTGAGCCTCCATGTTCCAAGCTCGTGCAATCCTTCTACCTAATCGCACAGCACACAGACCTGCGATCAAAACAAAACAACATTAGACATATGTATCATTAATCAAAACTCCTCATTCATCGATGAAGATCTCCGTGCTCTAGTGGATTTGTCCTTTTAGTTGTTGACGGCATCTTCATCTCACACATCATCTCTTCCTTCAGCACGATTTCTCAGAAACGTCTCTGACTTTACTTCAACCTTGTGTATCCAAGTGTATACAGTAACTGCACATATATTGCATTTGCAAAGGTACATAGTGTTGTTTTATTGCTTTCAAATTATTTCTCGCAGGCACACAGTTGTTGACTCGAATGCATCCTACTTTGCTCTCCATCCTCTTAATATTTGATGCTACTCATATATCTGAATGAACATTCGATACATATATCTGCTGCAGATGTAAAGTCTCCCTATGCTCAACTTCCTTCATATATTTTCCTAATTTTTTTTCTACGCCATTTTAGGCTCTCGGATCTTTTATCTTTTACTTTTACTTTTCCTTTCTGTCATATCTTCACTGTTCAGAGTGCACTGGCATCGATATTATGAAAGAATGAAGTGTATTTTAAGTTCTGCAACTCTAGGCCACAATTCTTGCAATTCATCTGTTCAGAAATGTCAAGACCATACAGCCTATGAGCAATACAAGTTTTCTTTTGGCAATCCCATGATCCGACATTGCCACTTCCATCTGACTCTGAACCTGAAGCTGTGCCATTTGATGTAAATGTGCGATGCATGCAGTCAAAGATCACACCCAGTACTTCAGATGCATCATTCATCTGTGCCTGCTGAAAGAAATTACTCTCAGGATAAAGAGTGCTGAGAGCAATTCTCAAAGAAGTAGGTGCAACAGTTTCATGGGTTGCTTCACTGGTCACTGAGCTTAAAGCGAGAAAAATACTGTGGGGTGAACAGACAACACAAGGATTGCCCACATGAACATGCAGGGACTTTGACAGTTCAAGAAACTCCTCTCGAAAAATAGTGATTGTATGATAATATATTTAAAAAAGCAGTTGTACTTGTCAACTTTATTCTGTAGTCCTTTCCCCAAAGTCTCCACTTCAGTCACCACTTTTAGAGGCAAAACACTTGAGGTTTGTATAATGCCATCTGTTATAAGATATCCACCTTCAGTTTTGGTAGCTTCATGTAAACTTCAAAGAACTGTGCTTGGCATTATAGACATAAAGACTTTGCCGAACTGCTTGCTCAATATCTGCCTGAAAATGTTCTTCGTTGTCTTCTTTAGCATGAAGCTGCCTTAATGTCTTTGAGTTGTTTTCTCCTGAATCAACTCCGGAAAACATCTGCACACCTTGTTTTAGACCTGGTCTTGCCAGTGCTGCAGCAGGTTGTCTACCATGTTTTTGTTTTTGAAGCCAGAAATAGGTAAATGATTATGTGGAAATGAATCTGGAAGTCCTATCACACTGTTCTCAGCAATTGGACTGTTTTCATGTTTTACAGATGCTTTAGGGATGTATGTATATGTGCCACGTTCTGGTATTTGGGTGTTACTCTTCTGTCTATTTCAATGCCCTCGAGTCTTTTGTCCAGATGAAGATAACTTTTCACATTCCGTCACCAGTACGAAATTATCTCTGCCACTCCTAGAATTAGAATGCCGATTGGAGCTCTACAATCTGTCTCTCATGACTCATTGTACTATTAGATATGCTTTCAAGGAATACAGCCTCTCCAGAAGTTTTGGTGTCCATTTGTGTCCTTATCAATCTGCTCTTATCATTCATCAACAGACCTCTATCAACATGATTAAACATCTTCACTGCCTGGTGGTTTTGTTGCCCAAAAGAACCATGATAAGATTTATCTTTTCCAGCACTTGCACATTTATCTTGATCCACCGAATAGTTATAGCAGCTATCTAGCCAAAAATCTGTCTCCTCTGGAACTGTAGATGCTTCTCCAGGATAACTACCAAAAGAAGACATTCTCTTCCCTATATGACTAGGCCCAGGCTTAACAGCATTGACTGCTGCATATGTTATTGTTATCTGATGTAAACCCTCAGAGGATCCTTTACTGATGCATCTAATTGCTTGCTATGTTTCATGAATTCTCTAAAAATCTTTTGGTGCCTTTATGAACTACTGTGCATACCATTATTAATTTAGATGCTATACAAATCTTGAATACTCATCAATATATTATTGCTGCTGGATGTCAATGGCACTCACTGTGCATCATTATGATTATCTTCATCAATATATTCAGAATTTGAAATGTCAATCTTCTCTGACAAGTTTTGTGATATAGACTTCTGATATCTTCAGTTTTCAACATCATTTCACAAGTGGAGACCTAAATTTTTAGGCTCCATCAAGGTGATTGAAAATGAGGTTGTTAGCTCTGTGAACCCTACGAAGAACAAAGTTGTGTTGATAAAAAATGAAGTTATGCCTACACTGCAGCCACGTGAGGATTTGGAAAAGAAAGAGTCAACAATAGTACTTTCAAATATAATACTTCTGATTTTTTTGAAAGGTGAAAAAGGTGCTTGCACAAAATTTATCGAATTAGCACTTAGCGATAAACTCTATGGAAATGTGAGTTCTATCAATGTCCTTTCGAATGAGCGATCTCTACCAATGGTTGATTAACTCCATTGATATGCTACTAATTATTTCTTGTAGAAGCAACTATGGTTGGTTGTCTATGGAAGTTCAGCCTTCGATTGTGCATGAGGCGTGTATGATTGCAATCTCTCCATGTGAGGAGCTTCCTTATAGAAACACCAAGATCTACCTGAGCTACGAGATTCTAGAAGAGATACATGAGCATGATCACATGGAGGCTTTTTATCGGATCATTGATGTGCTTTATGATTGGCTTATATGAGATCCTAGTGACTCCAAACATGGAAATGTTTATATCAAAGTGACAAAATGAAAGCTTGACAATGCTTTACTCATTTCAATTGAATCCATCAAATACTACTACCAACGTCTGCACCTAGTTTACGATCTTAGGGGCAAATTGTTTGAGGGAAAGCAATCTTAAGGTGGCAAGGATTTATGATGTTTCCAACTTTTTTAATTATTTATTCATTCTTCAGGTACACTAACCGATGGGGTCTTGTTCTTTACCTCTAGGAGGTCACGTGACTTCAGGATCACACTTTGCAGCTGCAATTCCCATCAAGAAAAAATTCAAATTAGCTCATCACTTCCTTTACATTTGTGTCTCTGGCTCTGGGCACAAAGTGGTCTTGAAGCATCCCTACTTGTAGGAACCGGGTCTGTGAGGCCAAATGGAGGGTACTTGTGGTAGTAGCACTCCACCTCTAGTGGATTCTTGAGATGGCTTAGTGCTCTGTCTCACCTTAGACCATATCCTTCAGTCCTAGGCTACGTCTTGCCAGTGGCTGATACTTAGCTCATTTTATTTGGTTATGTTGGTTTTTCGTTTAGTTATTTCTTCTCTTTCTCTTTCCCCAGACACCATTTTCTGTTCTTATTGTTGGTTGTTGTCTTGTTGTGTGTTTCCAGTCCCTTAAATCTGTGTGATCGCTTGTTGGACATTAATAAATTATCTTATCTTATCTTATCTATATTGTTTGCACTATTCTTTCTGCTGCATATTTGATGATTTTCTACTATCTTGATCAATACTCATATCTGAGTACATTTTTTCCCTCTACTAATGATTATTGTTTATGTTGTATATATGATGGCTTCTGCTATCTTATTTGCTGATGTCTTGATTTCCTTTTTGATTCTTTCATTTGTCATAACTATACATTCTTGGGACATGAGGAACGTCTCTTCTAATTGGCACCACTTCATCTTGTTGTGTTACACATCTTCAACATTAATCTTAATTCTGCAAATGAGTTAATTAAATTCCTTCTTTTTGTAATTTAATATTGCTCTATGTTTTTGGCCCATCATCCTTTATTTATGCTCGATATGACCTAGATCGGCCCTCTTGAATTATTATTAATCTCAAATGAATTTATATTACATTCATCTAGGTTAGCCCTAATAACTAATTAAACTTATTTTAAAATCCTAAACAAGCTGACTCCTATTGGATTTCAAATCTTCTTAATTTCTTGACTGATACAAATGCCATACCTTGATTCTACAAATAATGATTTCATCTAAATAATGTGATCTTATAACTTGCAAGGCATTACATTTGTAATAGCTAGCTCAGGTCCGACTTTGCACCTCTTGATTCTTCTTTAGTCACAATCTTTTCTTCTCCAAGCCAAATGACTGAGTATTATTTCCTGTTGATCCCTAGAGTTGATTTTCTTTTCTCAACTTAGTGGAACCTACCTAGGCATAATGATAATAGAGGCCCTTGTATGTGTAAATGAAAATGACTTGCACCAGATCAGACTTCTTCAGGTGTACCCAGGTATGAGCATTATAGGTGCCTAGAAATGATGTTGATTTTCTAGTGGTAGACATGATATGTCTTGTTTCTGTGAACTCCTCAAACAAAAAAGTTATCATGATTTCTCTCCTAATCACTATGCAAATTCTCTACTACCCCACAATTTGGATCTCATGCATATGATGCAAGCAAGTTGGATATCAACAATGTGGACTGCGTTTCTCAGAAGAATAGTGAACAAATTTTGGGCTCATGTCCTACCTTGCAAAGGTTGTATGATTGTCACCTAGTAGACCTGTGCAGTCAAAGGAAATTAATTGTTTGTCCAAGAATAACATCCACTTAACCTTATATAAACAGGAATGTATTGAAAAAATGTAATGTCCCAATTTTTGGCCAGCATCGAAGTTTGAGAGATTAGCCTATTATTGTGATCCTTGTAGACTAATTATTGTGAGTAGAGGGTCTTCTGAGGCAATGACTTAGCATGGGAGGGTATTGTCTTCTCCACAATTTAGTAAGCTACAGGTTGGTCTTCGTTTGGCTCAGATTGGACTTCGTTTGGGCTTAGATTTGTGTGCGTACTATTTGTGGTAAGTCGGGTGTTGATTGAGATGGACCCTTTCTATTTTTGGAAAGTGCATTTGATCACATGGAGAAATAATAGTTGCGACTCCTATTTCAGATGACATATTTAAATGATGAGTATTTTGGCAGTTATTATGTTTTTAGTGGCCAAATTATTATTAAATGATTAAATGGCTTATTATAAAGTTATAATATAACTTAATAACTTCACTTAAGTTGAGTGTTGAGTCAACATTGAAAGGGGCCATTTATTTAATTAATTATATGCCTAAGCCAAGTACTAAATGTTACTAAACGAGTTGTGTAGGAAAGTTTCAAGAGTTGAGTTATTTTGGAAAACTTTCGCACTTTTGAAGTTGAGTTCTTTTGTGAAAGTTATCGTCATTTTTGACATCTTTGGGACTGCTGTAGCTACACATTCTAGACCTGCGATTTGTGGTTAAGCTCACGGATTACTGTGCCACTAATTTCAGGTTCTATATTTTTTTTTATATAAATAATAAATGAATACCTGTTAAACAATAGTGAATGATCAAAGGGATTTTCAGTTTATGGTTTCAGCATTAAATTGGAATCCTGCCTTATCTAGTAGATTTATTTGTGCAAAGAAATGAGAATGTAAAAAATGGATGTGTGGAAATATATGAGCAGCTAACTAATTCAGTCAAAACAAACTTAATTATATCCTTTAGCATGAATAAGTAGTAACACATAATTGCCAAGTGTTTGATAAAATGCCTAAATATTGATTAGTGAAGGGAATCAGTGTTTAACTGGCTGAGAGGGTCATTACACGATCTCCTGCATATGATGCAAGAAAGTTGGATATCAACAATGTGGACTGAGTTGCTCAGAAAATTAGTGAACAAATGTAGGGGTGATGTCCTATCTTGCAAAGGTTGTAGGATTGTCACCTAGAAGACCTATGCGCTCAAAGGTAATTAATTATTCATCCATGCATAACATCTACTCTACCTCATATAAATAGGAGGAATATATTGAAAAAACCAAGGAAGTTGACCTTATTGGGAAACTAACCTAGAGTTGGCCTAAGAGAAAATTAGAATGCTTAAAAAGATGATATAAAGCTAACCTATGGTCAACCCAAATAGAAGACAAAAGATTTAATATCTATTAAAATTAGTGTTGTAAAAAACACTTATTAAAATTGCCCCCATGGGAAATGTTTTACTTTCGGCTTTGACAAAATTTGCGGTAAAAATAGAAATAACAAATTTGATTTAGCAGGTCTGAAATTCTAAGATTAGATTGTTGTAACACATAGATAGCTAGCAGCTTCCCCATGACAGATTTATGTGACAACTTCTTAATGGAGGGGTCACAAGTTCGCATTTGTGACAAAGTGGGGGTTATTTTGGGGAGAAGATTTATGATTAATGTTCCAATTGCTATAACTTGTACCTTGTCAGTACTATATACTGTGACAAACAATTTATTCAATCTTTTGTCATATTTGAGCCTTATATTTGACTACAGGATTTGACAATGAAAACCTTTAGAGAGTAGAGAATAAGATTCCTTTTATTTCTTAGAGATTATAAAACAAAAAATCTTTTGATTTTATTGGAGAAATCTCACACAAAGGTTGTATTTGTACACAAAAACATTTTTTTGGTTTTTAGTGCATATTGAAATCTATAGCAAATTTTGTAAGCATATAAGTTGTATTCACTAAGGCAACATTACATTGTGTAGGAAGCTTTATTCATACTTTTATGTTTGGAAAAAGGGATGAAAATTTATTGATCAAGATAAAACACTAATACAAGAAAGTGCCATTCCCCAGGTACTAGGGGACTTAAAGAGCATCCAACAACCCAAAAATCCCCATAGAACCATCCACTAACAAAGAGAAAAAACCCATTAGTCAAGAGAGTAGACTACCCTACTTTAACCTTGCATATTCTCTAGAATCATCCTCTCCAACCTCTAGGAACACTCGAGGGAAACTTTCTCCCAATTATCTGCATTCCTTCTATTCATATGCTCCGAGGTTCATTTGGCTTGATGTCAGCAACATTGTTCCATTTCCTTTTCGTGTGAAGTAAGGAAATGGAATCCAAAGAGGTACCCAATTGAAGAATATGCCTAGCCACCATAGCTAATTGTTGATTGACATCATGAAGATATTGCTTATTCAACATATCAACAAGAACATGCAAGTTCATATTGCAAATAAACTTGTGCCATCCAAGTGCACAACTCCTTTCCAAAGAAGTGATAATAGCCAAATCTTCCATAAGCTTATTGGTTAAATAACCCTTATAAATGGAGAGAAAAAGAGAGCATTACCAAAAATATCCCTTTTAACAACCCCAGCATGTCAAGGATCCTTCCTGGATGAGCCATTGATGTTAATCCTATAAACTCCACTTGGAGGTAGAGACAAATTACCGTCTCTCTGAATTTTTTGGCTGTAAAACTGCCTCCTCAAAGAAGAAAGCCCCTACTCATTCCTAATTAAGTCCAATCTATGCATCACTGCTACCTCTTGAGCCTCTAAGGAGGCATCTGCCTCACATCTAGCATGGATGCTTTCTTGAAACATACATACAATTGTGTGCCAAGCTTGTTGGACCTCCAGCTTCTTATCCTGAAAGATCATGCAATTCCTCTCAAGCCATATCTACCAAAGGATGCATGTTGGTCCAATACTCTAGGCCACTTGAAGAAAAAATGCCTTAGGGAGGGGTTTTTCTAGAATCCTCTAAAACTCAACAAGAGAGGAAGTATGAACGCAATCTTGCTTCCAAACACCCTACTGTTGCTACCAACAAAATCTTAAAAAATAGCATTAAAGAAACAAATGGGAGCACGTTCTTCTTCTTTATCACAAAAAACATAGATAGACGACTGCTTAGAGCTCCACTTTCGAAGTTCTCCCATGTAAAGAAAGGCACCTATTATGAGTAGCAATCCAATGGAAAAAATTTGAATTCAGCCAGGCAAATTTATTCTATGCATTCTTCCACCAAGGGACTTCATGCTTCTTGTATTTTAGTCTGTTCAATTTTTGAGAGAGAAAAGCCATAGGATAGACCCCCCTAGGACAAGGGATCTTGTAAGGAATCTCTTCTAGTTCAAACTTTAACAAACACCAAAATTCTTTAGTTGTGGATGTTTGACATTTTTTCAAACACTTTGCATGAAACCTTTATCTTGCTGCCATTTATTTTCAAATTTCTTTTGCTTTCTTGTAATGGTTTCACATTTAGTTTAAATGCTTGCAAATGGTTATTAGATATCCAAGCAAAGAACCAAAGTACAAATACAATCTTTTTTGACCATTCAAATTTATACATATGATTTCTACATGTAAAATGTGCATTTACAACTAGTAGACATTTCTACAAAGGCATGGCATGCAAGCTAATTAACTGATTAAGAGTAGCCTAGTTATGACATTACATCAAATACTTGGAGTGCATTCTTATTCCTCCACAACTAATCAAAACACATATACGATGACAGCATAAGAAATCTATTTATAATTTATAGAAAGGAACCTGACAATGCTCCAAGCTTGGCATTGAAAGATTATAACAATCTTCAACAATCAGAAGTTGGCACAGTTACGAGCATGAATCACATGGCCACAAATTAGTAACTTTGAACCTCCAGTTCAAATGCAACTCTCGGAATGAAACGCAAAACCTACAAATCCCAATGCAGCTAGTATATGATTCCAGTGCTGCCTCAACAAACAAAAACACCACCCAACATGATAGTCACACAATCATCAAACGTGGTTATTAATTGCAGAATTATAACTAGTCCTGTTAGTCATCCATATAGTAAACATAGAGGGAGTCAAACTCTTGCACAAATTCCCTTCCAAACCCTTGATCGATATCTCAGATGTAAGATGCAGTATGTAATACCAGCTCCAAACACAGTATGAATTATCAGTAATATAGCCACCTAGAAATCTGTGCAATTCTGAATACTTAGAGGTAATTTGTATCAAAAACCTTGTAGAAAAAATATCCAATCAGTCCTTGATAATGTGCAGATTATTCGCAACAGATAAGGCAATTGAATGATATACATCAACATCATTCAAACAGAATTCACTAGTATGCAGACCCAGCTCAAAGTGTAAACAAAATCAAATACTTTTCTTCTCAACTTGAAGAAATATTCTCAAACCCTCATCACCCAATTTCATCAAACATAAACATCATAGAATGAATTTCTTTCTCACAAAGCTTGCTTTTATACTAAAAGATGTCTTCTTCAAGACACCAAAAGCAAGTAGCTTCTCTCACATATTTTTCACTAAAGAGCCTTCATCACTACACCTTTTAATTAGAAGCTTTCATTTAGTAATTTTGAATTAATAATAAATAACTCCTAAGCTAAAGCTTCACAAAGACACTTTTCACTTAAAAGGCTTCTTCAACACACCTTTCAATTAAAAGCACTTTGTTTAAGAAAGGATTATATTCCATGAGAAATAAAGATTAATATCACCACTAAGCACCTCAACCACTGAAAGTGTCAATATCATCATCAACTAAATATAGCGCCTAAGTGTTTGCTAGAAATGGAAACCACCATCATTGACCTACTAAAAATAGTAAGGCAATCACCATGGACCCTCTAAACATCCTGCTAGACCACGAGGATCACAATGATGGACTAGCCTCAATGACTACCTGATTACTACTAAAAATAGGGGACACTACAACTCCAAGAAAGTAAATCATTCCTCCTCAAGGATTTTTAAGCCCTTCCAACAAGAACTTGAGAAAGCTCAACACAATCATCTGCAAAGCCTCTCGATGTGCACTCATAGGAGTCCTCCCATTTGTACACATCCACTTTCCCCAAGTTTTGAATTTCTTTGAAGTCTTCAACTCTCTTCCAACCAATCTTTAGAAAGCTATTACAAAGAGATTGTAAATGCAAATATGTAGACACGATAGGGGGAGACCTACCCCAGGAATCAAACCAAAATAGGGCCTAGAAAACCTAGTTGCAGATCTAGAATAAACCTTGCTTGATTAAATTCACTCCTTTTTAATAGTCTCCCAAATCATAGATCTTTTTTAGGACAGACACATCCTCATTTGAATTCCTTCTCAAATACTTTAAGGAAGGATCTCAATGTAGATTTGGTCTTCATTAGTGCACCATCACCAATAAAGGATAGTAGAAAAAGCTTGCCTTGTAATTATAGTTTGCCTCAATTGAAGACTTCTTTCTTGTAATTGTCTACAAATAGTCTCCCATTTAACTAAACTCCACTTCAAGGCGGCCAAGTGACCAACCCACAAGATTTGACAAGAGAAAGCATCCAGGTCCTTAGTGAAGTTTACATGAGAGATTTGGATCTTGCATCTGTAGATAGGAAGAGCTTGGATCAAAGTCTTCAATAAAATAACTCTACTAGAAAATGAGAGTAATTTGAATGTCTAATGCTTAGAATTTGCATAGGTTAACTTTTCACTAGAATTTATCCAACTTGTTGGATGAATTACCAATGTTCCCCTTCAAGATTCTTGACATTGATTAACTGCCTCTTGTTTTCTATAAGTCTAGTGGTTGTGTTGGGCATTGATAGGTCAATCTTTTGGTGAAATGACAACCCTACCTTGTAACAAGTGGTATTAAAGCTTGGTCACAGGTTCAATTTTTCTCGGGTAACATTGAAGGGGGGATTGTTTGACTAATCGCCAATGCTTCCCTTCAAGTTTTGTGACATGGCTTAACTGCCTCTTGTGTTTTATAAGTCTATTGGTTGTATTAGGCATTGATAGGTCAGTCTTTTGATGCAACAACAACCCTAGCTTGTAACACTTCTACCAAGACCCATATGTTGGGATTAAAAAGAACAAGAATATATATATATATATATATATATATATATATATATATATATATATATATATATATATATATATATATATATATATATATATATAAGAGCTAGAAAAATATCCATGGCGCACTTGAAGTTGGTCAATTCTTTGATTCTAGCCACTCCCAAGAGGTAAATATCATCCACAAACTACAAGTGGGAATGAGGAGGGAGGTGATTAACCCACCTCGACCTTTAAATAAATCCTTGTCTCAAATGGGCTTTTAGCAAATGACTCAATCCCTCAACCATTAGGATGAATAAGGTCAAAGATGGTCCCCTTATCAAAGGCCCTTTGAGGGATGTGTTACCTAATTTTCACCTACTGGCTCAATAAAATAGAGTCTTTGTGTTTCAAGTCAAAAAGCTACATTCCAAATTATTCTACATCATGTGTTATGCAATAATTTGAATTATTATTTGCAGAAATAACTATTACATTTTATGAAGGAAAGAATAAAATGAGAAAGAGCATTTACTAAAGATTCTTTTTTGAAAATGTAATATGTTTTATTGATCAAAATATTGTCTTCTACTTCACACAATCCGTGAAACTAGCTAGAAAGAATTTAATGCATTTTGAATTCAAATTATACATGTATGTGTAAAATAGCTAAAGAAAACAAAATTAAAAAGGGGCCATTCATCACCTGAATGACTAGGTGAAATTGACAAGTCTTGCATATTGCCTACTTGCTGCCTTGCGTCCTGCTTTCTCACTGCCTTGAGTGATGCAACACCCACTAGGTTGGAGGGTCTAAAAATAGACTATCTAACCAAGCTACTAAATAATCTTAGTGGAAGCACATCTCAACACAAGACTTGATAGGAATTCAACTTCTTTATTCATCAACAACTAATTGCATGTTGGAGGGTCTAAAAATAGACTATTTAGCCAAGCTACTAAATAATCTCAGTGGGAGCACATCTCAACATAGGACTTGATAGGAATTCAACTTCTTTATTCATCAACAGCTGATTGCATGCAATGTGCCAGGCTGTAAGGCCTTCTTGGTTATGGCCAAATACATAAGAAATTATAACAATAGTCATGCAAGATCTCACAAGATCCAGAAAAACACTAGCTAGCCCAAATCTATAACACCAGCGCAATTTGGTAAAATATTTAAACTTGTGCTTGCAAGACAAGAAACAACCTTCTTGTTTCCCAAGCCCACACTTAGCTACTAGCTCTGGTACACTTCGCTCCTCCCCTCTACTCATCTCTAGCTGACTCCCTCTCTGACTCTCCTTCACTTCCTTCTCAGAACACTACCTCAAATCTTTCTTTTATATTGCATGACCACAAGTCGTCCTTTTACAAATAGAAACTCCTAGAACTGAAGACAAACAAACTATGCCTTAAGTCGGCTTACAACCATTATTAAATATACATAGGAGAAAGAACCAATACTAAGAATAGGTCCTCACACATCCCATGATTGATCCATGTTGCGATCAAAATGCAACACAAATTAAATGCATGTCGTTTGGTAAGACAATCAAGAATACCTAGTCGATGAACCAAACCACTAAGCAACAACAACAACGAGTATGTTGAGTATACACCGAACATACTAAGAAAATTCATCCACTAAGAAGCACATTCACTAAGCACAAGTTCCACTAAGTAGAACAACAACCAAGCACCGCTAAGATCACCGAGTCCATTCAGTCATCGAGCTCGTTCATGAAGCCACATCTTCCAACTGAGAAATACCACTAAGAGTCCATTTGGTTTGTGGAATTAGCAAAATTGGGTTTTGATTCAAAACCAAGTTTTATCAAAATTAGGTTTTGTATTTCAAAATCCGGTTTTGATGAAATAGTTTGTCCTGTTTAGTTAACCTAGAAGATGAGTGAGAAGATACATCTTTTGCATTTGGCTCATAAGAATTAGAATTAGACTTTTTTTCAATTTTTTATTGATTACTCCAATAAAAAATGACCATAATAAATACATCACTGGATTACTCCATTGCACTTAGTGGATTATTTCCTAATGTACCATGTTTAAAGATGACCAAACAATCCATGTGACCACCTTTGATCATCACCACATATAGCCACATATAGCACTCATTAACATAGTGAATATTACCTCTAACAATGAATATTACCACTAACAACTACAAGCAAATTATTAAGGAGGGGAGTTAGTGAGTAAACCACCCCTAAACGTCTTAAAGACTGCTATTGCAATGGATAGAGTGGCCAACATGACTATGTCAGACTTTTTTTCGAATGTCTTTGGCCCAAAAATTTACTCTATTGCACTTTACTTCTACAACATTAACCATACAAACCTCGTACAAAATTTTGATGCCTCCATTAACGAGAACCAAATATTAGAGCTCGTGGAGCTTAAATTTCTATGTTGCTAGAAAGCAAGTAAAGATTTACAACTTAATTTTTCTAACTCTAAAGATTTACAACTTAATTCAATAGAAAAAGCTTGAGAGCCAAACACACAGGAGTAAAATGGAAAATGGTTAAAACAATGATGTTTGCATGGTAAAACATATTATGTTAAAAAAATCACTACACTTCAAAAATTAATCCATTTTAATTTCTTTCCAATCCTCAAAAAGTAAAACCTAGAATTCAATTCTCAATTCCACCTATTTGGATGGAAGTGTGGTAACCTCATTTTGGGGCAAAATTAAAATTCCATAATTCTAATTCCACTTTATCATTTTCGACCCAAATGACAAATTTGACAAAAATGGGTTATTACTATCCCAATTCTAGTCCAATTCCACAAAACAAATAGACCCTAAGTGATCAAGCATCACTAACTTTCAACTAAGTTACCATGATCAAAAGCTACTCCAACTATCCCAAGATACTCCTACATTAGACAACCCAGGTGCGAAAAAGATGTTCTCAGTAGTTAGATGAAACCCTTCGGGATTTAACACATAAAGCCCAAATTGATTCTTCACATACATGTCTCTCAAGTCCTCAACTTGTACAACTTGCCTCTGTTCCACTTCTACAAATCCATTCCTGTAACTGTCAATTGTTTACCTTGCCTTCCCACATCTTTCTCTGTGTGCCACAAATATGTTTTCCATGCTGATCTCTAACCCTTTGAGAATCCTTCAACAACTCACCTACCGAAATCAGGTTTGTCCTACTAAGCTCTGGATCTTACAAAGGAATCAGGGAAAACTTCTTGCCACCCTTCTCGATGATAAATATATTCTAGATACAATCATGTACAACCTTACATTCATATTGCCAAGGTCTACCAAGCAATATGTGACAAGAACTCATGTCCAGAATATCACACAACACTTGATCCACATACCATCCAATCTGAAAATTAACAAGACACTACTCCCTCACGTCTAAAGCATGTTCATCTTGCAACCAATTGATCCTACAAGGACAAGAATGTCCCGCCCTCTTCAAACCAAGTTTTAGAACCACCTCCTCAGCAACTAGGTTATCGATACTACCACTATCCACAATCACATTCCAACATTTACCTCCAGACTTGCATTGAGTCCTGAACAAACTTCTCCTCTAACAAGCTTCCAGCACCTTCTTACCGAGCAATAGTTGTCAAACCAACAAGTTCTCTTCCACCTCGGGCTCATTCACCGAGTTCTCATTCTCATTTACCACAACATTTCTTCTATCACTGACCTTTCTGTCAAGACAAGGATATTCAAAGATCTACATCCTTCTTCACCACAATTGTAACAAGTACCCTTAAATCCACCTCTACATATTCTTCTCCTCGGGTCAAAAGGTTGTGGTTCATCCACAATAATCGGTTAATCTTTCACCGAGTGTTCCAACTTCTCCTTCCCTCGAGAAGTGCCCAGATGTCTTCTCTCCAACTTATCTTCCACCTTCAAAGCATACTGATAAGCATCCTAAATCGAATCAATCTTCAACATGGCAATCT
Source organism: Cupressus sempervirens (assembly GCA_028749045.1). Taxonomy (NCBI): domain Eukaryota; kingdom Viridiplantae; phylum Streptophyta; class Pinopsida; order Cupressales; family Cupressaceae; genus Cupressus; species Cupressus sempervirens. The sequence goes on from CM053787.1 coordinate 1,040,954,919, forward strand.
CATCCTGAATATTGAATCTTGAACCATTAATATACCTAGCCACCTTTTCCTTAGAAAGTTCTCAATGTCCAGACCGAATATTTAACTTGTAAAAATCCACGGTATAATCCTTCATAGTCGTGTTCTTCTATTTCAGATTCTATAACCTCTTAAATAACTAAAGGTCATAATCAATAGAAATGAGCTTAGCCTTTAATTTTGTCACCATTTATCTCTACCAAGTGATCTTTATCTCACCTTCTTCTCTATCTCGCTACAATTCTTTCCACCACAAAGCAATACATCCTTTCAGCTTAGTTTGTGCCAACCTTACTCTGAGTAGATCCCCAATATCTTCCAACTCAAAGCAGTCTTCCAACTCACCTATCCAATCAATCAGGTTGTTGGGATTCAAAGTATCTGAGAAATTAGAAACTTCCATCTTATGCTTTAGTTTCAATCAAGCTTCAAATCTATCCAACCAACCAGTTCTCTCTTCCACAGATTTGTTCCCTGAATTGGTTCTGTCATCTCCACTAGATCCAACAACCTTAACATCTTCAACAACTTCCTCAACCATCTTTCGTACCCACATTCCTCGATACACCAGCTATAACCCTCATGATATCAACAACCATATCATTCTTCATCGACTCCATCTCAGATATGAAATCTGATCTAACCTTGTTTGAAATATTAGTCTCCAATGAATTACAGATATTTGCAATCACCCTAGGGTCCAACCTTCCTGGAGGCATCTACCAAGATCTTTGAAAACCCGCTGCAACAAATCACACTTGAGCACCTTGTGACAAACCTGAGTTGTTTGCAAGTCAGAGTGCAACCTGCCACCTTGTATAAACAAGGAAGGGTTTCACAAGTCCAAGAACACAGATCTGCAATAAGAATTGCATGGAATGTCTGCAGCCACGCTCTAACAATCACCAACCAAATCAAACCTTCACTTTGATACCACCTAATGCAACACCGACTGGGTTGGAGTGTCTGAAACAAACTATCCAGCCAAGGTATTAAAAAAATCTTAGTGGAAGCATAACTCAACACAAGATTTGATAGGAATTCAACTTCTTTATCATCAACAACTAATTTCAAGCTATAAGGCCTTCCCTGTTATGGCCAAATATTGCAATGTCCCAACCACTAGGGTTAGTTTGGGACCAAAATGATTCCAAGAAATTTGTAAGTTCATAATAAATCTAATTGAATATTTCAAATCTTTGAGTAAGTTGTCAAATTTGAAATGATTAACATTCATAATGAATGTTCTCTAACAAGTGTTATCGGATCATACTATGACATTCACAATGAATGCCCTCCACCAAGTCATAGTTGGATCGTTCCATGACATTCGCAATGAATGCGCTCCACCAAGTTATACTTGGATCATTCTCCACCAAGTGAACTTTGATCATATCATGACATTCATAGTTCAGATCGTACTATATGACATTAAAAAAAGTCCACCATTCATAGTTTGGATCGTACTATATGACATTCAATAATGTCCTCCACCAATCATAGTTTGGATCAATTAATTCCCATAAGAAATTATGTTCGTTTATTATAATGTACACCAAAGCTATATGTCCATGAACATAATACCATTCTTATAAGTTTATATATATACATGCAAATTTATATAATTAATTATATATGCTGGTACATATAATAATCACAAAAATGATATTAATAACAATAATAATATTTATATAACATACCTTTCTAAAATATACCTTTTCCTTTGGTTGGGTCTACATCCTCCCCAGTGTCATTGCCTCTATCACCTTTCGATCATGTTAACCCTCACCCTATTCATTGCTACGTGGATGCCACGTGAGCAGATCCTCCTCTGTCATAGACCAATCAATCCTGTCCTACGGGCTTCCTCATCACATCTACACTGAAGGGATTGTCCATGCCGATTGTCTTGGGCAGAGTACAAAGTGTTTGGCGGGGTATTCAAACCTCCTAATTGGCTCGCAATGTTCTGCCTTCTTATTTGTTTTTGTTCACATTTACCCTTCCTTGACTTTTTGATCTTTGTCCTTTATATGCTATCCAATCAATCTATGAGAAAGTCATGATGTATTGGGTATGACCAATCAAATAATAATTAATAATTATTATAACTGTTTAAGATCAAATTTGTATGATAATTGATTGTTATTATTAATTAGTAATTGTTTTAATTTCTTTTATTTATTAATTTTAAATTGTTGGTTTAGTTACACGTATAAGTATTTATTTAGGATTGATGCTTTGGATGATATAATTATTTTCTTATTATTACATGTTAATAATTCAATATGATATCATATATATTAATTCTATAGATTTATATTTTATTTATCTAAATGGTCTACATTATAATGATTACGGTTCATAATGGTTATTATTATAATTCAAAAGAATATTTATATTTACATTATTATGGGTTATGACAAATAAATAAGAAATTATAGTAATAGTTCAACAAGATCTCACAAGATCCAAACAAACCCTAGCTAGTCCAAATCTGTAACACTACAACAATCTAGTAGAAATGCCAAAAAAGATCTAAACATGTGCTTGCAAGCTACCAAACAACCTTCTTGTTTCCCAAGCCCACACTTAGCTACTAGCTCTACTACACTTCCCTCCTGTTAGCTACTCCTCTCTAGCTGACTCCCTCTTTGACTCTCCTTCACTCGCCTCTCGCAACTCTACCTCAAACCCTTCTTTTATACTCAAGGCCACAAGTCAGCCTTTTCAAATAGAAAATTCTAGAACTCAAGACAAACACAATATGCCTTAAGTCAGCTTACAACCATCAATAAATCCACATAGGAGAAAAAACTAAGACCAAGAATAGGTCCTCACACATCCCATGATCAATCCACATCATGATCAAAATGCAACACAAATTAAATGCACAAGTCAATTGGTCAAACAATCAAGAACACCCACTCAGTGAACCCAACCACTGAGAAACAACAAGAACCAAGTACGCTAAGTATACACCAAGCATACCAATCAGATTGATCCACTGAGCTACACATTCACTGAGCACGAGTTCGACCGAGTAGAACACCAACCAAGCACCACCAAGATCACCAAGTCCATTCAATCACTGAGCTCGTCAATGAAGCCACATCTTACAACCAAGAACTACCGCTAAATGATTGAGCATCACTAACTTTCAAACAAGTTACCAACTCCAAGTCAAAAGCCACTCCAATATACAGGATTGCCAACTACCCAAACATTCTCCTACATCATTGAGTCCTAAAAAATACAAAAAGGAAAGGCATTAGATCCAACAGATCTAAGCAATGAATGGTCCTAATTCATATGTGTTTGCCCACACATCCATATATAGTTCAAAATCAAAAGCCATCAAATTTATTTCTATCTATTTTGCTTCATGTATAGTTGTAGGTGTTTGTCAATGGTATGTGGACGTAAATGTGGCTCTCATAAGGGTTCAAGCCTAACATTCCATTGAGAGAAAATATATCATGATACAAGAATCTAATGGTAACTTCTACAAGAATGAATATAATGGTACATGAGTAAAATAATACTTCTGATTTAACCAGGGCAAGACATAAATGAGTATTTTCACAGTACTAAAGACAAATGGATTGTGCTGAACATCCAAGAGGTCAAAACATACAAAAGAAATAACAAGTATCTATCATACTAATGCATCTATGAGGGTCTAATGCAGAGTAAAAAAAAAAAGCCGCAATTCATCTGGTTTAGGCAATCCGGGGATTCAGCGATACTTGGTCAATTTTTTCTGACCTATTGAATTGGATTGGCAATTTTTGGCCTTGAATTACTGGATTGGGCAATTTCTCCAGAAACCGCCAACAATAACCTGAAATCATTCGAAAAATGGGCTATTTAGTCAAAAATCACCAAAAATCACCAAATGTTTTACATATGTGATGGATTTGTTGTTTATGTTCCTTGTTTATGTATGTTAGGCTTTGTTTACCGTATGGGTAAATAAGCTAATGCATACAGACAATAAATAGAAACATGTAATAGTAGTACTCCTTTTATTATTCTCATATGCCAAAGACATTACATTATGCTTCTAATGATGATTTACAATGATCTCAGATGGAGTATATATACTTCCCGCTGAACCTTCCTGAAGGGGTCCGTCAGCTACATGACAATACTAATCTACCTGTTGGCTACGCAATATTTACCGACGACATCAACCCGTTGGCTACACAATTAACTTCTATCGACAACATCATCCCCCCCAAAAGAAAAGTCGTCTCCTGGCAACTTCAAAACTAACAAAAATAGGAGACCACACTATACAATATAGAAAGAATATACACTAGAGAAGAGGTTGTGATGCTGAAGAATGCTGTTGCCGGCGCAATTCATATACTTGATCCATCCAGATGCTCAAATCCTTCTAAATCTACGTATTAACCTCCATAGCTTCCTTCAAAATAAGCGCTACGTCCATAGCCTGGGTCTTTGATAACTACAATTCCTGTTCAGCCACTTCCTTATCCCGCAAAAGTATTGCACACTCAACTACCTACGCTACTTGCTGGTTGGCCAAATCTGCCTTTACCTTTTCTCTAGCCTCCCTCTCTGCTATCGAAGACCTCTCAGCTATGACCTTGTCTACTGCCCTATATGCCTCCACAGTTAACTCAGGCTCGGTGGCCCAATCTACCAACATCTTAGTTGTCTCAACTGCTGGCCAACCCCTGTCCTCAAAGCACAAACAGAACCACTCTAAAAAAAACCCCTGATAGAAGCCCAGACCAAATGCAACTCTTTCTGACGAGTCAACGCCTATAATGCAATGGTGTGTCCTTTCTTCAATGCAACCTGCATGGCTCTGAGGTAGTCCCTGTATCTATCCTCATCTAACCCATAATCCTCCTTTGCCACATCATCCATGGTCCATTCCCCATCACTACTCATCTCTGCCACTTCTGTGGTAACCATGTTCACATCTGGTGCCACCTCCTTCCTAAGCACATCCTCGGACTGTGGAACTGCCACCTCCTGTGGCTCCAATATGGCTGCTGGTCCTGAGGAGACTTCTCCATGCCTCAAGGACTAAATGGATGATCCAATCTTTGCAGGGATGAGTCGGAACTGCAGTCATAGAAATCTGCTCACTCTATCCATCACCTCCATTCTCTTTGGCTGCTTTGTCTGTGCTGTCTCGATGCACTCCTCTTGCTATACCGGGTGTGTTGACTGTGTTGGCTATGCCTCCGTCAACAAGGAAGATGAAATAGTGACCACAACATTAGAGCCAATCACATCCAAAATGAACCTGAGATTCTGGCTTTGGCACTGGCAACTCTACCAACTCTGGGGCTGACTCCGTTGGTGCAACAGGGTTTGGCTTACAATCTTGGGAAGGCATGCCCTCGGTCGTGGCCATAGGAGAAACAACATTTGTTGCGGCCATCGAAAAAGCAACCTTTGTAGTGGCCATCGATGCAACATCTATCGTCCATCAGACACCATCTTCTACAGCCCATGGGACATCTGCCACTGTCAATGGAGTCATAATGACCGATGCATGACATTGGCCAAATGGAGGAATGTGTGAAGTGGTGGTGGACAAGTGCACCGAAGTTGGCAACTGCGGCAGGGTGAAGAATGTGGACTCACTGACTGCTGGGTCGCTACCAACTTCTGTAGAAGTACTCTCTTCCTCAGACTTGGTCCCACTGCTCTTTGAAGTGTCCTTCCGTCTACTGTCTGTGTCTCCATAAGCCTCTAATCCTTGGAATACCTTCTTTTGTCCCACTGCTGTTCCACCCGTGTCCAAATGTCTCCAATAGAATATTGGAGGTTCTCCTGGTGCCAACTTTCCCCTCAGTGGAACCTCAAAATCATCAAGTGGTATCGGACTAATGGCTGCCTCTAGAAACAAGCCAATGGCATGGTGCGGCATAAAGAACATCCGGTGCTGAAGTGTCATGAACTCCTCCATCCTGTCAGTGAGGACCGTAGCCCAATCGTACACTGTGCCATCCATGATGCCGTTCATGAATACAATCTGTGGCAAAGCTATATCCGATGTCCAACTTGCCCATGTCAACTTGCTTTTGATGACATCCATGGTGCATCTCCAGTGGCCCTCCCGAATAAAATCTCGCCGAAGCCCTCTGCATTTGGCACCCTTGACCACTGATTCCATTTCTTCAGGCGTAAGACCACGGCCTACTAACTTCACCCAATATTCTTTTTGTTCCTATGATAGCTTGTGGTTCTTGATTTCCACTTTCTGTCCTCCTTGGCCCGGGATGCCAAAAACTCTAGTTAAATCCTTAGGTTTAAAAGAAACTGTCATGCGATGCTCTTTGTACAAAAAGGTACTGGTTCTGCTGTGCCTATTGTATGATTCTATCATGGTTTGCAAAACTGATTCAAACAATCGAATGGAGAATACCAGAAGCTGTATGGCCCAATGCACTTGTGCTCGTACCAAAATTTGTTTGATAACCTTTGTGTCCAGAGTTTCTTGCCACCATTTTCGACATTCGCTACCATTGAGCCCTTCAATGAACCGTACGATGTGAGAGTTTAGCCCTTACTTTTTTCTTCTTACTGGCAGATGCTGATGGCCCTGCAACTCAGATTCCAGAAGCCAAGACTCTTGCATTCTTTTCCATACTTGTCTTTAGCTAGTTCTTCCACTACTTCTGTTTCCCTGCGGATTCCATAATAACGACTTCTTTTATAATGTAGGGTTCTTGCTGCTTTTGCCTTCCTGCGGATAATATGCCTCAATATATATATATATATATATATATATATATATATATATATATTTTCCATTGATTGCTTCTTTCCCTGACGGTTTCCTTTCAACTAGCAACTGGAAGATTACTTACTTGTCCATGGTCTTTTGCCATATAAGATACACAATGAAAGTGATATTAACTCCTCCATGTTCTCATGATGTTGAATTTGGCACAGTACAATAAGTCCAATTACATAAGAGAAAAAATACCCTTTTAGCTCAAAGTGCCGCACTCACCTAATGCTTTAAGATGTATCCATGGGAGGTTGAAAGCTCATTCCATGGGATTTTAAAACACTCGCTGCCGAACTCATATAGACCTTCGTGGAAGCATAGAGTGTAACCCTGCGGAAATAAGAGACATGCCATGGGAAATAAAAAAGGAAAGTTGTGGTTATAAAAACAACCCGCGAGGAATATAGAAGACAATTTGCAGAACTGCCAACAAAACACACTGCCCGCAAGACAGGTATCCGTGGAATTTTTTTCAACTTTTTTTTTCTTTTTTTCGAACATATACATCTAATTCTCCCTCTGAGTTCAGCTTTGAATCGTTGATTGCCTCCGGTATTGCTTGTCCATCTAATGTCCACAACTTTATTGCTCCGTTGTCACCTACTTCTCAAATTTGGTATGGCCCGACCCATTTAATTTTAAATTTGCCTGGTTTGATTTCATTCCGTCTGTCATACTTCAACACCAATTGCCCAGTTGAAACCTGTTCAGTTTCAGGTGTTTATTATGCCACGCTTTGCACTTGTTCTGTGTCACCTCCGTGGCCCATTATGCCAGTAGCCGCTTCTCCTCGAGCTTGTTCAGATTATGCAACCTTTCCCTCAGGCTTGCTATGTCACCTAGCTTATTTTCCAACGCGATCCTCAGGCTTAGTATCATGAACTTTGCTGGTACCACTGCTTCCTACCCGAACATCAACTGAAACAGTGTGTGTCCTATTGTCACCTTGTACGATGTGCAATATGCCCAACTCTCGGTCTTCACATTCGATCGCACAGGACTTGTAGATGATTGCTACCAAGATCTTGTTCATAGCCTTAGCCTGTCCATTTGCTCTTGGGTAGTACGGGCTCGATAATGAATGATAGATCTTAAATTCAACAATGAGCAACCGGATAAGATGGTTAACAAAATGTCCTCCCCTATCACTTGTCAACTGCAATGGAATCCCGTATCTAGTAATAACTTGCTCATAAATAAATCTTGCTATGCTTACTGCCGAGTTGTCCGGTAGTGCGCATGCCTCCACCCACTTGGTTAGATACTCCGTCACTATGACAATGTATCGGCACCTTCTAGTTTTGCTCACCTTCAGAGGTCTGATAAAGTCCAATCCCCATCTTTCGAAGAGTTCCTGCGCATGTGAGGGGTTAAGTGGCATGAAGTCTCTCTTTAGCGGCTTCCCTACGCTTTGGCAAGTGTCACAATCAATGACCCATTCCCGTGCGTCGTTGTACACTATTGGCCACCATAGTCCTGCCAGTAGTATCTTTCTTGCTGTGGTTTCGGGTCCCATATGTCCTCCTGCTGGTCCCTCATGCACTTCCTTCAATACTTTTGGTATTTCCTCCTCCAACACACACCATCGTAGGATGTGATTTGGCCCCATTTTGTACAGTAATCCATTAATCAACTGGAATGTACGGCTCCTTAATCACAATTTCCATCTTTCATTCTCTGGCATCTCCCTCGGTGGCTGTCCCGTGGACAGGTACTTCCCAATACTCGTGTACCATTTTGGTAGTACTGCAATTTGAAATAGCTGTGCATCAGGGAAATCATCATTCGTGCCTCCCTCCGCTGGTTCACTTGTTTTAATCTGCAATAAATGGTCTGCGCTGACATGTTTCTTCCTAGCCTGTACAATGATTTTGAAGGTGAATTCTTGTAGCCAAAGTAGCCACTAGCTGACTCTGCCTTGAATGATAGGTTTATTCACCAAGTACAATAGAGCCCGGTGGTCCACATAGAATACAAACGGTGTTGCCAGCAAGTAGTGTCGAAACTTCTGTACTGCATAAACCATGCCCAATGCTTCCTGTTCTATTGTACTATAATTTTTCTCTGCCTTAGATAGTAGTTGACTGGCAAAGTACACAGGGTGATCTAACCCGTGGCTACTTGTCTGCGCCAAAGTTGCTTCGATTGAATAGTTGGATGCATCCACATGAACATGAAATTCCTTGTTCCAATCTGGGTATGCCAATATAGGTGTTGTGGCCAACCGTACCTTCAACCCTTCAAATGACTCTTCTTGTTCTTTGTCCCATTTGAACGGTTCCCCTTTGCATGTTAAGCTGTCCAGTGGTTATGATACTTTGGCAAAAATTTTGATAAATCTTTTATAATAGCCTGTATCCGAGGTATGACTTTACCTCCATTACATTTGTGGATGGTTGCATTTCCATTATGACTCTCACTTTGTCTGGATCTGTTTTCAATCCTTCCTTACAAACTATATGTCCGAGCAATCTTCCCTATGGGACCATGAATCTGTATTTCTTTGGGTTCAAGGAAAGACACGCCCTTCGACATCTTTCTATGCATTTGCCTAACGCCGCTAGATGTTTGTCTTCGGTGCTAAATATAGATCAATCATCCAGGAATGCCTTGAAGTTTTTGATAGACATCTTGTCGAATATGTACAGTATGATCCGCTAAAACGTAGTCGGCACATTGCACAGGCTGAATGGCATCCTGTTGTATGCGTACACTCCATCTTCTACCACAAATGTTCTTTTCAGCTTGTCCTCTTCTGCTATTCAAATTTGATTATATCTTAAGAACCCATCCATAAATGAATAGATCTCATGTCTAGCAACCTCCTCCAATATACTGTCTGTGAACGGTATCGGGAAGGGGTCCTTGATTGTTACCGCACTAAGGCATCTGAAATCAACACAGATCCGGATTTGGATGGTATCCTTCTTCAGGAATATGACTATGGGCGACACCCATTCACCGGTTTGAACCTTAAAAATAATACCAGCCTCTAGCATCCTATTAATTTCTTCTGTAACCTGCACAACATAGTTATTATTCATCCTGTAAGGTCGCTTCCATACAAGTACGACACCTTCAACCAGCAAAATGCGGTGAACACATAGCTCCAACGAGACTCCCTTCAAATCCTTATATGTTCATGCGAATACATCTTTGTATTCCAAAAATATTTTAAATGCTGCTGCTTTTAGTACTGGATCCTAGTTATCTCCCACCAGTATGTTTTTTGGTTCAGCCTCATTTCCCAAATTCATGGTTTGTACCGTGGCTTCATCATATTTTATCTGCTTTCCTTCACCGAATTCATGTGCAGTTGTTCCATCCAGTGGTGTGTCTCCCTCTTTTATTTCCCTAAATTTTGTCATGTCCCCTTTCTAGTGACATAATTTTTATTGGGGATTTGCCTATCATCGACTCTCGTAGGCAAATGATTTTGGAAAGAGAGTCATTTTATTTCCAGATGATTACATTCTTGCTCTCGGAGAATAATAATTCAGTAAGTGGGGCCTACTTGTTCTAATATTAAATTGAGATTGTACTTTTACTTTATAAAGTTATTTATTTAATTTTATAAAGATTAATAATAAAGTGCATTATAAAAGACCATTCCGGAAAACTTCCAGTAACTTCTCAATAAAGTGAATAAATAGAGGACATGGGGCACCCATTTGCACAAGCGGTTTTGTGGATTCGACTTCTATTTCAATTGGAACAATTTGTAGTCATTTGGTCTGCAAATTCTCAGATTGTCTTTGGGAACGATAACTCCCACTGATAAGCAATTTTGAGGGTGTGGAATATCATCCGAATTATTGCAAAATCTGGAGGTGACGCCACAGTCATTTCACCTGAGCAGAGATTTGAAGCCTAAGGCCAAAAAACGTTGTAGCTTGATGATCAAAAAACGTTGTAGCTTGATGATCATTAAAGGGGTCAGTAGAAGAAACTAATTATTGCAGAGCCAGAGGAATTTGGGGAAATCAGAAAAAATACAGTGGAAATCATAAATCTTCCTAGTCCGAATTGTGCATGAATTATTATCAGGTCACCCGACAGTTCAGGTTTACATCAGGACCAGTTTTCGATTGAGGTTGCAAGTAATAGTAAAATCGCATCAAGCCGATTCATTTGGAAGTCGCGTGCGGAATTGTTGCAGGTTCGTCACTAAGACCAGAAGGCTCAGTCTACATCCGAGCGGGTAGAACGGTGGTGGGAATTTAATAGCGCATGATTATCTGATTCGTGGGTCTGAGGGTAAATCCAGAGGACGAAGATTGGCAGGCGCTTGAGTTTATTCCGTGTGAAAGGTCATAGGAGAGACTCGGGCCAGATACGAAATAAACAGGCCCGCGATTTTAAAACCGAACCACTATCAAACACCAGGCGGCAACCACGATCCTAGACGGAGTCAATAGCGTCAGGCAGGAGAGGAAATTCCTTGCGGGTCTTGGCATCATTAGCAACAAACTACACATCATTGAATTCCTGCGGCAGACTCAGTCATTTCTACTGTCGGCTCCACGCAAGTTTGGCTCTTATATCCGACCAGGTTCCAACTGATTTTTCTTATGTAATGTCAGTGATACAAATATTGATGAATGATTAAAATATTGTAGACTTCTTGTTATATACGTTTGCTGTGATTATTTAATTAATTTTCCTTTGGGTAACAGAGTTAGACAACAATCCAAATAACAAATTTAGTCGAAGTATTTAATCTCCCTAGTGTAATAACAATAGTGATTAGCTAGGGTCATTCTAAATTCTTTTGGAAATTTGTCTCCATTGTGTCCTTCTTCTATCGTTAGTATGTTGCAGCTCTGGAATAGCTCGTAGTCCTCCATTTGCCAATGAAAAAGGTCATTTACCAAGTCGAGATCATCGTACATTGATCCTCCTTCCAACCTTAGGACTCCTTCCTTATCTGTTTCCATCCTCTACTTCCCTTCATTTTCTTCCTCAAAATCTGATGACAAAGCTTCTTCGCCCACCATTTGCTTGTGTAAATCAATGATGAATTTCCATCCTTTGCTGTCTAGTGATAACGTATTCTTCTTCTAGTCATGTTTAACTTTTTCTTGTATGAGCCATCCTCGGGCCAAAATGGCATCATATCCTCTCCTTTTCAATGGGATGACGATGAAGTCAAGTAGGAATGGTTGTGTTCCAATCGTCACTAGTTGTGCTATCAGGACATCGAGAAGTTTAATGCCGTGTTGGTCCGCTGTTAGCAACTGGAATGTAGATGGCCACAACGTTGACTGTCCCAACCTCTTCCAAGTATCCTCCGATAACACATTCACGCCAGACCCTCTGTCCACAATTGTGTTTGTCAGGACAGTTCCCAAAATTCCCATCTCAACGACAGTCAGATGCCGTCCAGATGTAAGGGCTAGCAGCATCGGGTCCTCTGCATGTGCTCCGCTTTCCCTCTCCTTTTCTTGTTCTATTGGTAATTTAGTAGTGGGAGCAACGTTTGTGAGTGCCGATCAGAGTTGAGGCATTATAAGCAGCAGATCATTTATTTTGATGAGTACCTCAGTTTGTAGTATCTACCATATGATGTTCTGTTCTGCGCAGTTCCTTGTTGAGGTACTTGTGGTGTCCCTCAAGTGTGCGTTTGTCCCCTATCTTGCTTTCTCAATTTCAGTCTGCACTTCCTCTAGCCTCTTCTTTTCTTCCGCCGGGTCAGGGTATAGTTTTGCTTGTTTCCGTGTGATTGCCAAAACTTCCTCTTCGTCCATCCCGATGGTGATCAAATTGACTCTTGATTTCAGGCACTTAGCATCTTCATGATCTCCTGGACCGCACCTTTGGTGTAACAACTTTGGTGCATTTGCTATTGTATAGTCTAGGGCAAAGTGGCCCCACAAATTGCATGCTTGGCATTGTACCATCAAGTGGCCATTCGCATCATACTGAATCCGGTTGCGGCTCCCATTATTATTGTTGGTATTGTTGTTGCTGTTTTGCCCTCGTCTATTATTTCTGTATCCTCTCGATGTGGCACCTTCATTACTGGTGTTTCCACTCCCTCCTTACGTGGAAGCCTCCTAAGTTAGGAGCACTTGTTGAGGTCCTCTTGTTTTCATATTGAAGGGGCATTCCTTTGTGGAATGTCTCATGATCTGGCAGATTTCGCAGAACTGGTTCTTTGGATAGGATCCCTTCGTGTGACCTTTTGTCTTACATTCTGTACACTGGAGGTCATTTCCCTTCGTCTCTTTCTGCATGTTCTTTGTTAGAAATGGAAAAAGAAATATGTAAATAAGCAATACCAGGAAAGAATCTAAGCGAGTTAATGCATGAAAAGATATTACCTTAAGATAGGAGAGAGAAAGCTTCAAGATCCAACACCATGAGACAAGATATTTGGAAAGGGGAAAGCAAAGAAAACCCCTTGTGACATTATGAATGAGGTATGAAAAGCCTAAGAAGGAAGAGAGAGAGAGAGAGAGAGAGAAAGAGAGCAATCGCTCATACAATTATTGAGAAGAGGAAGAAACCTCATTGGAAATGAGAGAGGAGGGTCATCTCTTAAATAGAGATGAGAGAGAGGAGTTAGAATGTAACTCCCATGTCTATGAATCCCACCATTCATAAGTGTGTGAGGCCAAGTGTGAGATTCCTCTTAAGGAGGAATAATCTAAATTACAAATTACAATAAATATTTGTCCTCACATATTCCACTAGAGGACAAAATAAGATGTAGTGGAAAAAGGACAAAAAAAAAAAATATTAGGATACTTTGGCTTATATCCTAATATATTATAACAATAACGAAAGGACGTCTAACCTTGGTTTATAAACACACCAAGGAAAGATTACAACTTCTAACACCCCCCTTTAATCTTTACTTGGGGTAATTATATCAAGGGGTATTAAACCCATAATTTACAAAAATCTGCAACTTAATCTTCAATATGAAGTAATTTGATTGTCTTCAAGCCATATGTGAAAAATCGAGAAGGTTCCTTGATGGATCACTTGGAAAAAACAGAGAACAAACAAGACAACTATCCACAAGTAGAATATTAGTAAAAAAATTGAAGTTATAATAATTTAATCAAGGAGGAACTAAGAGAGATGAGAATAAATGAATGTGTTCACCAACATGCAATGGAGTTAACATGATATCTAAAAATAAGTCATAAGCTCAAAATGATCATAATATGGGTCAAAATGACCAATCTTTATGCAATAACTCTCTCATGAAAGAAACATACTAATGCACAAATGACCACAGACAAGGCCAACTAATGAAACCTGCATCAACATTGCGTCAATCACATGGATATAGACAGTCCACTAATGAGTCATCCCGCTACAAGTGAATGGGTCGCGACTCCATCACCTACATGACTCACAATCTAGGCAATAAAGTATGCAGAACATTATCACATTGTATATTTATCAAAGAAATATAAGAGAGACAATAATAAATAAGTAGAACATGTGCCTCAAGCACCAAATAATTCAAGTTATAGTTTTTCCAAGAATTATTGCCGATGTGGACCAAAGGAAGGGTTAATGAGGAGTAACAACATATTGCCTTCAAATAAGAAATCCATCATGGACAAGCAACATCATTGCCATAAGGAAAAAGATCAACATGGGTCAAAACAAATTTCTCAAATAAAGTCTCCAATATAGGAGTGCTCGAAGATATGGTAGCCTCGTCACCTATACACTCAAAAATGAGCAAAGTGTAGGAAGTCATACCATGACTAAATCAAAACTAGGAGCATACACCAAGGAGATAGAGAGATTGAAATGGGAAATCCCCATAAAATATCATCCTCGCATTGAGGAACAAAGTGGAACAAATGGAGGGAAACTCCATTGAAGTAAGTGCACACCAATTATAGGTTGGAGGGATACTCCACGGGCCAGATAAGGCAACTACGAGTCAGTTTAAAACTGTCGGGTCCACCATAGTTAACCTTGATAAATTGGCTCCCGATGCAACTTACAAAAAATATCATATAAATCAATGGTATTAAACCATAAAGTGCCAACATGGGCTTGGAACAATGCTATAAAAGCATGAAACTGCAACTATGTGCAGATAGATCAATTAACTCAAATCATTAAATAATGAAGGCAATAGTGTAAGATACTCATAAACCTGAATAAATTGAGATAAATAAGAAGTATTTGGAAGAGCAATAAACATAAGTTATCAGTTAAAATCTCCATGCAAGGTGAACTTAAGTAAGAAGATATTAAGGATGGGCTCACCATGAAAGACAATAATCCTCCTAGATTATGGCAAAAAAGGAATTATAAATGAGGATATTTATTTAAAAAAACTCTTTAACTTTTTATATTAAAAAAAATAATAAAACTTTGATTAGTTTTAATATTTAATACTAAGAAAACTTCTTTAAAAAAATTATCCTTAACTTCTCCTTTTTTACTTAAAACGACGTAAAGGAGTAAGAGAGATTTAAAGTAAAATATTGCACTTGTGTTTGAGCTATCTGACAATGAATGATTACATGCCAAAAATAGGTTGACAAGAGGCAATGATAAAAACAAATGATGCCTTTGTCAAGAGCTAAAAAAAGAAAAAGAATCTTGCATGAAAAGACAAGAAAACGTTACTAAAATAATAGATTTTAGGAATAGCAATGATGAGAATATGTTATAGCAGACTGACGAATCCAAATGAAATCATAGCTAGCCAAAAAAAAAAAAACCTGCAATAAGTTTACTGTTACAAAAGAAACTTGTAAAAAAACGTTATAAATGTGGCAAAAAATTGTTGGAGCTCAACGGAATCAACGGCCAAGGGCATGTTGGAGAGACTTGTGCCGACATCCAACCCTACAAAAGCGCCTGCCCCGTCCCCTCCATGAATGCTGAAGCCGAAGGAGGAGAGGAGCAGGAGGAGGACCCGAATGCAGTCTAACATCCTCTCTGCAAAAAACAATCTTTCACCCTGCATTACTCATTACCATACACATAGTTGTATCCCCTGAGTTCAGATCCGTTAGGCCATCCAGAAACCCCGTGGTGCCTCTGCAGGCGACTATCTTGGCTATAAGGGCCGCAGCCATAAGTCCGGCTCCAGTGCCCTTCACTTCCTTTGTTAAAAGGTACATCGCCCAAGCGGTATTGGCTGAGAATATAGGAGCAATGAAAAACACAAACAGTTTCCACTGAAAGAGGTATGTTCAAAGAATTGAATATCCACCACATGGTTCCAGCTGTCAATGTTATACCAGGATAAACTATTCCACCAAGGACACGACCCAGAGGGTACCAGGTCCGGTCATCAAACCAGTTCCAAAAGTCATAGACTCCATTTTTTGTAAGGTACTGTGTAACTCTGTAATTGAAGTAAGGATCAAATTCATGAATGACCCTTTCATACTTGATAACAGAGAATAGACGGATGGAAAAGGCTAGGATAGCAACCAAAATGAGGATTGTGAAAGATAGAACAGAGCCGAATGCATCTCTGGCTTTCGGTGTCGAAATTGATGGTGCAATTACAGAGGCCACCATGATTGCTATCAACAATTTATTCACAAACTATACTCTGGTCTGATCCGTGCCATTTATATCGACAATCTACGTTTTCTCGCTTTCTATATTTTTATGGATTTGTAAGGATAGAGAGGGTTTACGAGCCGGAAGAAACGAATAGAAAGGGTTTGATTTTTCAAGGCATTCACAAAGCACCTTAAAATCTCCTTCCTGATAAATTCTTAACCTACCAACCGCATCTCCATACTTCATGCATGTACACCCACATCTCATCTCAATAAACCCATTTGCTTTCTTAAATTCTGAAACCTTAACCAGATCTTCATCCTTGAGAAACTCAAACTCTATCATCCCAATCCCATCTCCGCAGTCCTCCATTATAGCAGATTCTTCATGCTCCCTCTTCTTCAATCCTCACGCCGTTGTCATTTTTCTTGTCTTGATCTTTATCCATTCCTACTCCTCGTAAGTCCGTCCCTTCAACTCTCCATGAATTTCTCTTCAGTACCCACCTCTAAAAATCGGAAAAGAAAGTAAGACAACCAAACAAAAAAATTGATCGTTCTCTAAATAAATTTATAGCATGCATTGTTGTTGTTGGTGGTAATGAATGAATGTAAGAGTGGGTAATCCGCCACTCCATTTTCACAAACATATCCAGCAGTACAAGACAGAAAAACATAGTTAACTAGACATGAATCAAAAGTTTTGGCAAGAAAGCAGAAATCTTTGTACTAACCTCCAAAGCCGGAGAGCCTATAAGATTGATAGAGGAGTGAGATATCTATAAATTTATATTTTGTTTTTATCAAAACAAGAGTAAAAAAAATATCTAGATAGGAAAACCTTTTTGGCGGCAAGCCTGCCAAAGAGGGTTAGATGAAAACTAATAGAAAATAAGAAGTAACCTGCACAAATTAGAGCAAACAGAAGTTAATCAGGTTTGGCGGTAAACTAGCCAAACCCAAAAAAAAATTTCAATTTCTTCCATCTTAAGAAGATTAAAGAAGAAATTAGTGAAATCTCTCTCAAGAGTCTCCTTCGAATTGTACCTTCATCCAAACACTCAAAACAAAGATTAAACTCATCTGATACCATGTTAGAAATGGAAAAAGAAATATATAAATAAGCAATACCAGGAAAGAATCTAAGCGAGTTAATGCATGAAAAGATATTACCTTAAGATAGGAGAGAGAAAGCTTCAATATCCAACACCATGAGACAAGATATTTGGAAAGGGGAAAGCAAAGAAAACCCCTTGTGACATTATGAATGAGGCATGAAAAGCCTAAGGAAGAGAGAGAGAGAGAGAGAGAGAGAGAGAGAGAGCAATCGCTCATACAATAATTGAGAAGAGCAAGAAACCTCATTGGAAATGAGAGAGGAGGGTCATCTCTTAAATAGAGATGAGAGAGAGGAGTTAGAATGTAACTCCCATGTCTATAAATGCCACCATTCATAAGTGTGTGAGGCCAAGTGTGAGATTCCTCTTAAGGAGGAATAATCTAAATTACAAATTACAATAAATATTTGTCCTCACATATTCCACTAGAGGACAAAATAAGATGTAGTGGAAAAAGGACAAAAAAGAAATATATTAGGATACCTTGGCTTATATCCTAATATATTATAACAATAACGAAAGGACGTCTAACCTTGGTTTATAAACACACCAATGAAAGATTACAACTTCTAACATTCTTAAATTCTTTCATCATTCAAATCATATCTTTCTCGAGAGCTCAGACCTTCTTGCTGCCTTTTTCGTCATCGCTGCTCCCTTCTTCTAAAGGCGCATCGTCGTCTGACTCAGATGAGCTAATCTTCTTTTTCTTCTTTGTTTTTTGCTCACTTTCTAAGTTCATCGCCCGATTGTATGCTTCAGTGTATGATGATGGCGGCACAATCTTCATTTTCTTCCGCAACTTCGGGCGTAGTCCTTCAATGAACCATCTCTTTTGCAACCCATCCGCCAACTTACTCTTCATCTTGTTTATTAAGTCTTTTAATTTTTTTGCATATACTCGAACTGTTTCATTTTTCCCTTGCTTCATGTTCTATATCTCTGCTACGATCTCATTGTCATCGCGTAGCAGTTGAAATTCAGTGGTAAATTCTTTTTTAATGTTGTCCTAGTTGGTTAATTTTTGGAGATCCGTATCGGTGAACCAATCAATTGCTACCCCCCTTAGGGTTGCTGGAAATTGTTGGACCTATTCATTTGTATTTGTTATGTCATTTGCCTTCCAAATCATTTCACATGTTTTACAGTGTTGGATTGGATCCATTGTTCCATCGCCATCAAAATTTGGCAACTTTTCCTTTGGTCCAGCCATTATTACTTGATTGTATGTACGGGCGTTGCTCTGTACTTTGACACCGGTGTTGTTCGACACTCCCACACCGCCATTGTTCTGCACTCCCACACCAGTGCTCTCTCCAACAATTGTCTTATTTCCAACAACTATGTTCTTTGGTGAAGAAGGGTCTTTGTTTAGCGAAGTTGTCCATTCCGGAAGTGTATCGTGGACGAAGAGTTCACTCCACACTCATGCTCCCTCGGCACTCCGAGCCATGCGAGTTAATTCCCTTCCGTCTGGATTCTCTTCCCTCGGCAAATATAGGTTCAAAAATTCCTCCCTTGTTTTTTCCACCAATTCCACCCACTGTCGAGTCTCCTCCAAGAATTCCTCAGTGCTTCAGTATTTGTCGGCAAGTTGTTGAAATCTCCGTCTGCGTTCGGCCTATTGTGCCAAAATTAAATTTTTTTGTGCAGTGCATATTCCATCTTTTCCCTTTGACTTATTTCTATCCTTGTTAAGCTAATTTGGCATTAGTTTGCGTTCCTTACCTTCTTTCCAGGTCCATCAGGCAAAAGTGCCAAATGTTTACCGTATGGGTAAATAAGCTAATGCATACAGACAATAAACAGACACATCTAACACTAGTACTTTTATTATTCGCATATGCCAAAGACATTACATTTTGCTTTTGATGATGATTTACAATGATCTCAGATGGGGTATATAAAAGACCATCCCTTTTGTACTACCACAACTGACCTTCAAACTGAAACTCAAGTACCCATTACAGGCAATGTTTACCGCATAGGTTAATTAAGAAACGCACATAGACAAAGAATACGAACATGAACAGCAACCAGTAGAACTCGTATTATTATTCGCATATGCCCACAGTACATTATGCTTCCATGATATCATATGATTACAATGCTTCCCGAGAGGGTTATAAATACTTTCCGAAGAACTTTTCCGAAGGAGTCCGTCGGCCACATACATTATGTCCGCTACAAACTATTTACTTGTCGGCTACATAACAAGAACTTTTTTGAAGGGACCCGTCGGCTGATACACAATTTCCTTTCCGAAGGGACCCATCGGCCGATACACAATTTCTACTGACGACATCATCCCCCCCAAAAAGAAAACCCACACTCAAGAAAAAGAAATACTAGAGAGAAGAAGGAGGTGTTCCAGAAGAGTGCTGTTGACGACGTAACTCATACACCTGGTCAGTCCGGATGCGCAGATCTGTCTGAATCTGTGAATTAACCTCTACGGCCTGCTTCAGTAGAAGTGCAGCATCCATAGCCTGCCTCTTGGCCAACTGCAACTCATGCTCTGCCGCATCTTTATCCCAGATAGCGGCGTCCTTCTCCTATACCATTGCTGCCATATCCTTCAATAGTTTTGCTCGCTCTGCTACCCATGCTGCCTGCTTGTCGGCCAAATCAGTGGCTAACTTTTCTCTTGCCTCTTTTTCAACCGCTAGAGATCTCTGAGCTGCAACACTGTCTGCTACCCTATTCGCCTTCGCGCGCTGCCGCGCATAGTAAACCTCTTTGTACAGTCCCACGATCTCATGTGCCAACTTTATTATCGTAGTGTCACTCGGTCCCAACTCTGGCTTAGTGGCCCAATCTGCCAACATCTCTGGTGTCTCAATTGCCGGCCAACCTCTATCCACAAAACAAGTTTGAAATCGCTTAGGACAAATCCCACGAATATACGTTCGGATCAAATGCCACTCCCTTCGCCGAGTGAGAGCCTGAATCGCCACATCATGCCCCTTTTTCAATGCAAACTTCATAGTCCTAAGGTAGTCCCTGCACCTATCCTCATCCGACCCGTAATCCTCCTTGGCGAAGTCCTCGAATAACCATTCTGCATCACTATTGTCCTCCTCATCAGCGGGAGCCATGCCCACATCCGGTGCCGCCTCCTCTACTGTCGGCGCAATCACGGCATGTGGCATTCCCTCCTCCTGAGACTAAGGCTCTAGTACAGGTGCTACTCCGGAATAGCTGGGGGACTGAATGGACAGGCCACGCCTGTCAGGGATGAGTTGGAATTGCTGCCTCAGAAAAAACACTAGCTTTATCAATGACCTCTGGCTGTTCGGGCTGCACTGGGTCCGCACACTCCTGTACTCCTCCGTCTGGTAGGTTCTCTACTGGAAGTGCCTAAGCTTCTGCTAACTGTGCTACGGTAACAACTGCTGCCGGCTGACTTATGGCAGGCGCCACGGGTGCTTCTACCGGAAGTGCTTTAAGAGCTGAAGAAGTCTCCCGGTTGACGGGTGCTGTCAGGTGGGCAAAGCCGACCGCAAATCCTGCCCCCGGCCGGACGGGAGAAGGCCGTACCCCATGTTGCCATGGTGCGGCTAGTGTGACTACCTGGTGGGATCCTCCAGTCATCAATATCGGTCGCCGAGTTTGTCCAAACCCTAGAATGTGAGCCATGTGCAGACCTCGGTGTGTCAACTCGGAAGTCATAGGAACTGTAGTACGCGGAAATAAAAGGGGGTAGTCGTGACAATCTGAACCTCTTCATCATCCTCGCCCTCCTCTTCTTCTTCCTCCATACTGTCCTGCTCAGAAGATGTCTCCTGTCGGCCGTTGTCAGTATCAACTTCCATGTCTATCTAGGGCCTCTTTTGACCTGCTGAACCCTTCTGCCCAAAGATTATGTCCAAGTGTTTCCATTGCATGATAGGAGGTTCTCCTGGAGCCAGTGGTCCAGGCTTTTCCTCTAACTCCTCCGTTGGAATCATCCTTGCTACAGCATCAAGGAATAGACCAATGGCGTAATGGGGCATATAGAAGGTCTTGTGCTGGAGAGTCATGAATTCATGCATCCGTTCAGCCAGCACAGATGCCCAATCATACACTTTCCCAGTCATTATGCCGTTCATCATGGACACCTACGGAAATGTGATATCCGATGCCCTAGAGGATCCCATGACCCTGCTTTTGACCAAGTCCATCAGACACCACCATGGCCCTTCCGAAATGTCGGTTTTCTTTAAACCCCTTCCCTGCGATGTCTCGGCTAATGCCGCTTGTTCTGCTTCAGTCAAATCTCCAAATACTAATTTGATTAGAAATAGCTTTCCATCCTTTGGAATTTTCTTCGGCTGAATCTTTCTGCCCTGCTGCACTGGAATGCCAAAAACCCGTGTGAAATTTGCTGCTTTGAATGATACCACTAAGTTCCGTCCCAGATACTGAAATGTGCTCCTGCGAGAAGCTCTGCCATATGTCTCAATCATGGTACGCAGATACCCTTCATAATCTCGAATGCAAAAAACCGGCATTTGAATGGCCCATTCAACTTGCGCTCTTCTGATGCTTGCTTTAATTGGATGGTCATCAGGTGTTTCATGCCACCATTTCCGGCAATCCGTTCCATTTAATCCCTCAAATTGGATAGTCTGTGGTGTGACTTCAGCTGCTGCAGGTGCTATAGTCTTACGCTTCTCCTTGTTGCTACTCGAGCCTTCATTCTGGTTACCTGTACCTGCCATGCTCCTTCCTCCCACAACTTTAGACTGTGCTAATTGTTTTTTCCATTGCCGTTTACCTGCAGATTCCATTAATTATCTCTTTGTCTTTTCCTAACGGTCTCCCAAATCTGTACAGTGAAGAATTCTTCCCAATCCGTATGGTGAATTGCAAACTTTGGAATGAGAAATTCGTACGCTAGAAAAGTTGGAAGGAAAATCAAATTTAAAAAAAATCGTACCATCAAAAGATCACAATTCCGTACCATAGTTTGCCTTCACCAAATCCGTACGGTGGTATTTTCAATGCATCATGGTATACCGCCTTGCTTACTGGTGAACTCCGTACCTTAACCTGGAAGACCTTGCATTCAATAATCCATACCCTACTCTTCAGAAGGAAACCGTACGCTTGAAAACCCTGATGACCATCCAATTAAAGCAAGCATCAGAAGAGCGCAGGTTGAATGGGCCATTCAAATGCCGATTTTTTGCATTCGAGATTATGAAGGGTATTTGCGTACCATGATTGAGACATATGGCAGAGCTTCTCGCAGGAGCACATTTCAGTAGCTGGGACGGAACTTAGTGGTATCATTCAAAGCAGCAGATTTCACAATTTCGTACCATCAAAAGACCACAATTCCATACCACAATTTGCCTTCCCCAAATCCGTACGGTGGTATTTTCAATGCATCATGGTATACCGCCTTGCTTACTAGTGAACTCCGTACCTTAACCTGGAAGACCTTGCATTCAATAATCCATACCCTACTCTTCAGAAGGAAACCGTACGCTTGAAATGCTGGAAGCCTTCTGCATGGTTGGTGTTTTAACAAGCCGTACAGCGCCCTGCAAGGTGCATATGGTAACTTGACCCTTCTGTGATGAAATCCGTACGGCTTCCAACTTGACACAATCTGGATTTCAATCTTCTTGAAAAAGCCGTATGTTAACCTTCTTCCGTACGTTAACCTTCTGAGGCTATCAAAATCCGTACGGTGGTTTCAGTTGTTACAATATGCAACTTTTAAAAATCGTACAGTGTAATAAAAAGCCGTACCACAGCAAATCCGTACACCACTTTCAAGATGGAAACTGTACATTGCCTTAAAACCGTACTTCAAATTTGAAACCCTTACCTTGTCTTTAAAAATCGTACTGCAATTATTAAATTGTCTGGAAAACCGTACACCCTACGTCAGATATGGAAACTCGTACGGTGCTGTCTCTTGCAAATATGGAACCGTATAGTACTTTCCAGAACCCGTACGATACTTCCCAGAAACCGTACGGTGCTTCCCAGAAATCGTACGGTGCTTTCCAAAAACCGTACGGTGCTTTACTTCTTTAAAAATTTGTATGACAGAATAGCAAAGTCAGTTTACCCTTTGACCGTCATCACCGATGGTCTGCAGTGATGAAGGGGTCTCCCGAAGGCCACTTTCTGATGCAGAAGTCTTCCGCTTGTGATATGTCTTCAACTTCGACCCATTCACCGCCTGAGGCACTTCGTGTCCATCCAAAGTCCATAATTTGATTGCTCCATTGTCCCCTACTTCCCGAATCTGATACGGCCCGACCCACTTAACCTTGAACTTGCCCGCTTTGATCTCATTCTGGCCGTCGTACTTCAATACCCACTGTCCGAGCTGAAACCTTTTCAGCTTTAGTTGCTTATCGTGCCATGCCTTCCGCCTATTCTGCGTTACTTCAGTTGCCCACTGTGCTAATAATCGCTTCTCCTCTAACCTGTTCAGTTTATACAGCCGCTCCCTTAAGCTTTCCATGTTGCCCAACTTGTTTTCTAGTGCTATCCGCAAGCTTAGTATCATAAATTCCGCTGGTACTACGACCTCCTGTCCAAACATCAGTTAAAACGGCGTGTGTCCTATT
This sequence comes from Cupressus sempervirens, assembly GCA_028749045.1. Taxonomy (NCBI): domain Eukaryota; kingdom Viridiplantae; phylum Streptophyta; class Pinopsida; order Cupressales; family Cupressaceae; genus Cupressus; species Cupressus sempervirens. The sequence goes on from CM053787.1 coordinate 1,040,978,917, forward strand.
GTGACTTTGTATGTCGTGTGGTAAGCCCACAGAGCAGAAGGTAATTTCTCCTCCCAATCCTCCCCTTCGACTGCATAGGATTTGTATATAATTGATACCAGGATTTTGTTGGTAGCTTCAGCCTGTCCGTTTGCCCTTGGGTAGTACGGACTTGATAGCGAATGATAAATTTTAAACTCCGTGGTAAGCAGTCGGATCACATGATTTACAAAATGTCCGCCTCTATCACTTGTTAATTGTAACGGAATGCCGTATCTAGTAATTAGTTGTTCATAAATAAACTTTTTTGTACTTACCACTGAATTGTTCGGTAGTGCACGCACCTCCACCCATTTAGTCAAATATTCCGTTGCAACAACAATGTAACGGCACCTTCTGATTCTGCTTGTCTTCAGCGGTCCTATGAAGTCCAAACCCCACCGTTCAAAGAGCTCCTGAGCATGAGAAGGATTCAGAGGCATGAAATCTCTTTTCAAAGGTTTTCCAGCTCGCTGACATGTATCGTAGGCAACAACCCATTCCTTGGCATCATTGTATACTGTTGGCCACCATAATCCTGCTAGATGTATTTTTCGTGCAGTCGTGTCCAACCCCATGTGTCCTCCTGCCGGTCCTTCGTGCACTTCCTTCAGTACCCGTGGAATTTCTTCCTTTAGGACACAACGCCTCAAGATCTGATCGAGTCCCATTTTATACAACAATCCATTAATCAGCTGGAATGTTCCACTCCGTATCACCAACTTTCATTTTTCATTCGGTGGCATGGTATTTGGGAACTGTCCTGTTGACAAGTATTTGCCGATGCTTGTATACCACTCTGGTAGTGCGGCAATTTGAAACAGCTGTGCGTCAAGAAAGTCATCATTTACACCGTCTGCTGGTTCTCCTGTTCTGATATGTGATAAATGATCCGTGCTTACATGTTTCTTTCCTAGCCGTACAATAATCTTGAAAGTAAACTCCTGCAATAGAAGTAACCATCGGCTGATTCTTTCTTGAATGACTGGTTTGTTGATCATATACAACAGGGCCTAATGATCAACGTAGAATACAAATGGAGTGGCCAACAAGTAATGTCAGAATTTCTGCACAACATAGACCATCCCCAATGCCTCCCGTTCGGTGGTACTATAATTTTGTTCAACTTTTGATAGCAACCGGCTGGCGAAATAGATCGGATGATCCAACCCATGGCTTCCCGTCTACGCTAGAGTTGCTTCGATTGCATAGTTCGATGCATCCACATGCACATGAAACTCCTTCCAATCAGGGAATGCCAAAATAGGTGCTGTAGCCATTCGTACCTTGAGTCCTTCAAATGCTTCATCCTGTTCCTTATCCCATCAGAACAATTCTGTCTTGGAAGTTAACCTATCCAACGGATATGCTATCTTGGCAAAAATTTTGATGAAACGCCTGTAATACCCTATATGCCCAAGGAAAGATTTTACCTCTGTTACATTGGTGGATGGTTGCATCTCTAATATGACCCATACTTTGTCCGGATCTGTCTTCAGTCCCTCCTTACAGACTATGTGTCCGAGCAACCTTCCGTGTGGGACCATAAATCTGCACTTCTTCGAGTTCAGGGCCAAACGCACAGGGTTCTTGTATGTCCATGCAAAGACATCCTTATACTCTAAAAATATCTTGAATGCTGTTGTCTTCAGTACTGGGTCCCAATTGTCTCCTACCAGTATGTTCCGTGGTTCTGCTTCGTCTCCTAAATTCATGGTCTACAACGCGACTTCATTGTATTTGATGGGTTCTCCTTTAGTGAACTGATGTACCGGGGTCACATCGAGTGACGCATCCCCTTCCTTTATTTCAGTGAATTCCTTTGGAAAGGCATCGGTATTGTTTTCTTCTATTGTCATTACGTTGCAGGTTGGAAACAATTCATAATCCTCTCTGCCAATGGTAAAGACCATTTACTGAATCCAAATCATCATCTCCTTCCAGTCGTAAAACTCCCTCCTGATCCGGTTCCATAGTTTACCCCTTTTCATCCTCTTCTCCCTCAGAATCTGACAATAGGGCTTCTTCCCCAACCATCTGAGTGTGCAGATCGATGACATACTTCCGGCCTTTGCTTTCGAGTGATAAAGTATTTTTCTTCCAATTGTGCTTTGCTTTTGCTTGTATCAGCCACCCTCGACCCAAAATAGCATTGTACCCCTTCCGCCTAAGAGGAATCACAACGAAGTCCAACAGGAATGGTTGTGTTCCGATTGTCACTGGTTGCGCTGTGAGTATTCCCAATGGCTTGATTCCATGTTGATCGGCCGTTAGCAGTTGGAAGGTAGGTGGCCATAATGTCGGTCGTCCCAACTTTTCCCAAGTATCTTCTGGTAGCACATTGACATTGGATCCTCCGTCGATGATCTTGTCTGTTAGCACAGTCCCGAGAATGCCCATTTCAACAACTGCCGGATAGCGTCTAGAGAAAAGAGCTAACAACATCGGATCTTCTGCACTTGTACCCCCCTGTTTCTCATTGTCTTGCTCTACGGGTTGCTTAGCACTTGGGACTATATTTGTGAAGGCCATACGAAGTTGAGGCATAGTGAGCAACATATCATTTATCCTGACGGGTATCTCAGCTTGCAATATTTTCCGTACAATGTTCTGTTCTGCACAGTTCCAGACTGAGGTACTTGGCGGGTCCTTTAGGTGTGCTGTTTCTGCCTGTGTTGCTTTCTTAATCTCTGCCCTTGCTTCCTCTAGTCTCTTTTTTTCTTCCGCTGGGTCAGGGTATAGCTTCGCTTGCTTCCGAGTGATTGCCAGAACTTCTTCGTTTGTCCCTACGGTAATCAAGTTTACTGCGGACTTCGGGCACTTAGTATCATCATGATCTCCAGGTCCACACCATCGGCATAGCAACTTCGGTGTGTTCGTCGTTGTGCACTCGCGGGCGAAGTGACCCCACAGATTGCATGCGCGGCATTGAACAATTGGCCGACCATTCACATCGTAGTGAATTCGACTCCTTCCTCCATTGTTGTTGTTGCCACCATTGTTGTTATTGCTGTTGTTGTTTGGACCGCACCGGTTGTTTTTGTATCCGCTTGATGTGGCACCTTCCGTACTGGTGTTCCTGTTCCCTCCTGATGAGGATGCCTCCTGTGACAGGAACACTTGCTGCGGTGTCCTTGTTTTTAAATTGAAAGGGCATTCCTTTATCGAGTGTCCGAGGATCTGGCAGATTTCACAAAATTGATCTTTCGGGCAGGATCCCTTCGTATGGCCTTCTTTCTTACACTCCGTGCACCATAGGTCATTACCCTTAGTCTCCTAGTTCATGTTTTTGAATTCCTTCATCATCCGCATCATGTCCTTCTGGAGGGTACGGACCTTCTTGTTGCTGCCCTCGTCATCGTCGCTGCTATCTTCTCCTGAAGGGTCATCGTCATCTGAATCTGATGAGCTGGTCTTTTTTTCTTCTTGGTCTTCTAGTCACTTTCGAGGTTCATTGCCCGATTGTACGCTTCAATGTATGTCGATGGTGGCACAATCTTCATCTTTTTCCGCAGCTTCGGGTGAAGGCCTTCAATGAACCATCTTTTCTGGAGCCCATCTGCCGGTTTATTCTCCATTTTACTAATTAAGTCCTTCAATCTCCTAGCAAAGACCCGTACTGTTTCATTCTTCTTTTGCTTGGTATTGAATATCTCGGCTACAATTTCATTATCATCACGCAAAAGTTGAAATTCTACAATGAACTCCTTAATGTTATCCCAACTATTTAATTTTTGTGGATCAGCATCAGTAAACCAATCAATCGCAACACCCCGTAGGGTAGTAGGAAATTGTCGGATCCATTTGTTTGTATCTGTTATGCCATTTGCCCTCCAGATCGTTTCACATGTTTTACAATGTCGAATGGGATCAGCTGCTTCATCACCATCAAATTTAGGAAATTTTTCCTTCGGACCTACCATTATCACTATATGTTGGGGGTTTTGTTGTGTACCTGCGCTGTTTTGCACGCCCGTGTTGTTTTGAGCTCCCGCGCTGTTTTGAACACCCGCGCTGTTCTGCACACCTGGGCTGTTGTGGACACCCGCTCTGTTCTGCACACTCGCACTGTTTCGCACACCGCGCTGTTTTCTACACCCGCATTGTTTTTGGCTTCCGCACTGTTTTCAACACCCGCGCTGTTTTCGACTTCCGCACTGTTTTCAACACCCGCGCTGTTTGGTGAAGAGGGTTCGTCAACTGAAACTGTTCTTTTCGAAAGTATATCTCGGACGAAGAGGTCACTCCACGGTCGTGCTGCCTCAGCACTCCAAGCCGTGCAAGTCGATCTCCTTCAGTCAGGATTCTCTTCGCGTGGCGTATGCAGGTTCAGAAACTCCTCCCTTGCTTCTTCCACCAACTCAAGCCGTTGTCGAGTCTCCTTCAACAATCCTTCTGCGCTTTTGTTTTTGTCGGCAATTTTTTGAAATCTCCTTCGACGCTCAGTCTGTTGAGCCAGAATTAAATTTTCCTGCGCAACGCGTATGTCATCCTTTTCCTTCAGCTTACTCTTATCTTTGTTCAACTGATTCGACATTTAATTCATATCCGCCTGCCTACGTACCAAGTCCATCGGGCAATGGCGCCAAATGTTTACCGCATAGGTTAATTAAGAAACGCACATAGACAAAGAATACGAACATGAACAACAACCAGCAGAACTCTTATTATTATTCGCATATGCCCACAGTACATTATGCTTCCATGATATCATATGATTACAATGCTTCCCGAAGGGGTTATAAATACTTTCCGAAGAACTTTCCCGAAGGAGTCCGTCAACCACATACATTATGTCCGCTACAAACTATTTACCCGTCGGCTACATAACAAGAACTTTTTTGAAGGGACCCGTCGGCTGATACACAATTTCCTTTCCGAAGGGACCCATCGGCCGATACACAATTTCTATCGACGACAGGCAAATGAAAGGAACCAATAGAAACTGCATTTCAAAATAAGAGTTGGGAAATTGCCAACATTGATGTAGCCAGATGCTTATTTGCAAATGGGCTTCCTTTCAATGTTTTTTGCTTCCCACACTGGAAGGAGATAATGAAAAGTGTCAATGAAACTCCAAGACTATTAAGGGCCCTATTATGATAGAATACAAACCACCTTGTTGGATGGAGAGGTCAAGGGAATTGAGGTGCATTGAGATGGGGGTATCAATTATTTTAGATGGGTAGAAAGATACAATAAATTGTACCTTGATCAATGTCATAGTGGTGTCCCCTAAAGGGGCAATGTTTTTGAAATTCATGGATTGTGAGATGCAAGTAAAAGATGGAACATTTTCTGTTGATATTCTCATCTCTTCCACTCAACAAGCGAGACCTAGAAATGTTGTCCAAGTCATAACAAAGAAAGAACAGCATTGTAGAGCAGTTGGTTTGTTGGTTGAAGAGCGATATCAACATATCTTTGGAGACCTTGTGCAATTTACTCGATCTTATGCTAAAACGGATTGGGAGCAAAATTGAGTGGATCAAGAAGATGTATGAAGGGATTGAGAACATCTGGATGTTTGTCATAGACCACCACATATCTCAAGGAATTTTTATATTGTTCTCACATTTGTAGCTATTGAAGGTAAATGAACCTAAAGTAGTAATTTAATTTTAAAAATATAATTAGTGTTTTACAATTTCTGATTTTTGATTGTGAAATGTGTATTCTTATTTAAAGTATGTCTTTATTAGTTGTATAATTTTTGCTCTAATTTTTGTTATAGATTGTTGAGACCTATTTTACATCAAACCTAATTGACTTGAGATGACTTGTGCAAGTGAAAGTAGCACTTTGCAATATGCTAATCAACAAAAATTGTTCTATTTGGAGACACAGCAACAATAAGAGCACACCAAAAATTAAACAAAGGATATTGGATCACTCATTGTGGTAATGTGTGGAGTATTTCATTAAATTCATCGAGCCTATTATAATCATACTTTCCTATGCTAACACGACTAGGCCTTTCCTTGGAGAGTTGTATAATGGTATAGATTCAATGCTTGAAAAGATGAAGCAAATTCTAAATGAAAAAGAGAGATCCTAAGGAGACCTTCAAACAGTTGCAAGCAATTAATGTAGAACGATGGAACAAGATGACCATGTAATAATCTAGACTTAGTTTTTTTAACAAAATGCTGAATGTATAACTGAGGGGCATTTAGTCAAACAGTTCACAAGCAACCTAGATATGATCTAACAACACTGAAAACAAGATTCACAAGTTTGTCTAATACCACTGTGAGTAGATAAGACATTCCATCAATCATTTGACATGAGAACTCAATCACTACAATATTTACTTAGATTGTTATTATGTGTCAGATTTTATTGCTTCAAGAAGACGTGGGAAGAATTCAGACACAAACCCTTAGGATAACCAATCTTGTTCGCTCCTCTTATATTATTGGCGTGTTCCTTAATGGCATTCACTGCTAGTTGAAATTTGTATGCAGAGCTTGATGCCATATCTACTAAAGTGTAGAGATAGGACTTCAAACGATTCAACCCAGTGAGACGCCTTCCTTCCCTTACACCCAACCACGGTTTACTGTTCCTTGCTGGGCGTATGGAGTCAGAAATCCCGTGTGACTACCTCTACTGTTATGTTGCCGCCAAGATGTGGATTGTCAACCTGCTGCCGACCTGTCAAACCACATTAATGTGGCCCACTCCAAACGCAGGCACTATGACTTTGTAGACTTCAAATATAGGCTCATTAATATCTTTCGAATTCTCCTTTCGCAAACTTGTAACTCACTCTCAAACACTTAACATGGTATAAATGATTAAACTACTATATTACTTCAGACGTGAGTACTTCACTTATTTAAATCTGACCTCTCCCTGCTTATACTGTAAAGACCATCCAACCCTGCTTCATGAAATCAATGGCACAGTGTCCAATCTCCTACACATGCTCCCATTAACTACTGAAAACTACAACTATAGTATAGAGTAGTTTGATATGAGAGGTTGGGGTGATGTCCAACTTCCTCGAAAATTGAACTCGAGGGATTTCATCCTCGGAGTTCTTACCAGTCACATTTAAGCAACCAGACTTTTTGGATATTTGGAGTTCATAAATTTCTAGTGTGTGTAAATCTGAATGCAAGCTCCTTCTTTTATAACTTTGAAGTGAGGGAAAAACAATGAAGCAAGGAATGTGGGATAAAACACAATTTTTGTCCTGTAGTTACTTAAGTCACTTTATAAAGTAAATGACTTTATAACATAAAGTGACTTTATTCACACACTTTAATAAAATACTAAAGTATATATAATAAAACCTCCTATGTAACTGGTAGGCATCCTGTTAGCTAATGCCATTAATTTATCTGGATGTGGAGATAGATTAACTTGGTGCCAAAACACTAGTGTGGAGAAGGGGACATGACAATCCTCCCTTCTCGAGATTGCTTGCCCTCAAGCAATCTCAATGCTGGGTGCTGCAGTATAGACTCACCTTCCCAAGTGGCATCCTCATATGGTAAGTCTTTCCATTGGACTAGATATACCTTGGCAGTTCTGTTACACAGCTTCCTCTCCCTAGTTTCGATCGCTTCTTCCAGCACCAAAATAAGCTTACCCACCTCATCAAGTGGGGGCAAACTCTCTGAAGGTACAATCTGCTGGCCCACGGCCTTCTTCAGGCATGAAACATGAAAAACGTTGTGGATTCGGCTGTCACCTAGTAAATCCAACTTATAAGCAATCTCTCCTACCCTCCTAGTGATACAATAAGGTCCGTAAAATCTGGGCTTAAGTTTCTCTGACCCACTTTTCTTCAAGGAGCTCTGTCTATAAGGTTGTAGATGAAGAAAAACTCTATCACCCAACTCAAAACTCTGCTCAGTATGATGTCGATCAGCATATAACTTTTGATGGTTCTGTGCCTACTGAATATTATCCTTGAGAGCTCGGAGGATGTCCTGCTGGTCCATAATCCAATCTTTGGCCAATGGTGCCCTGCTGTCCTGTAAGGCCAAATCAATAAAAGAGAGAGGCTCATAACCATAAAGGGTGCAGAAAGGAGTCATCCAAATGGACATATGATAAGTGGAGTTATAACAATACTCCCCCAAATACAACCACTGAACCCAAGTTCTCTATTGGCCTACAATGTAGTTTCTCAAGTACCCTTCCACCCATTTATTCACTATTTCGGTCTGACCATCCATCTATGGGTGATAGCTAGTGCTGGGAGTCAACTTTGTGCCTCTCTATTTGAAAATCTCCTACCAAAGGGTGCTGAGAAACCTACTGTCCCTATCACTCACAATAGTCCTGGGTAACCCATGGAGATTAAAAACCTTTTGAAAGAACAACTCAACCACCTAAGAGGCTGACCAATACATGACAATTGCGAAAAAGTGCGCGAACTTACTCTGTTTGTCTACCACCACAAAAATGCAATCTTTTTCCCTAGACCTTGGGCAGCCCTGTGATAAAATCCATGGAAATACTCTCCCACTTCTAAGCTAGAATAGGGAGAGGCTAAAGTAAACCTATAGGGAAACCTTGTTCAGACTTGTTCTGCTGACAAGTTTGACACTCCCTAACATGCTGCAATACATCATCCTTTAGCCCCTTCCAAGAGAATCTGTCCCTAATCTGCCTATAGGTTTTGAAAAAATCTGGGTGCCCTGCTGATGGTGCATCATGTATGGTGTGCATAATATCCCCCTTAAGTTTAGATTCGAGTACTAGGTAGATTCTATTTTTGTAATATATAATATCATTTATTACCTTGTACTACTCATCCTGAAGTATACTATCCATAATCTGACATGCGTGAGCATTTTTAGAATACTCCACTAATAGTTGGGACCTTCAATCTGCTGAAATCTTGGACATAGCATAGCACTCTAGCACTGGGGGTATTCGGGAAAGAGCATTAGCAACTATGTTATTTTTCCCCTTGACATTCTCAATGTCAAATCATAAGCTTGGATCTTGTTGACCCATTTTTGTTGTCTTTCATTCAATTCTCTCTGTTCCAGGAAGTAGCGTAAGCTGTTATGATTGGTCTTCACTATAAATTTACTTCCCACCAAGTACTGCCTAAATTTGGCTAAGGCATGCATTATGGCTAGCATCTCCTTATCATAAGTGGAATATGGTAATTCGCTCCCCCTAAGTTTCCTACTCTCAAAAGCAATGGGGTGATGATCTGCATTAATACTACCCCTATTCCGCTCCTTGAAGCATCCAACTCCAAAACAAAGGGTCTAGAAAAATCAGGAAGTGCTAGCACTAGACATGTACTCATCATCTATTTCAGTTTATCAAAGGCTGCCTCTAAATCCTCCATCCAATTAAATGCCCCTTTCTATGGCAGATTGGTAAGGGGTGTTGCTACTTGGGAAAGACCTTTGGCAAATCACCGGTAATAAGAGCAAAGACCAAGGAAACCCCACAACTCAGATACATCTCTTGGAGGTGGCCGATCTAGGATTGGCTGTATCTTTTCTTGATGCACCTTAACCCCCTTGACACTAATCACATGACCCAAATAGAGAATCTCAGTTAGCCCAAATTCTCACCTAGACTCTTTTGCAAATAAAAAATGTTCTTCCATGAGACTGAGTATCTCATCTAAGTGTTGCAAATGTTACTCCCAAGTCCTGCTAAAGATTAATATGTCATCAAAGAAAACCAACACACTCTTTCTTAGCTATTTTTTGAAAATATGGTTCATGCATGACTAGAAAGTGGCTGGTGCGTTAGTGAGCCTAAATGGCATCACCAAGAACTCGTAGTGTGCGTAGTGGCATCTGAAGGCTGTCTTATGCACATCCTCCTCTCGAACTCGTATCTGGTGGTATCCTGATCGAAGATCTATCTTTGAGAAATAAATAGCCCCATGAAGCTCATCCAGCAACTCATCCATGCGGGGAATCGGATACTTGTTTTTAATAGTTCTCTTGTTCAGGGCATGGTAATCTATAGACATTTGAAGGGTGTCATCCTCCTTCTTAACCAACACCACTGAAGAGGCAAAGGGACTAGAACTGGGTCTGATATGTCCCATATCTAGAAGTTCCTTGATCATCTTCTCTATCTCCTCCTTGTAGTGCCTAGGGTGATGATAAGGAGTGGTAATGATAGGTTTGACATCCTCCTCTAGCTCAATGATATGCTCACACCCTCTATCTGGTGGAATTCTTGGAGGTATATGCTCAAACACCCTCCTGTGCTTGTCTAGGATTGTCTAAATGTCACAATGATACTGATGTCCTATATCCTATGTCTCCTTCAAAGAGATGAAGCACTGTTTCGCCCATTTTATATCATCATGTCTCAAAATGGCCTCCCTCCTGTAAGTTGTTATCAATCTGGGTCCACTATCTGGTATGACTTTTAGAAATACTAACCAATCACCCTGTGAGAATTCCAACTACATGGTCTCATGATCAAAAGTGTACCTGCGATGAGTCCTTAACCACTGTCTACCTAGAATGGCATCCAAACCATCCAAATCAACAACGTAGAAATTAGTCTCCAAAAGGTAATCGTCAACCTGTATTTGAAGACCGGCTACTTTCTCTGTACACTTCAAAACTTCACCACCTGCTACCTTCACCTCAAACTCGGGTATGTCAACTGTTTGCAAACCTCTCTTAGATACCATCCATATACTAATGAAATTATGAGAGGCTTCTATATCCAAGAGGCAAACAATGCACTGACCCTTAACCACACCCTTCACTCTAAAAGGATGACATGCTGGATCACTAGAAAGAGTGGCTATAACTGAAGGTTGTTTTGTGATGGCTTTCTTCTTTTTATCTTTAAGAGGCTGCTCTTCAACTTCTTCTTCCTCGCTGTCCTCAACATTTTCACCTTCCTATTGCTCCCCTTCATCCTCAAAAAGAACCTCAACATAGTGAATCTTGCCTTTATCAAGGCATCTATGATCTGGGGTCCAAGGTGTTGGTTCCCAAAACTGCAGATTGGAATTTTAGGAGCCTTGCCTGCTCGATGCTGGGATATCCAACCGGTCAAGGCCAACTTGGCGGGATTGATCAATGTGATCTAAATCCCCTGTGCTTTCGGCTCTGCAAGACTGAGGCAGGTGTACCTGATCCTGGACAAAACACTTAAAGTCCAAGGTGCTTAAAGCAGATCGATCAGAAAATGAATATAATAGAAGTTTTCCAAATGGCAAGAATTAGAGGAAAACTTTAAACTTGCGACTTATGAATTGAGAACAAAAGTAAATGATTGAAATAATGTTTTAAATAAAGAATAAATATAGATTAATACAACATATGAATATATTAATTCCTCTAATGGAAAGAAATGAAACAATTTCCAGCTATTGATTTGGATTATGAAAAATATAAAGACCAGTGCCAAAGGGCGATAGAGTCAAAACTATAAGTTTTCACATACAACTTTATGATGTTATGTACATTGAATTTATAAATAATTTAGTCATCAGGATGCAATAAATCAATTGTTTTTACGCATATTTAAACTAGTCTATAATGTTTTAACCTTAATAGGACAAAATAGATACAAATAAGGAAACAATTAAAATATTTCACAATATTTGTACTTGTCGAGTTCAAATAGCCACAATTGATTTGATCTACTTACTCTGACAATAAATTATTTATAAAATTGAGAAATGATCATAAAGGACAAACTATATAGTATTCTCGACTTCTAAAAACTTTAAGCAAATAAAATAAATAAATACTTCTTGCCGATCATGCCGAAAATAAAATACACTGGAGACAATCCTTATAGACGATCCATCCAATGCATTTGACTCCAAAGTCGCATGTAAATACAGTTATTCAATAATTCGCATCCACAAACTTAGTTCAAAAATTTATTCTTCACCAATAGAAGAATATAATTTATCAATTGCTTATAAATTGTAAGATTTTTAAAATATGAATATGAATTCCCCACTCCCTTGGTTTTTTACATATATATTTATAAACAAGGGAGAGATGTGTTCTCAACCATTGCACCTCTTAAAAAATAACTAACCAATGTTTAATGTTTTTAATAAAATTTTAAATAATACAAATACTACCGCCAGTAATCATTTTTGCTTTATGTATCTTTATCCGCACATACCTACATCCTTTGTGTTCACTATTTGAATATTAAATTACTGATTTATGATGTGTGGTTGAATTCTTTTGGTGCTTGCGTAGAATGTCCTGCTAGCGCCATTTCAAACTGATCCCTCCGCCTGTATTATTCCTGAAGATTATTTACGTTGAGTACAATCATCCTTCCATGGATTGCTGATCTCAAAACCGGCGTGGTTATGACCTCGAGCGGATTTTTTTTTTTTTAACCAGCATCAAAGAAATCATTGTGCCTTCCTCTCAAGCACACGTTTGTGAACTTCGCTGCTTTCTCACAGTGTTTGATTCAATGCCCGATACATATTCCTTACTGATAATCAAATAATGATGCATCTCAGAAGAATTCTCGACTCAACTCCATGCTTCACGGCAACAATATGTCCAGATGCCAGAATAATCAGTGGCGCTCAGCATATCCTTATCCATTCTGCGAACGTGATGAGCCTACAATTCTTCCAAGAAATTCAATCATTTGTACTTCATTTCCAAGGAGTCGGGCTGGTGGATTTGGAAAAAGTAATCTCTCATCTATTAGAGTTTGCAAGAAAAGCCCATAACGTGGATCAAAAGCAACCTTTGCCATATCTGCCAAAAATTCCTTAAACAGACCTCCATAATCTAACCCTGCCTCTAGGAGGCTACACTAGTTGACAAAAGAAACATTAATACAAGACTTCAGTTTTAACCCAAGTGGATTTAACTGGTTAAATCCATCCTCCACTATGTGGTCTCGGCGCACTGCTATTTCAATAGATCCTGGTTCAAGTCAACAAACCTCACCCATCATTCTTTGGGATGTTGTAAGTTGAACTTCCATTTTAACAGTCTGAGGTAATTATAGAATCATCCATATGAATGTACAATATGTGCTAAGATAGAGCAAGGTGTGGATCAGTTGTCAATTCCATTGGTCTTGCTTAAAAAAATTTCAGGCCACATTTGACAAACTTATTGAAAATTTCTTCCCTGAATCTTTTGGAAACAGAACCAATACTTGTGCATTTGCTGCTGGTAACATAGAATATAAAATTGGAGGCCTCCTTTTTTAGCGCTGCACTACTATTTTGGGACAGATTACATCTGCAGCAGATGAGCAATTGATTTGCTTGAAGCTTTGGAGGCTGAATCTTTAATGGTGGTTGTCATTGGTCATTGATTTAGAAAGAAGCCTGTTTTGCCAAAGTGCTTATTCAATGCTGGATCCAACTATAACTTCTTTTTCTACGTATTGAACAAGAATACTATCTGAGGTAACAAGTTCAAATTCTGTTCATTACTGCATTTGGATTCTCTTATAGTGAATAGAAGAATCCTCTGTTGACTCATTTCGTTATGCACAAACTCTTTACCTCCTGTTGGTATACACTAGGCAAGTTTTACATATTTCCTTAGCAAACTCTCCTTTTATCAGATTTTATGTAACCTTTATATCTTACTATCCATATTCATTATGCATTATCTTCATCAACATATTCAGAATTTGAATTATCGATATTCTCTAACAAGTTTCGTGATATAGACTTCTGATATCTTCATCAACATCATTTTGCAAGTGGAGACCTAAATTTTTAGGCTCCATCACAAGGTTCCCTGCAAGTAAAGCACAATTTCTTCCTCCTGAGTCTATTACGCATTTCAAAATCCAATCTGGAAGGATTTGATTTTTGCTGGTTTTTGTTTCCTTGGCCCGATGTAGATCCTCTGTAAGGTTTCTTGGGAGGCTGTATTATCGATAAAGGTGAATCCAAATCATGGGTGATCTTAATTGCATCATCCAAGGTGTTCAGTTTAATTACCATAACCAAACCCCTAAACCTGTCCTATAACCCCGCTGTGAATAACATCACCTTGCACTGCTCTGACATATCTGGCACCATAACTGATATACGCTGAAACTCATCAATGAACTTATCCAAAGACCCACGCTGACATAACTAAGCCAAATCCTTGTAATAGACTTCAATATCTTTCCTGTCAAAGCGAGTAATCAGCTTGGCGCTGAAAATCTCGTATGAAGTTATGAGGCCATGATTCTAGGTGACTAATCCATGATGCCACCAATTGTATGCAGCTCCCTCAAGGTGCATAGTTGCAAATCTGATGGCTTCCGCTTCAGCCATGAGCTTAAGTGTCAAATAGATATCCAGCTTGTGAATCCAAGCTCTAGCGGAAGTCTGACCGCTGCCATCAAAGGTGGGGAGAATTAGTCTGTTCATAGCATGTTTTAGGTCCCTATTAGGTGCTCTTGGTCTTTGGTCCTGCTACTGCCTATCAATCTCTGTTTTTTTATTTAAATATTGAACAAAGGTTAAATTTTGTTTAATTGGATCCAGAAACAAGTCCCACTCATCAAACGTTTCCATGATTTAATAAATTTGGAGCTGTTGGTGGAACAGCTTCTTCTTCTACATTAATAATTAGCATTAAGGGCCTGTCAATGTTATGTGTCTAGGCTCTAGCTGCTCGGGGAGATCCAGCAATACTCTTGCCTCCATTGTGATGAGTTGGAGCTCTTTTATGGACCAGAACCAACTACTACATAGTACTTGCTAACTGCTGAAGAGCATTGGCAATGTTGTTCTATCCATCTCTGATAGTTTGCAATGTTTCCCAAACTTCCCTGTCCTGTTCAGTTTCATTATGTGTCATTTGAACATTGTTTTCTGGTTCAGCCTGTCCCAAATGATCAACCTATTGAGTAATATCAGCTTGTTCACCTGTTCCAAAAGTTATTTCCTCATCCACTGTAAAACTATCTTCAATGTTGATATGATCTAAAGAATATGCTTGTTCCGACTGTAGGTGACTGAATTTATGTTGTCTTCTACTCATTCCTGGCTGTGATTTTTTGGGTAGAAATTGATCTGCAAAAATTTTGTTGTTTCCCACAAGATGGTAGGTTTTGTGGCTCTGATACCATTGTAATAATCTGCACTTAATTTTTTTAACAAAATGCTGAATGTATAACTGAGGGGCATTTAGTCAAACAATTCACAAGCAACCTGGATATGTTCTGATAACACTGTAAACGAGCTTCACAAGTTTGTCTAATACCACTATGAGCAAATAAGACATTCCATCAATCATTTGACATGAGAACTCAATCACTACAATATTTACTTAGATTGTTATTATGTGTCGGATTTTATTGCTTCAAGAAGACATGGGAAGAGTTTACACACAGACCCGTACGATAACCAATCTTGTCTGCTCCTCTTATATTACTATTGTGGTCCTTAATGGCATTCACTGCTAGTTGAAATTTGTATGCAGAGCCTGATGCCATATCTACTGAAGTAAACCCGTGACTTCAAGTGATTCAACCCAGTAAGACGCCTTCCTTCCCTTACACCTGACCATGGTTTTTTTGTTCCCTGCTAGGTGTATGGAGTCAAAAATCCCGTGTGACTACCTCCACTATTATGTTGCCACTAAGATGTGGATTGTCAACTTGCTGCCGACCTGTCAAACCATGTTAATGTGGTCCACTCCAAATGCAAACACTATGACTTCGCAGACTTCAAATACGGGCTCATTAATATATTTTGGATTCTCCTTTCCCAAACTCGTAACTCACTCTCAAACACTTAACATGGAATAAATGATTAAACTATTGTATTACTTTAGACGTGAGTACCTGACTTATTTAAATCTGACCTCTCCCTGCTTATACTGTAAAGGCCATCCAACACTGCTTCATGAAATCAATGGCTTAGCATCCAATCTCCTACACATGCTCCTGTTAACAACTGAAAACTATAACTGTCGTATAGAGCAGTTCTTATATGAGGGGTTGGGGTGACGTCCAACTTCTTTGGAATCTAAACTCGAGGGATTTCATCCTTGGAGTTCTTGCTAGTCATATTTAAGCAACCAGATTTTTTGGATATTTGGAGTTCATAAATTTCTTGCATGTGTAAATCCCAATGCAAGCTCCTTCTTTTATAACCTCGAAGTGAGAGAAAAACAATGAAGCAAGGAATGTGGGATAAAACACAATTTTCGTCCTGTAGTCAGTTAAGTCGCTTTATAAAGTAAATAACTTTATAACATAAAGTGACTTTATCCACACACTTTGATAAAATACTGAAGTATATATAATAAAACCTCCTATGTGACTGGTATGCATCCTGTTAGCCAATGCCGTTAATCTATCCGAATGTGGAGACAGATTAAACTAGCGCCAAAACACTAGTGCGGAGAAGGGGACATGACAGACCAATCCTCTACATTTTCTTGCCTGTTCATTAACACCAAGTATCATAGCACCCAATATATTGATCTACCAGGAAGGCAGCTACCATATGGAGATTTAGAAGTGTCTAATGGGTACAAGGCAATATTTGAAAGACTTTTTTGATGATGATATCCAAGATTTTGTTGAGGACATCATAGAGTTTGTGAATGCAAGAGGTCCAAGCAATGATGCTCTTCATCATCAGTTTAGGAAGGATGTTCATAGTCGGTGGTACCTCCATGGCCAAAGATTCCAAACATTGCAGCCCCTTGTAATCAAAATTATATCATGAATAACTTTTATTTTAAAAAAGTCATTTACTATCTTCATGAGTTGCTTGTAATCTTTTATTTTATAAGATTAATAATTTTATTTTCATTGTTTTCTTTGTCTTTTCTTTATATGTTGCTAGTTCATCTACATCAGAAAAAAGTTGGAGCACATATTCTTTCATCCACTTAGTAAAGTGCAATAGGTTGCAATAAAAAAGAGTATAGGATTTGGTATATGTGCATTGCAAGTCATGTCTCATTTTGCACAAGAATAAGGAATACAAAGAACGGGAGACAAAGATGTGGGATTTACATATTGAGCACGCAAAATTGGATGCTTCCACTTCTCAGCTTGTAGTTGCTGAATTTGACACCAATAACATTATCAGTGCACCTAATCCCATTGGCCTTAGAACTATTTGTGAATCAACTAGTGACAATGAAGGAGGAGGAGGAGGAGGAAGAGGAGGAGGAGAAAAAGATCAATAAATTATTAATCAATTTGTTTAACATGAAACAATGATACTTGAACCTGATGTTATGATTTATCATTTGGCATTTTAATATTTTGAATCTTTGATGTTGAACTTGAAGTATTTAATGCTATGATGGTATGATCATGATTCATGATGCTATGTTACAAGTTTATGGTGGTTTTGTTGTTTTTATGATACTATGTGACATTCTAATCTTAACTCATGCTTCTAGGTTGCTTAAATATGTTCATATATAATGTTTACATGTTTTTGTACTAATGAACACAAACCCCTTTTCAAAAAAATTCCGTACCAGAAATGTGTGTGTATGCACGCGTGTGTATTTGAAGAGTTCTTACCTTGCTCTCATGGGATCTTGCATGTAGATGGGGGTACTTGGGTACTTGGGGTATGGCTATGGCTATTTTTCAAAATAGGGGACGGGGGTACTTGGGTACATCTTTTTTTAATGTAATTTAATATTTATAGAAATTCTGGAAAAATGAGTCATAATGGATTTTCAAAACAAGAACAGTGATGAAGTTCGCAGATGTCATGTATTGTTTTCAGTTTCAAGTTTGCAATATGTTTGCGATAATAATACATGCTAAATGTTTAGATGCATAAGAGAAGTAGACTTTAAACATGAACAAGAAGATCATAAATCATATAACAGTGACATATTGCAAATGATCAGCTTCTGACTTGCACAGTGATAAAGTTTACTGTTAATCAATATTGTATCAAAGTTTCAAATTGATTGTGTATTGAATTAAACCTGATAAACAACAAGCTGATATGCAAACCAAAAACTGAAACAAAATTCAGAAATCTTAATCAAGGTCCTTAGCTATGATGCTCTCCACTGAGTACCTGGTACATGGGTACATGTCCTAAGTGTGTGGGTATGCCTACCCATGTAACCTTGATATTTTATATTAAGATTTGTTGAAGGTGTTAAAAAATTAATGAAGGGATATCTAATAAGTTGGATTACTAAAGGCGCTTAGCACCAACAGAGAAGGGTTATGTGATACAAACAATAAACTGATTAATACAAGCATTCTGTCTTTTGCTTTCAAATCAATCAATTCAAAAGGCTATCTCTTTAATAAAAATCACATAGCAAGACTTTTTATATCCTGATCTTATTTGTTTCTGGCATTCATTATATCCTCTGCATTTAAATTTTATTATAAATTGGGTGAATATGAACTTCCTATGTATTGAACAACTGGATACATTTTAATGTTCATCAGGGGCCAAATTGGTCAAGAAATTTGTTCCTTCTTAGAACAGTAATTGGAACTGACCATTAATTTGTTTGTGTCATGAATCCATGTTGTTTAGTGAACGAGGAAACTTTTTAGGGAGAGATAGATAATGAGTTATCTTCTGATAAATTTGATTCCTTACCGAACACTGCTGATTGTGTACAATTTTCAATTTTCAATGGTTTTAAATAGGATATTCTCCAAGGAGATCCCAAGTGATGTGACAGTTCAAGCAGGAGGGGCCAAATTTTCTCTGCACAAGGTATAGTTAGATAATTTATAACACAAGTTTATCAAATGGAGATATGTTTGGTATGCATCACTTGTTTATTGACTATATTAACACTCAAGATCCTTAATATCTTTGGGTTAATTTGGATCAGAGCATGATTTGAACCTGAAATTTGGGAAGTCAATTAGTATTCTTGTTTTCTAATTGATCAATATTTTTCTGATTATTTATGGTTGTGTTGAATGAAGTTTCCTCTTGCCTCAAAGTGCGGATACATTCGAAAACTGGTAGCAGAAGCACATGACGCAGACCTATCGATGATAGATATTTGTGATATACCAGGTGGAGCTGAAGCATTTGAACTAGCTGCAAAATTCTGTTATGGAATCAATTTTGAAGTTAGCACTACAAATATTGCAATGCTTCGTTGTGCTGCTGAGTATCTGCAGATGACAGAGGATTATGCAATTACAAACCTGGTGTCTCGGGCTGAAGCTTACATCAATGAAGTTATTCCAAAACACCTTGCAAGTGCAGTGACAGTATTGCGTTTTTGTGAAAAACTACTTCCCATGGCCGAAGACCTCAAAATTGTCAGCAGGTGTATAGAAACTGTGGCATCAAAGGCCTCTAAGGAGAGTTCAATTGGTTCATCTGGTAGGGTTGATACTCAGGGCAGTGCAAGTTCTCTTAATTTTCAGATAAAGCCTGTGATAGATTGGTGGCTAGAAGAAATA
The DNA here is from genome assembly GCA_028749045.1 of Cupressus sempervirens. Classification (NCBI taxonomy): domain Eukaryota; kingdom Viridiplantae; phylum Streptophyta; class Pinopsida; order Cupressales; family Cupressaceae; genus Cupressus; species Cupressus sempervirens. The sequence goes on from CM053787.1 coordinate 1,040,998,288, forward strand.
GTTGTTCTTCGAATTGATTTTTTTCAAAGAGTCATCATAGCCATGAAAGGTAAAGGCTTGAAGCATGGCACTGTTGGGGCAGCTCTCATGTTTTATGCCCAAAAATCGCTGAGAGGACTGGTAAGAAAGCATGAGTACTTTTCTAGAAGATGGTTGTCTGTGGATTTGTTATGAAAGGTTACACAAGCAAATTTGATGTATGTAATTCTAATATGCTCTTAATGTAGACTAAAGGAATTTTTTTTCAGTCTGTATCTCCCTAATTGCTCCATTAAACCTCACTAAAAGATTCATATAAACAAATTAGTCTTATTTAAATTCATACAGGATATTTTTGGGACATCAAGAAAGAAAATTGAACATGAAGAAGAGCAAGGACAAAGGATTCTAGTAGAAACAATTGTAAGTCTTTTACCAACAGAGAAAAATTATATTTCTGTGAGCTTTCTATGTTGGCTTCTTCGAACTGCTATATACTTGGAGACAACAGTTGCATGCAAGCTGGAATTAGAACAAAGGATTGGTCTGCAGCTTGAGCAAGCAACTTTGGATGATATCCTCATTCCTTCCTTTTCTTACAATGGTGATACAGTCTATGCTGTCGATTCTATGCAGAGAATCTGTGTCAATTTCCTTGAACAGGACAAACAATTTGATTTAGAGATGCTTCTTGTCTGTGCTCCCAATGAGAGTTTCTCTTGTTTTACAGATTTGATAAGGGTATCCAATCTTCTTGAGAGTTATCTTACAGAAATAGCCCCTGACAAAAATCTGAGCATTGCCAAATTCACTGCACTTGCTGAATTGATTCCTGAAAGAGCCCGGACAGTTGATGACGGTATATATAGAGCAATTGATATCTATTTAAAGGTGGGCAGTAGTTGCTAATATGGGGATAATACTGTTTAATAGACAGTAATCTTATGTAGGATGCATGTCTTTTAATTATGGCTCTTTTATTTCTGTTGAGAACTTCTATCTGATTTGTGATTCACAATCGACACTTGTAGGCCCATCCCTCCTTGAATGATTCAGAGCGCAAAATGGTATGCAGCATTTTGGATTTCCAAAAACTCTCACGCGAAGCATGTGCACATGCAGCTCAGAATGAACGACTTCCAGTTCAGGTTGTTGTTCAGGTGCTGTATTTTGAACAACAACGACTTCGAAATGCAGTTTCTGGAACTTTAATGGGGAGGGAAGCTGGTTGCCAATCTCAAAAAATAAATTATAGTGCTGGGACAAGTTCTGTCCATTCTCCTCGTAATGAATTTATGGAGCTACGACAGGAGAATCAAAATTTGAAGCTAGAAATAGCAAGGTTGAGAATGCAACTCAGTGATTTAGAGAAGGATCGGACAAGCATTAAGTTGGGCACAGGAAGACCTCCTCAATACAACAAGAAATTCTTGAATTCTGTTTCAAGAAAACTTGGGAAACTTAATCCATTCATGAAGCTCCCAGACTCAACAATTCAACCAAAACTTGCAAAAGAAAGAAGGCACTCCATCTCTTGAGATATTTGCTCTTTTGAGTCTTTTCACAGAAGCTCTCTTTGTTAGTGCTTTGAAAGAAAATGATGCCTTCAAGTGCATCACATTTTATGGTTCTGCTTCTGCAACGAAGGCAACCATTTTCATGTTCTCTATCTTGCATATCATATGCCTTCTACTTCTTCTGCGTGTGCATTTGTTTCTTGACTTTATTAATTATAGTATTGTTTTTGTAGAGCATTCTTATTCATGCACATATATTATGTACCATAGACACCTTATCTTTGCCCAACCATATACTCCTTATTTTCTCAAAAAGAAGGGAAGAGCAGAGAACAGCTAATGTTTCTTCTACATTCTTTGGCCCCTGAACTGTACCAAGCCTCTTCTTGGCAATCTTATAACAGTTGTACAGCACTTTTCTTCTTCATTGTGTATTTGCACGCTAACTTGTGAGCATTGTAATCTACATTTTATTTTCAGCTCTGTCATTGTAGCCTTCTGAGAGATTTCTAAAATCTTAATTACCAATATGTTGAATCCCAGCAACATTGTCGTGAAACTGTTTGAGGGTTTCAGCTTTTCAAATTTGCAGCTCTGCATTGCCTCATTTTTGCTCAATCAAAAAAAATTGAGTCATCTGTTCAAGTAGTCTTCTACATTTTTCTATGCAATTTGGATTCACAATAGCTCTAATTCTTCTGTTTAATGGGACATTCGGGGCACTTACAACTTATATTTGTGTTCACATTGCACAAGGCTCATGTATATATGTGTCTTCTCAGATTTTAAATCTCAATTTATCAAATTTGAGAAATGATATGTTCTGTCCTTCTGAATTTTTCAACTTCAATTAAAATTGAGAACATGACATCAGTTGCATATGTAAAGAATATATACAAATTATTTTTCCTTTAATGGTGCACTTTTGAATGGCTACATGGCATCAAGCTCAAAATAGTTGGGCTATATCACGCAGTATGAAATGCCACTTGATTCTATTGGGGTTGGTATCCTTCTGATTGCTGCAGTGAAAACACAGCCTTGTATTTTTACCAAACATGAAATCAAGATGTTGAATTAGTTATCAGGCAGTTCTGCATACTTCGTTTCTGTAAATACAACACTTATTCAACTGTTTTCTTATATTATATCCGGTAAACACTGAGAGTACATCGATTCTGGCTTTCATATTTTTTCTATATATATATATATATATAGAAAATACAAAATTTCATTGCTTTTCCAACTTAATCCTTCTTGTTTATAACCTAATTTTCTATATCTATCCATTGAAACTGCTTGTTTTGAACCTCTCGTACCATTTGCACCTAAGAATAGGCATGCCCCTGGAACGAGTGATGGTCCAGATATAGTGCATCCTAAATATGCCAAAACCTGAAAGTCTTGCCCTGCTTTCTCTGAAATGAACCTTGGTTGTACACAGGTTGGTTGTGCTTTTTCCCAGTTATTCGTCACCCGACAAAATAAATCATATTTGTACGATACTTTTTACATTCAAAGTGGCTATTGTTTCCACTCTGGTGAGATTGTGATAAGGATACATTTGTATTTGGATGACCTTATTTTGATTTAAAATTTGTTTGTGGCTTGCAAGAGCACTTACTTTCCTTCGAGCATTTTTGGGAATCGTGGTGATGCAAGAGCATCTTGGGACAATCAACAATCCTGTAGCGTTCCAACAATCCTGTAGGCAGGGGCTTTGACCACAGATTTTTGGAGTTATGGTTCACATAGCTAGGGATATGTTCAGGGCACATTGGGGTACCTTGTCCTAAGTGCACATAGAGCTTGGAGATATCGCCTTGGAGTTGGAGCTATTTTTGTGGTTGTTGGTCACATATTCCTGATTTCCTGGGTAGACTTTGGAGATTGTATTCACAAGCTTCAATCCAAGGGAGTTGTCGTGTGCGCTCTTGGATTTGGATCATTAGATGGCACATGGACCTATCTCTAAGTGTGCATACTCTTATGTGGTCTTTTTAGTTATGTATTGTAAATTTGGGGCTTGTCTTAAGTATTTAATTATTTCATGTATTTAATGTTTTTTGCCAAGCCGATTTGTGACTTGAGGGCTTATTTGATGTAATTTGTAGCTAGGCAGAGTTGTGGCTTGGTTGAGTATAAGTATATGGCCTTGTGATGTCTTGAGGCATCATTTACGATTCATTTAGCATGGAGTAGCTGAGAGGAGTGCAGTTTAGCAAAGCTAGTAGCTGAGTGTGAGCTTGGGAAACAAGAACATTGCTTGGTGGCTTGCGAACTCAAGTTTAGATTCTTCTTGGAGTTCTCTATCAACTTGTGGATTTAGCTAGATAAGAGTTGGAACTTGTGAGGTTTTGTAGAATTGTTATTGTAATTGTTGATGTATTTGGCCATAACCCGGAAGACCTTACAGTCGGGCATGTTGGATGTAAATCTTATGATTCTATTATGATAATTGGCATTATTTTGGATTTAAATCTTTGTGTTATTGTTTATATTCTATTGTATGGTTAATTACTGGGGGCTAGGACATCTCCTTTGGGGATTCTCTTGCCTTGCACTGCGTCAAGTGGTACCAGAGAAAATGTTTGATTTGGTTGATCTTTTGTATTTGTTGCTTTGGTTTTGCAAAGATTTTGGAAGATGCCTCTAAGAAGATTGGACCCTAGGGTGATTGGTGACCTCCGTGATGTTGTAGAGACTATGATTTCAAAGAAGGTTAGATCAGATTTTAGATATGAGATCGTGTTGATGAAGAATGAGACCATGAGAGCTATTGTTGGTGAACCTAGGAATGTGGGTACTGAAGATGGTTATGAGGAAGTTGTTGAAGAATTTGAGGCTATTGGATCTAGTGGTGAAGATAGAGCTGATGGTATGGAAAGATTTGTGGAAAACATAACTGGTTCATTGGATAGATCTAGATTTTAGTTGAAGTTGAAGCATAGGATGGATGGTTCTAATCTCTAAAGTACTTTGAATCCCGAAGACCCAATTGATTGGATTGGTGAATTGGAAGACTACTTTGAGATAGAGGATATTGGAGATGCAGCCAGAGTTAGGTTGGCACAGACTAAGCGGAAAGGACATGCTACTTTATGGTAGAAATAATTGCAAAGAGATAGAAAAGAAGAAAATGAAATTAAGATCACTAGGTGGAGATTGATGGTACTAAATTGAAGGCTAAGTTCATTTCTTCTAATTATGAACTTGAGTTGTTTAAGAGATTGTAGAATCTGAAATATAAGGATATGACTAAGAAGGATTATATTGAGGAGTTCTACAAGTTGATTATCCAGTCTGGACATAGAAAGTTGTCTAAAGAAAAGGTGGCTAGATATATCAATGGTTTGAGATTCAATATTCAAGATGATATTGGTATGATGAACATTGCTTCAGTTGAGGATGGTTATCGATATGCTCTAAGGGTAGAGGAGAAGTTGAAGAGAAGACGTCAAGGTAGTTCTTGAGGGAAGGAAAAGAAGGAACACATTGTGAAGGATAAACAAATTGTTGAAGATGAACCAAAGCCTATAAACAAGGGAAGAAAATATACAGATGTGCATTTAAGGGGTACTTGCTACAGATGTGGTGAAATACATAGATCTTTTGAAAGTCACAATACTAATAGGAAAGCTGGTGATAGAAGAGCTTCTATGGTGGATGAAAATGTGGATTTAGTGAATGAGTCTAAGATAAAGGGGGATAGCTTGCTGATTCGAAGAGTGTTGCTTGGTAAGAAGACATTGGAACCTTGCCAAAGGAGGAATTTGTTTAGGATTTGATGCAAGTCTAGAGGTAAATGTTGGAATGTAATTGTGGATGGTGGTAGTACTGATAACCTAGTTGTTGAGGAGATGGTTCAGAAACTTGATTTGAAGAGAGTGAGACATCCTTGTCCTTATAGGGTCAATAGATTAAAAGATGGACATGCTTTGGAAGTAAGAGAGAAATATCTTGTTTATTTTTAGATTGGACAGTATGTTGGTCAATAGTTGTGCAATATCGTGAGCATGAGTAGTTGTCACATATTACTTGGTAGACCTCGGCAGTATGATTATAGGGCAGTGCTCGATTGTATCAAGAATGTGTTTATTGTTGAGAATGGTAGCAAGAAGTATTCTCTAATTCCTTTGCAGAATGCAAAACTTAGTAGGAGGAACCTAATTTTTGGTAGTTGAGTTAAGTTGAAGGATTCTGAAAGGGTTAGAGATCAACATGGAAAATAGACCAATTCCACACCAAAGACAAATGTGAAGATGGCAATTGTAGAAAAGTTGTAGAAGTGGAACAAATGCAAGAATGTAAGTTGATAACTTGGAGGATATGTGTGTGAAGAACTAGTTTGGGGTTTATGTGCTGAACCCTGAAAGATGTTCTTCTAGCTAGTTGGAACATCTTTTCTTTGCAGTCGGGGTGTTTAATACAGGAGCATCCTGGGATAGTTAGCAATCTTGTATGTAGGGGCTTCAAGCTTGGATTTGTGGAGTTATGGTTCATGCAATTGGGGATATGTTTAGAGCACATTGGGATACCTTTTCCTAAGTGCACATTGGGTTTGGAGTTATCATCTTGGAGTTAGAGTTGTTCTGGTGACTATTGGCTGCATATTCTTGATTTCTTGGGAAGACTTTGGAGATTGTATTCATGAGCTTTGATCCGAGGGAGTTAGTGTGTGCACTCTTGGATTTGGATTGTTGGATGGCATGTGGACCTATATCTAAGTGTGTGTACTCTTATGTGGTCTTTTGAGTTAGTTATGCATTGTAAACTTGGGGTCTATCCTAAGTATTTGATTATTTCATGTATTTAATTTTTTTGCCAAGCCGACTTGTGCCTTGAGGGTTTATTTAATGTAATTTGCAGCTAGGTAGACTTGTGGCTTGGTTTAATATAGGTAGAGGGTCTTGTGATGTCTTAAGGCATCATTCATGATTCATTCATCATGGAGTAGCTAAGAAGAGTGATGTTTAGCAAAGCTAGTAGCTAAGTGTGCGCTTAGGAAACAAGAAGGTTGTTTGGTGGCTTGCGTGTTCAAGTTTATATTCTTCTTGGAGTTCTCTACAAAATTGTGGATCTAGACTAGCTAGGAGTTGGATCTTGTGAGGTCTTGCAGAAATGTTATTTTAATTGATGATAAATTTGGTCGTAACTTGGAAGGCCTTACATCTAAACATGTTGGATGTAAATCTTATGATTCTATTATGAGAATTGGAATTGTTGTGGGTCTAAATCTATGTGTTATAGTTTATATTCTGCTATGTAGTTAATTTAAGGGCTAAGGCATCTCCTTTCAGGATTCTCTTGCCTTGCACTATGTCACATGGGGATGCAGTCAACAATAGCAAGAGCAAAGTAATGGTTATCTTTAGTAAAAAAAAAAACCAACTCAAGTTTTACTTTGAAGGTAGTACTCTTGAAGAAGAGATGGATGTTAGAAATAGGGAATACTGAAGGGGAGAGGGGGGTGTGGGATGGGATGTATCAGTGTTCCACAAATTTTCATCCAACTATGGATTTCATTAACAATCTTTAAGAATGCATAAAGGATCAAACTAAAAAGTAAACATAACCATAATACAATGCAACTTATAGCATTGTTATTTTTTAACTAGGGAAACCCTGGCCAAGGGAAAACCCTTGTGGGGATGGCACCCACAAAATAGTCCACTAATCAAAAGTATCTTGTGAAAGATATTGACTCAGTTTGGAGTCTATTACATTTGTATAGTGTATATGTTCTTGTTAGAGGACTAGGACTTGTTAGAAGCCTCAACCCTTTTAGGAGTTGGTATTACAATACAAAAGTAGCAAGTTGATCCCACTGCTGAAACATGCATATACAATAGTACAATCTATATACTAAAGTTATAGATACAAAAACCTTTCTAACTATGATGATATCTTCAATATGTGATTTTTCCTTTGTATCTTTTTTCACAAAACTAATCATCCATTTGTACAATACCATACTATCATTAGGTTCACATCAATAATCATCATACAAAGTGGACATCATAACATTATAACATTATATTACAATGCCACACCTTTTACAAACAAAATATTCTTTCTTTATATCGAAATCTTTCATCTTGTCAGCCTTGTTTCTTGATACCTTGCTAAACCTTTTAAATTATATTCTGCTAAGTGAGGGTTAATGTCTAGGATGTCATCCCAACCTTGTTAAGTCATCATTTTGGTAAACCAAAACAATCCCTTAACCAAAGTGCCTTTATTATATGCTCCGTTATGCTTGTGAAACTTGTCATTACTCTATTCATACATAAAACATTCTTAAGTGCTTTTAACCAAATGCCTATTACATCATGTATTTCCTTCACACAACTACACATAACCTCAACTACTTCTAGTAAATTGCGCTAAAGAAAAATGTACAACTATTCATTGTTTTCCTTAATTATACTTAGACAATTTTCTAAGTCCAAGTGTCCAAAACTTAGTATTATGTTTTTCCATGTTCATATCAGATATGCATTTTCATAAATTACAACCCTATATCATCTTTAGATACCCTTCTAGCCAAATTTCCAACAATCTCCCCCTTTGGCATTGATGACAACATATGGGAAAATTGGCCTAGTTCACAAAATCTTCAAAATTTTAAAACTTGTGAAGTTTTTCACATGACCAAATTTTTTTTGAAAAATGTGGATCATTTCATATACTTATCATCTTTACATCTTCTATTCATACTTAACTCCTCCTTTTTACTATACTTTGTCCCACTTATAACTCCCTATAAATTATACATAACAATATACAATTTTCCTCAATACTCCCCTCATTTAACATCAATGTAAAAGGTGAGACAACATCTATGTCAACTTGTGTTACCTTCTCTTCTTCATCACACTTGCATACTGTTAATAATTTCCATGCACTCTGCAAAGTTCTTCTCTAAGTTGTTAAACTCTTTCTCCCATGTGTTCTTTACTACTTCAAATATTAATCAATGACATAATCCATAGGATGCAACTTCTACTACATTAAGATCAAAATAAACATACTTGGCAAAATACTCTTTCTTATCTATACATTCTTTTAGTTTCCTTTGCACATGATCTATTTTCAAATTTAGGTACTCCCTTAACAATGAAAACTTCTTTACTGTCCTTTCCTTCTACAACTCTAAAAACCTTGGCTCATCATGAGCACTGTTGATCTATATCTCCAAGTCTATGATATGAGCATCTGGGTTTGAAAATTCATTCACAATATTTTTCAACTTTGTCTCCTTGTCCTTAATTTTTCTCAATTTTTTTTGTGTACTCAAAAGATGGCACACATTTATCATACAATTATTTACCTTTTCATAAGCATCTTCTTAGTTCCTCGATACAAGTATCAAGAAGTGATAAATCACTAGTAATATTGTTGCAAATAGTCCTAACTAAGTTAGCATCATGTGTAGTTTGAGCTTTTCCTATGACAACTTCTACCAATGTGGCTAATTTCTTATCAAATTCTGCCATTGCTTTCTTTGATCTCTTCTATATGTCAGACTCACTGATCTAAATGTGAGTTATATATTGCATCTTGTTTGTCATCTTTTCAAGTGTTTGCAAGGAACTTTTACTCATATTGCCTAATTCTTCTACAATCTTCCCAAGAGAAAATGCTGTTACTTAATGTCCATGTTACCATCAAACATTTTGGTAACATCTTGTGGCAAACTTCTAATTAGTACTTGAAGAGGTGATCTTGAAGTACTAGCTTGTGATGTTTTTGCTACCTTAGCAGGTGTTTGCACAACTGCTATATGTCTTTCCTCTTCTATAAATGTATGAATTTCAAGTGGCTGAGATGGTCGGATATCTATCTAATTATTCTATTCTTTCTCTTTCTTTTCTTCCACTTTCTATTCTTCTTCTTTCTCTGTTTGTTCTTATATTTTCCTTTCTTCTTTTGTTTCTATTTTATTCAAAGAAATGGTTCTTTTTGTGGTCTCCTCAACAATGTTTGACCAATTCACTATATAGTTAAACTCTATACCCACATAGGTATTTACCAAAGATAACTCTATAGGAGCTATCTGTCTACACACAACTATAGAATCCCATTTTCTATTGTTATCCTCTTCTTCTTCTTCTTCTAGACTAGTGTAATCTACAATGTGAGCTGATTCCAAATTTCTAACTTCTTGGTCATTTTGTCCTGCAAAGGAGTCAACTTCAACACTAGAAAAGGGGTCTTCACTAGTATGAATAGTGATTGTGGCTCCCCCTATCATCATGGTGTCATCTTCTGCTTCTATATCCACAACAATATCATCATTCTCATCTTCTGTTGCTATTGCCACTGGAGTAGACTCTATCGTTTCTTTTACTATTGCCTCCTCTGTCTCCTTGATTACTTCATCATACAAGTCTCTCATTATTTGAATTTCTCTTGTTTTCTTTCTCAATAGGGACTCCAACTTCTTGATATCCTCCATTTGATTATCATTGTCTAAGGTACATAGTTTCATAATTGCATATTCTCTTATTCTCTTCTCTTCCTTTTTAGCATTCTTCTTCCTTATCTTCAACCTTTCATATAATTCACTTGGTATGTTCCCATGTATACGCATAAAATATTGCTTGAAATCACTCACATACCTTGTCACTTCATTCTCCAACTTCCTCTTCTATATAGGCTCATATAAATCATAATATTTGTTTAACTGAGTTAGATTCCCATCTTTCATTATCATTTGGTTCATTTTGCCAATTTTTGGTTTCTAACTCTTTATTTTCCTCTCGCTACTCTTTGCTTGTTGTGGTTGTGGTTGTGGTTGTGGTTGTGATTGGGGTAGGGAAATTTCCCCTCTCATTCTTTTTGGTGTATTCTCTTTTTCTTTTTCGTCTATTGTCTTTCTCCCAACATAAGTCATCATGACTTTGGGGTTCTTTATAGGTCTTGGACCAGTAGCTATTTCTTTAATTCTTTCTAATCTCTTAGGTGACATTTCTTCCCTTTTCTCTTCATCCTCTTCTTTCTTAATAGGTGCAAAGGTCACTGATGGTGAGGTCCTTGAAGATCTTCTTGAAACTATGGGTGTACTCATCTCAATGATTACTGCTACATCTTCCTCTTCTTCAACTGGTGGTTTAGCTATTGAAGGATTAACACTAATAGGTACTACAGGGGTAGGTGTTGCTAATGGTGGACTATTAGGTTCAAGAGATAAAGGTTGCACTAGCAAGATGTTACTTTGGCCTACTCACTTCATCTCTATTGTAGTTTTTGTTGCCTCCACATACTCTTCTTTAGTCATCCCTATTTCTTTAAGAATTTTCTTCACAAATTTCTCTATTGATTTCTTGGCTGCCTTAGATTTATACAATTGATGTGCCTCACCCAAACTCTCTTATGTTGTTCCCCATTTTTAATTCTCATCAACTACATTTGTCTTTAATAACTCTATAGCATACTCAATTATTTCAGCCTTAGTGACTTTACAACCCAAAGGAGTTGACAAAAATTACTCTAGGTAAAATTGCCTACATGCATGTTCTATTAGTTTCAACCATAAAGCATATCCACTTCTTATATATTTCTACAATTGAGTTTGGTATTCTTACTCTTCTATTCATCTTTGATTGTAATGATCTTATAAAATTGTTTACAATCATTATCATATAGTCTTCAAGTTTTTTCCTATAGAAGTAGCTCACCAATTCCATTGTACACTTATCTAATTTCCATTCAGACTTTGGCATATTTGGGAATCTCTTCATGACATGAAAGAATAAGTATGTTATTAGAGACCCAAATCTAAAGATTGCATACTTGTTTTTCTTGGATTCTTTCCAGGTTATCAAAGAGTTGTTGCTTCAAAATCTCACAAAGATTAACTTCAATTTTGTCAATACACATCTTATATGCAACATTAATAAATCCCACATAGACTTCATCCTCTCTAGAGCTTGAACTCATCTTATAAGCTAGGATTTTACTAATAAATCTAACATCACTTTGTTCTATCAAGCTCAACATCATGCCTCTACCATTCCATTCGGTTTTGACGATTTCTAGCACTAATTTCTTTAGTCTTCTTATTGATTGATATTTTTCTTTTGTTTCTCAGTCTAATTACCTCATGAATTAGTTCCATTTTTATCTCAACTACTTGATCTCCTAACCAAGATTTGTTGTCATGTATCCTGCTTAGGATAACTCTTACCCACTCTTCATTATCATAGTCATGGTGGAAGAGAAACTATCCAATCTTTAGTTGACCTAAGTGATTAGACTCATATTTGAAATTCATGTCCTATTTATAAACCTTCTCAAATTCCTCATAAGTATCTGAATCTCCTAGGGTTTCAAACTTACATTGGATGTATGATTGTACATCCTCTACAATTACTACTCCATCCGAAATTTGTGAGAATGCCCCAACAAGGTCATCTCCCTAATGTGGAATTGATATTCTCTTAAAATTATATCTAGGTTTCTCCATAATATCATGAGACAATGACTAGTCCATTTTACAAATCTCAAATGACTTCACAACAAAGCCTCAACAATGTAGGTAAATACTTTGAAATTGTGGATTTAGGGCTTTTTCATAAACCTTGTTGAATTTTCTTCTCAAACACTTCAAATGTCCTTCAAACCACTCTTCAATTTCCTCCAAAAGTTTACGTTGGCTCCAAACACTTGAATAATGGCTCATTACTTTGATTTAAGTCCCTTTATTTCTCACGGATTGGATTTGCATTAATTGTGCTAGTACACAAAATTAAAAAGTTTATATTGTAACCAATAGACTAATTTTCTTTCTTAAGGTCACATATGACCTCATAATTTTATGTGCTCTTATCTATAGTTTCTAAACATCATTTCCATGCTCCTCCAAAGTGCACAAAACTTTATGTCACCATTTTAGGGTCTAATAAATTTCTAGTGTGACATCCCATTTTTTGTCCAATGAATTGATTGATTAAATTGACAAGAGTTAATCAGCTAGTATAGTTGATTTCAACTTCTTCTCAGATGTGTCAATTTTCTTTTCAACCTATACTATGTACTTGTAGGTGTGTTTTCCTTAACAAATGTTTCATTGAAGTTTTCAACATTCTCTTTTACATTTTATTTGTGTCTTTCATTACTATTTCCATTCCTTCTTACATTTTTGTTTGCATTTCTTCTATAGTTTATGTTCTCTGATCTCATACTTGGTGTTCTCATATTGTTCACTCTACAAAATCTTGTTGTGTATCCCAGATTATTACAAATCTGATATGCTATCATATTGTTTCCATATCTAGATCCAAATTGATTAGTCTATAATCTGTAATCCCTAGCAATTCATTCAAAATTGTTGCACTTGTAACACATAATACATTAATCCATTTCTTATTGCATTTGTTGCTCCAATAGGTCTACTAGCTATAGGGTTAGTACTTTGCATACATTTTATTATTATTATATGCATATCTAGATTTGATATATTCATTAGCTCCAAGTCCATAAGAAAAAGAATTATAACAATAACTAGAAAAAGGTTTAGAATACTTACCTATGCAATCATTCTTCATATGTCTAAGCTGATTACATAAAAATAATCCACCATTAAATTATTTCTTCACTTAGGTTATTCAGGCTAATCAAGTTGATTAGGTACTTCCTTGTTCTAATCTTCTTGATGTTCAGGTTTTTGGTTTACTAGATTTAGTTCCTCAGTAACTTTAGATCGCTTAGATGATTCCCCTTCAACATATCTAATCCTTTTCTTATCATAAATAGGTCTTTGTGCCACAATCTACTCATCAAACTTCTAAGTTTTGGATTTTAACTTCTTAAGATGTTGCTTGGTTTGTGCAAGTTATCCTTTAACAAATAGTTTTATAGTTCTCGAGTTCTATTTATTGTAGCTTTGTATCTCAAGTTCAATGTCACTTTAGTAAGTTTGAATTTTAGATCTGCATTCTTAGATCTCAAATATAATTGACTTTTCTTCCCATCTTCCATAATACTCATCTTAAGATTGGTGATCTCAAGTTCATGCTTTAGAGTCTCATTCTCCTTCTTAAGCTTATAAATTGTATCACTATCCTTGATCTCACCATTGTGCTCATTCTTCTTGGTTTAGTTGATTCAATTTTCTCCTTCAAAATATGAATAAAATCATGTGCATCTCTAAGTTTGTCTTCAAATTGTCTCTTTCTCCTATAACTACATCAAGTTCCTCAAGAGGTTCCTCTAGGTTTTTTTGTAACTGATCAATATCCATACCCATAGAGATCTTACTCAATATGTTAGTCCTATGAGTATCTATTCTCTGATACCAATTGTTAGAAATAGGGAATATTGAGAGTGGGGTGTGGGGGTGAATCAATGTTCCACAATTTTTTTCCCAACTATGGATTCCATTAAAAATCTTTAAGCATGCATAAATAATCAAATTGAAAAGAAAACTTAACCATAATACAATGCAACTCATAACACCATTATTTGTTAACTAGGAAAACCTTGGCCAAGGGGAAACCTTGATGTGGATGGTACCGACAAAATGATTGACTAATGAAAAGTATATTGTGAAAGATATTAATAATGTTAGGAGTCTATTACATGTGTATAGTTTATCTATCCTTGTTAGAGAAATAGGCCTTGTTAAAAGCCTTAACCCTATTAGGATTTCGTATTACAATAAAAAAGTAGCAAGACTGCTCAAACATGCATATACTATAGTACAAATTATATACAAAAGGTATAGATACAAAAATCTTTCTGGCTATGTTGATATCTTCAATATCTAATTTTTTGTTTGTATATTTCTTTATGAAACTAATCATGCATCTGTACAATACCATACTATCATTATGTTCACATTAATATTGATCATACAAATTGTGCATCACAACATTATAACATTACACTACAATGAAACACTTTTTACAAATAAAAGTTCATTCCTTTATACTTAATTCTTTCATCCCATCAACCTTGTTACTTGATACCTTGCTAAATATTTTAGATTAACTTTTTCTAAGTGAAGGTTAACATCTAAGATTTTGTCCCAACCTTGTTATGTCATTATTTTGGTAAACCAAAACAATCCCTTAACCAAAATGCCTTTATTATCTTCTTTATTTTGCATATATAACTTGTACCTGTGAAACATGTCATAACTCTATCCGTACATTGAATATTCTTAAGAGCTTTTAACCACATGTTTACTACATCACATACTTCTTCATTAAACTGCACATAACCTCAACTACTTCCACTAAACAGTGCTAGAGAAAAATATACAAATATTCACTATTTTCCTAAACTATACTTTGAGAATTTTCTAAGTCCAAATGTCCAAAACTTAGTATTATGTTTTTCCTTCTTCATATCACATATATGTTTCCACTAATGAAAACCCTATATCATCCATACATATTCTTCTAGCCAAATTGCCAATGAATTTATCTCTGAAAAAAGAAAACATAATCAACATAAGTTTTACTTTGAAGGTAATACTCTTGAAGAAGTGATGGATTACAAATCCATCTAAATTGAATTTGACATAAAATTAAGTTGGGAAGGTTGGGGAAAAAAGAAAACTTAATGAGGTTGAAATTTTTTTGATGCTTTCCAAAATAGATGTATAGAGACAAAGCTATGATATTGGAAATTCAATAAATTGAGCAAACTCTTTTTGGATTGTTAATGCTTCTAGTCATACTCTATGACTATGAGTTGTGGGTCATGTTGGTGTTTTAAAACATCACATTTCAAATTATCCCAGTGAGAACAAGATACATCTAGGGCTAGCAATTTCCCATCTACAACATACCCTTTCAGACACCAGGAAAACTATAAGGCTAGACCCTTTTTCTACTTCAGGCTCTACAAAACCTAGGTGTGTATACCTATAGATTCTTCATATGATACCAATTGTTCAAAAGCATACATTGAATCTAAACAATGTAGATAAAACCCTTATTTCTTCTATATTTATGCAATGAAAAAGATCTATAGTAGAAAATTGCAAATCCTATGAAATCCACAAGCTGACTAAGGGTAATTCTTGTCAACTCTTCAATGTGAAAGGGAGAAGATTGATTAATGATGTTGATAATCAACAAGACTAAGGTATGAACAACAAAGACATGCATTTCCCAAGCTGAACAATCCCTTATCCATTGGGCATTAACTAAGTTATAACATACACATGGATATCCAAATATACTCATACACTCAAATATCTGATATATCCATCCACCTTGTAAATAGACATCAATGTTCATAAAGACCTCATACTTATGAAATATCCTTCTCAAATAACCAAAAATCCTATCAAATATATCAAGCATTTACTTGACTCTTTGTTCAAACAACAAACCATACAAGGCATACAAATTTAAGGGGCTACAAAAGGGTTTAAGTTCTTTGTCCCTAAACCACAAAACATTGCAAATTACATCGATAGGGGAAAAAAATAAAAATGAAATTAAGAAATTGATTGTTCCTCATATTCATTTCATTGAAACTTATACATTAGGTGTATACAAAACTTAGACAAGACATAACAGACAACTGTATTAACTAGTTGTCTCAAACAAACTACAACTTTTATTCATAATAGAGAAATATTGAGAAAATGGTGGTGCCACAAAAATAAAACTTGAGTCATCCTTGTGATCCAAGTAGTAAAGACTGGAACCCTGGTTGCACAGATTTGGCAAACAGACCAAAAACTAGGAACCATTACAAATGATAGGAGGAGAGAATATATAGACAAGAAGAATTTTTTGGATCAGATTTGATGATGCCATGTGTCCAATTGAAACTCTTGTTGCTCCTTCTATTGAGCTATATCTCTTCTCTTTGTAACCATAAAATCAAATTTCATCACAACCAAATAACAATCTTGCAAAATATCTCCTTAGAGTGATGAGAAAAACTATTTTCTCAAAAATATATTAGATAAGTAGGAGCATTTAATTTTCTTTGTCTTCATCTACTCATGATCATGAAATTTTCAATTGCCTCCCACTGGTATAGTCTTGATATCTACAACTACCTTCAAAATATTTACTTCCCTCTTTGTGGTCATTCCATGAATCAAATTTTATCTAATTTTCTCCACTACTTTACTCCATCTAAAAATCTAATCTTGATCATGAATGTTATGCTCAAGCCACCAATCCATTTATCTATTTGGTGCCAACTTGGGCCATGCTTTGTTTGTGTATTTGATATTGATATTTCATTTGCCACCCTAGAGTCAAAATCTAGTTGACTACAACATTTCCTTCTTTTTGCTGCTTCACAGTCTATCCTTTATCTTTGACCACTAACCATACGATTGAGCACTCATAAGTTTTGACTCCTTAATTAACTTTAATCACATAGTCGCCACTAAATGCTAACATTTACACTTAACATTAGCGACCTCACAATCACCCTTACTTCATGAAGTCACGTCCTCACACACTATTATGTATTTTAAACCTTTCCTCTTGTGACCTTGCGATCACCACATTCTACTTGGAAATTAATTGCATTGCATGATTGTGATCAAATTACATCTTATTAAAACTAACTACATGACCATGTAATCAAGCCTTTTATGTTTTCCTTCTTGGGTCATGACTTAGTCTAAGAATCTCTATCTTAACCCCATTAGTGCACGATCACACTGATTTTTCTTTATGCAAATAGTAATTGCAAAGTCACAACTTCTTTCTCTGATTTCCTAGCTAACATTAGGACTACAAGATTTAGCATCTCCTTAACCCTTCTCCCCATTCACGACTAATCATTGAGCTTCATCATCTAAGTGCCAAATAGTGCAACCAAATCATTCACATAGTTGCCACCAAAAATTGATATAACATTTTAATCATCATCAACTACTTGGTTTAGTTGTGACTTACTTCACTGTTTACCTAGCACCACAACCGTGTGACTAGAAGATAACTTCAAGTGTTTTATCTTGGTCACACCTTTGTAGTTGAACCTTATGACTGTCTACTTCACATTACGACTGAGCAATCTACCATTCCTTACATGCTCTTAATAGTGTTGCTAAGTTACAATCATCTTCCCTTCTTTATCTTTTGAAGCCTTGACTGTGTGATCAAAGAGACTCTAATTGCTTTGCAGTGTTGCATCATTTGATACTATAGTTTGATGAAGAGCCTCAACCCTATGACTAACCATAGTCTCTTGGTTTCTCACTTAAAACCCATGAGCTCTCATCAAAAATAAAAGCTTAACATAAAGTACTAACTTCAAAGGAATTTGAAATCTTGAAGAGTGTGGGCTTAAAAACTAGTGCTTTCTAGGGTAAAACACTTTTATGAAAATTTCAGGGAAACCATAGGTGCCTAACATGGGTGAAAATTTATTGAAATGAGGGTTTCATAGAGGATGAAAATAGATTGCAATTACTCCCAACTACTCAATAATTAAGAACACTTTCACAATAAAATTTGGATAATAAGCCTAGTGAAAATGAGGGCTAACAGTGGCTCTGTCTGGGGATGATGGATAACCTATATCCATGCAAGAATGTATAATTTCTGGTAGAAGAAGACCACACACCTAACAGTAAAAACCTTCTCTGAACAACTTATTGAAAAAAGGGAAATCTAAGACTAACTGTACAAGGTGATGGCCCCAGGCCACCAAAACTTCTCAAAACTTCTTACCTTTGTCAAAAACTTAATTTTCATTGACATCCCTCTGAGGTAAGCTATAAGTATCACTTTCACTTGTTTCACCAAACACATCAGAATTGCCCATTAGCAGATTAGGTGAAACAAAATCATTCTCATAGTGCATATAGAAACTTGAATTACTTTCTTCATCCTGCTTACTATCAAAATGCATATCAACATGTCCTAGAATACAACAATCAAATTAAGAGTCTTCAATATCAAAAGACTTGTGCATGCTACCAATAGGAAACAAAAAGTTCTCATACCCTTTTCTATTTAAAGAGTCATATTCATCAAAAAAATTCAACTCACCTTGTGTATCTAGATATGAAGAGTATATGAAATCTGATCCCTCTACCTTATTTTCTATCATGATGCTCATTAAATTAGATTTTTCATTCATTGAAACTCCTTCACACTAAAAAAACTAGTCAATCACCAAGCTCGAAAAACTATCTTGAAAATGCTGACACAAAATATATTGATCAAAATCATAGTCTTCATCTAACAAATTGTCAAAAGGAACCTTCAACTTATCATTACAAGATTTATCAGAATATAAAGGAAATCCATAGTTAGATTGACAACTTGTAGCCTCACTATTTTCTTCTTCATTACTTGAAGCATCAAAACATATTGCAACATAATCACCAAAATGAGAAGAAATTGAAATAGTGTCAAACTTCCCTTCAATGACATTGCCTACATCTAACAAGTCGTGATGTGCAAAGACATTTGAGGTACTATCATACTCACTTCCAAAATTTGAAAAGGATTGCACTGATTTTATATCTCTTTCCAAATAAAACTTTGGGGAAGTAACTTTACTAGATGAAGAAATGTCATAAGAGAAAATATGAGAATCCTTAGAAGTACTTACATATTTTTCAAAATAATTAGCCTACAAAGCTGAAATTTCATCAAGACTCAAGAAGATTGCATGACAAATCTTCTCTTGGCTGTGATTATTATTTGGATAACATGAAGAACTAACAACAACAAAAGCATTAGTATAACAATATGAAAGATCAAAATTATTACAACATTCATTTTCATCATGGCAAGAACTACCACTAAAGCTGGTATACACTTCTTCAACTTCATATTCAATATAAAAAGATTCATTTTCACTTTCATATCCATTTTCCTCATGCTAGCTGTAATCATTTGATTCATTACCATTTGAATCCATCTCTTCACACTTGAAAGATAGATTATCATTATATATGGATTCATCACATTCATTACTACCTTGAATTTCAACACATCCATTATCATCAATATAAGATATAGCATGAAATCTATTATTATCACTTTCCATCTCCTTAATAAATCTCCCAACTTGCAAAAGCTCTTATAATCTTATAGGTGCTGGCCAATTAACTGAATCAAGCACTAGAATGTCAAGAAAAACACTAGGCAAGGAAGATTCCTTAGGTCTAGAATGAAAAGACATCTTCATGGTCATTGATTTAAACTTTAGATAACATTGCTCAACATTTAGACCTTGAGTACTTCCCATTGCAGTTCTTATGATACTAACAATCCTAATGTGGATTTTCTTGTTCAACATAACAATATTATTAACCATAATTTCCAAACTTTTAGATCTTGGCAAACTAGCCTCAACTATGAGAATTGACTCCATTTTGAAATAAAATTTTACCTCCTTTCTTAGTGCTGAAAATCACTAAATGAGTCACTAATTTCTAACATTTGACATTCCATGAAAAATAAAATCATGAAAAGAAAAATACCTTTTAGTGTTGATGCAAAAATTTTCCTCTTCTGATCTAGCATGGGTGTGAATGAGAAATTCTCTCACACCATTAATAAAACTTTGTAGTGCCGCCACCTCTTGAAGAGGATAAATGAATCACCTCTTACAAAAACATGTGCAATACAAAACTAAACATTATCAAGAAACACTTCTTTTCCAAGAAACTATCAAAAGCTTTAGATTTTCCAAATCTTTTAAAATATTACAATGAAATCAACTAGGAACAACTGTTACAGAGATACATAGTTGCCACTCGCACATGTGAGAAATAAAACATAATTTGTCACTTGACAAAATCTGAACTAGACTTTCAATTGTAGGAAACATGCAAATCATCAAACCACTATTGTAGATTTACAAACTTGAAAAAGAGAACAACCATGTTGTTCATTCTTGACAAAACATTATTGGGATGTAGGACTAAAATATTCAATTTACACTAGAGCTTGTTGTCCTTTTAACAAGGCTTATTTGTCATCATCTCTCCACTAGAGTCACCATTTTTTTGGTGACTCAGATGGGAAAAACCATCCTAAAAAAAAGACTAAAATATTCAATTCACACTAGAGATTTGTGTCCTTTTAACAAGGCTTATTTTCCATCATCTCTCCAGTAGAGTCGCCATTTTGTTGATGACTTGGATGGGCAAAATCATTATGAAAAATAAGATTGAAATATTCAATTCACACCAGAGATTCATTTCCTTTTAACAAGGCTTATTTTCCATCATCTCCCTAGAAGAGTTGCCTTTTTTTGGTATTTTAAAATATCATGTTTCAAATTATTCCATTGAGAACAAGATACATCTAGGGGTAGCTACTTTCCATCTGCAATATACCCTTTCAAACACTGGGCCAAATATAAAGCTAGACCCTTCTACTTCAGGCTCTGCAAAACCTAGGTGGGTATACCTATAGATTCTTCATATGGTACCAATTGTTCAAAAGCATACACTAAATCTAAACAAATAAGATAAAACCCTTATTTCTCCTATACTTATGCAATGAAAAAGATCTATAGTAGAAAATTACAAATCATATGAAATCTACAAGCTCAGTGCGGGTAATTTTTTTCAGCTCTTCAACATGAAAAGGAAAAGATTGATTAATGATGTTGATAATCAACAAGACTAAGGTATGAACAAAAAATACATGCATTTCCCAAGCTAATCAGTTCCTTAACTATTGGGCATTAACTAAGTTATAACATACACATGGATATCCAAATATACTCATATACTCAAATATCTAATCTATCCATCCACCTTGTAAATAGACATCAGTGTTCATAAAGACGTCATACTTATGAAATATCCTTCTCAAATAAAAAGAAACCCTCTCAAATATATCAAGCATTTACTTGGCTCTTTGTTCCAACAACAAAACATACAAGACGTACAACTTCAAGGGGCTGCAAAAGGGTTTAAGTTCTTTGTCCCTAAACCACAAAACATTGCAAATTATAGAGATAGGAGACAAAAATAAGAATAAAATTAAGAAATTGACTTTTTCTTGTATTCATTTCATTGAAATGTATACATCATGTGTATACAAAACTTAGATAAGCCATAACAAATGACTGTATTAATTAGTTGTTTCAAAGAAACTACAACTTCTATTCATAATAGATAAATACTAAGAAAATAGTGATATCATAGCAATTAAACTTGAGTCATCCTTGTGATCCTAGTAGTAAAGACTGAAATCTTGGTCGTATAGATTTGACAAATAGACCAAAAAATAGGAACCGTTACAAATGAGAAGAGGAGAGAATATATAAACAAAAAGAATTTTTTGAATCAAATTTGATGATGCCATGTGTCCACTTGAAATTCTTCTTGCTAGTGCTATTGAACTATATCTCTTCTCTTTGTAACCATAAAATCAAATCTCATCATAACGAAATAACAATCTTCCAAAATATCTCCTCATAGCGATGAGAAAAACTATTTTATTGGAAAAATATTAGATAACCAGGAGTCTTTAATTCTCTTTGTCTTCATTTTCTCATCATCATGAAATTCTCAATCGTCTCCCACTGGCATAGTCTTAATATCTGCAATTGCTTTCAAAATATTTACTCCCTTCTTCATGGTCATTCCATGAATCGGATTTTATTTGATTTTCTCCACTACTTTATTCCATTTGAAAATCCAATCCTAATCATGAATGTTCTACTTGATCCACCAACCCATTTATCTATTTGATGCCAACCCAGGCCATGCTCTATTTCTATATTTTATATTGATATTTCATTCACACACTATTATGCATTTTAAACCTTTTCTCTTATGACCTTGCAATCACCATATTCTACTTTGAAACTAACTGCATCACATGGTCATGGTTAAATTACATCTTTTTATCACTAACTATGTGACCATGTGATCATGCCTTATATGCTATCCTCGTTGGGTTCTGGCTTGGTCTGAGAATCTCTATCTTAACCTCATGAGTGCATGATCACACTAATTTTTCTTTATGCAAATAGTGATCGCTGAGTCACAAATTCTTTCTTTGACTGCCTAGCTAACATCATGACTGCATGATTTAGCAACTCCTTAACCCTTTCACCTAGTCACAATTGATCATCAAACTTCATCATGTAAGTGCTTGATGGTGTGACCAAAGTATTTTCATAGTCGCTATAAAAACTTGATATAACATTTTATTTAGGAAACTGTGCAATCAAATATCATCACCAACTGGTTCACTCAGTCACGACTTACTTACTTCACTATTTACCTAGCACCATGACTATGTGACTTAAAGATAACTTCAAGTGTTTTATCCTAGTTGCACCTTCATAGTCAAACCTTATGACTATCTACTTCACATTGCAACTAAGCGATCTACCATTCCTTATGTGCTCTTAACAGTTTTTCCAAGTTACACTCATCTTCCCTTCTTTATCTTCTGAAGCCTTGACTATGTTATTAAAGGGACTCTAACTTCTTCGCAGAGTTGTGTCATTTGATGTTGTAGTATGATGAAGAGCCTCGACCCTATGACTAATGATAGTTGCTTGGTCACACACTTAAAACCCATGAGCTCCTATATGAAATAAAAGGTTAACATAAACCATTAACCTTAGAGGAATTTGAAATCTTGAAGAGTGCAGTCTTAGAAACTAGGGTTTGCTAGGGTAGAATTCTTTTATGAAAATCTTAGGGAAACCCTAGGTTCCTAACATGGGTGAAAATTTATCAAAATGAGGGTTTCGTAGAGGATGAAAATAGATTGCAATTACTCCCAAGCACTCAATAATTAAGAACACTTTCACAACAAAATTTGCATAATAAGCCTAGTGAAAATGAGGGCTAACATGATAGTAGTACCTTTAATCTATAGGAGAAAGAAATTTAGAAAAATTAAAAATGCTTGATTACTAGTAAGTCCAAAATTAAAAGTTAAGCCCCTTGTGATATCATGTTGAGTGAAATGGGGGCTCCTCCTATTGAGGCAATTTCTATGGTGGAACATATTAGATATTTAAAAATAATTGAGCAAATGAAACATGGTAGATGACTTAAGTTCATGGACATATTGTGCACAAGAAAAAAGACTTGGATGTGAAATAAAAAAAATAAATTTAGTAAATTTTTGATATTTAATTGAGCACATTCCCCTCAAATAACTCAAAGATAAAATGATTTTTTAATGGATAAGATCCAAAAGCATTATTGGGATCAAGGGATAAGGAGAAAGTAAAACTATTATATTGAAGAGTTTAACCCCACTTGTAATCAATGTACATAAGGGTTATATCTCTTGAAGATCCAAATATCTTATTTCTCAATTAAGAGCCACTTTTATTAGCTTCAGTGTAAAACTAGGCACTGAAAAAGGCCAAAATAAGCTTGGGAAAAAAGTGTATTCTTTGCACTTTTGAATAATGGAAACAAAAGAAAATTTTATTTTAGAGTGTGATACTTTCAAGGATAGGGAATAATTGTGAAAATATGTTGACAACTAACTCTTGGGTTGATTTACTCAACAAGGGGACAACTGATTAGCTGGGGACACTTATCACCAAGTTGCCTAAGAGATTAGAAAAAAATCATAAAATAGTTAATGAGGGGGTATGTTTCATAGGCTATCTTTAATCTTGTCCATATTAAAATGATTTTATTCTTTGTATCATCATCTTTATGTAGTAACAAGTATATATATGGATTCTTAAGAGTATCATGAGTGTTATCATCACATAATTTTTATTATTTTATTTACTTTATCATGAATTTTCTTAGTTTAGTTTGTTTATGTTAGTCAAAATATGAGACATTGGAGAAGAGGTTTTAACACTCTTTTATAGGAGATTCTTCTTTTAAAGATATGTAACTTACACTTACTATTGAATAGGGTATTAATATTACTTCATCTTGCATGACATTTAATAAAATAATATTGGTTTGTTTAGTTGATTTATGAGTTACTGGTACTATCGATAGTAATGTAAATATTTCCCAAGTATTAAATCTTTTTTACAAAACTTAACTTTGTAATAGGAATAAGAATGCCCTAGTTCTATCCAATTTTTGTTTCAAAACCATTAAAGTTGTCATGCCTTCACAAAGAACTATCTTATTTATCATAAATAATAAAGAACTATCTTATTTAATATAAATAGTAAAGTGTTTTTAAAAAAAATTTATTTTTTAGGAAAGTGATTTTATTTACTATTTAGGGGAAAATTTGAAATAATCAATTTGTTAATGTAAACTAGACAAAATGAGTTAATTAGTTAAAAATCTTCACCTTAATCTATTCAATACAATAGAAAGAAGAGCTTCCAAACATAACTCTCAATATAACCCAAATTAGATTAACACAACCCAAGTGAGGTGAAAGGACATCAACACTAAACCCAAATTATATCAAGGAAGTACAAGAGAAAGTCAACTTTCATACAATTTGCATACACCTTAGATCTTTAGTGTGAAGAAAAAAAAAAGTGAATTAATTAGATTGATAGAGATTGGAAGAAGCATAAGTGGTAACTAAGAACATGAAAAGTCATATCTGAAGAGCTATGAAAAAATGATAGCTTAAGAGGGTAAAAGAAATATATGGACAAGAAAATAGAAAAAGCTTCGCAAGATCCAATAAAATGTCTAAAAATATGAACTAGGTTGGTCTCTATTTTTTTCCAAGTATAGGTTGAGTTTTTGGGTATAGGTAAACCCAATTGACCTATACTTGGCTCCCAAAATTCTATAGATCTAGAAACATTTCTGAAATGGGTACTCAAATATATATCTAAAATTTTGATCTTGAACCTACATATAAGAGAAAAATAGTTTTTTTTGTTGGGGGAGGGCTTTGCCTTGGTCGACCCCTATATGAGGAATCAACTTTAAAATTAAAATGTAAATGATGATGGAAATTCTAGCAAGTAGTAGATGTTGGTGTTTTAAAACTATTGAATCAACAAAATTCTCAATACCAAAATAATATCACTCACACAATCTAAGGATTAGCCAATTCCTATTAACAATTATATGTGCAAACCACTTGGACCCAACATCAACAAAACCAAGAGTGGTTTTCTACTCTTTAGGCTCTGCAAAACTAGGGTGGGTATACCCAGGGATGATTCAAGACTGGGAAACACTGTATGAGAATTATTTTAGTTTCATTCTAATTCTCATCTCAAATCCTCAAATACATGCATAATTCTTGACAATTTGATAAACACATCCCATATAACAGATCTGGCTAAACTTCTTCTATAGATCTGCACGTGTTCTCAGCATAGTGGCTAACTGAAGCTAAAACATTCCATACAAATAAGTATCAGCCAACTTTGAAGATCTTCAAGAAATAAAAGTAAAATTGATTATAATTCTGCATTTGAAACCCATTTATGACATACTTCTCTTTTTACTGAATCAATTTTGACTAGTTCCTAATCCATTAGGGTTTAGAGTCTACTACAAATTCTTAGATCTAATTTGTTTCCTTACAAAAAATATTATTGGCAATTCTTATCAGAATTCATCATTCAAAACATCCTTCCTCCTACTGTAGCAACCTTATCAAATTCATCAAAGCTTTTACTTAATCCATTAAACTAATAGTAGTGGTGAATAGATATACAACCTAACTCAATTGCATTCAATTGCACAAGACTTTACTCATACAATATCAAGATGACCAAGTAACTAAAAGGAGACAAAATTCAGAAAGAACTGATATGGGAACAACTCATAAATTGTATTCATTTTCTTTGAAAATTGCATACATTCGTAGTAAACTCAGAATGACTTTAGGAAAAACATAGAGATCATTCTATATTAATGTATTCTCAAGAACTAATAGAGATAATGCATCATAAAACTTGCTCAAACATTGGACCGAAAACAAACTAAATATATCACCTAGAAACAATAGAAATCAGACCCCTTCTCTAGCCCTAGAATCTCACTTATATAATGTGAGATGCAACAAGCTACAGGCTAAGAGAAAATGATAGGTGTCCTTGACAAGAGATAATTACATACACCTATCACAAAATGACAAAAATGTGGGTAATAGAGGATGTCTAAGTCAAAGCATTCAAGATTGAGATTTTGCATGTTGTTTTAAAAACTTTGAAGTGCTTTGTTTTAACCTTAGATCATTCAAGATTGAGTTTGTTTGAATTGAAATTCAAAGAGCAAGGAATAGGGATGCTTTTCTTTCCAATTTAGATCATTCAAGATTGTTTTTGACTCAAAAAAAATGACTCTTTGGACTTTGGTTTTCATTCAAGATTTTGTCATCTAGTTTGCATATTTTAAGCCTAAAAAAATGATATTCCTAGATTGTTTTGATGCATAAAAAACATAAGAAACATTCAAGATTTTGCAACAAGACATTTGTTTGAAACAAATAACAAAGCTTTTAGGACAATTTTGGAAACCATTTAGGACTCTTAGTTTTCATGAGATTTTTAAAAGAACTTTAAAATATTTGCAAATGAGGTTCATTTTATCCTTGATTGATGCTTTGAGTTTGATTTAGAGGATTAGTAATGCAAAGAACACTAAATATCAAATCAAAAGTATTCACAAAACTAAATAAAGGTAACTTCAAGATAGACTAAGATGAGCTCTCAATTGAGAATATGAGCCATTAATGGGCTCTCTCAATGAGAAGCTCTCTTGTTGAGTAGCTTTGTCTAATTAGATAGGATGTATGCTTGATTCTCCAAAGGCTTCAATGGTGTTCTTGATGGATTTTGGCTTGGGAGAATGGATTTGATGTAAAATGGCTTCTCAAAAATGGCATTATGGCTTTACTTCATGACCAAAATGGCATTATTTTGTTACTATGGGTGATTGTGTTAAAATGGCTTGGGAGAGGATTCCTTAAATAGGCAAAGGGTTTGAGGGATCAAGGGCTAGGATGCAAGGACAGGAGAAAGCTTATGGAAGGTTTAGATTGAATGAGAGAAGAGAACATGGATTGTGCTTCCTTACAACCAATCAAGGAGTGACACATGTCACAGGGTCATTGGTTAGAGCAAGAGGGGTTGAGGGGTCAACAAAAGAGGCTCAAAGCTCATAAAAACCCTCATAGTGGCTTGTAAGAGCAATGAATGGGCTTGTAAAAGTCATTTATGGCTTTGTGGGCTTCATAAAGTTTTATGGTTGGGATATTTGAGAGAGAGTTGAGATATTTTGACTTGGGTTGGATTAAGAAAGTCTTAAGCTTGACTTAGGAATGTGCAAATGATTAATGCTTGGATT
Source organism: Cupressus sempervirens (assembly GCA_028749045.1). Lineage (NCBI taxonomy): Eukaryota > Viridiplantae > Streptophyta > Pinopsida > Cupressales > Cupressaceae > Cupressus > Cupressus sempervirens. Next base: position 1,041,025,969 of record CM053787.1, read on the forward strand.
AGGCTTGGGTTAAGATTAGATTAGGCTTGTTAGAGATGGGCAAGTGGATGGCATCTAATGAGAGTGGGTGAAGGAGGAGATATTTGTTAGCTTTGGCTTGGGTTAGCAAGTCTTAAACCATGTTTAGGGAATGTGACAAGGTTATTGGGGGGATTAGGATTAGGGTCAAAGATATGGATTGACATCTTCTAGAAGAGTCTAGGCTTTGGATGAGGATGAAGACTTTCTAGAAGAGTCTAGAACTTCCTAGGATGAGGATAAATAAGGTTTTTAGGAAATAAATAAAGTTTTATTTATTTCAAGGGTTTAGGTTGAGGAGATATTTATTAAAATATTTTTAATAAACATGAGGATTAATATTTAATCTTAATTAAATATTTTGAGTTGGGATTAGGTGTAGGAAATGATGGGATTGGCCTTTAATCTAAATTAAAGAAGGATTAGAAGATTTTGGAAGAGGTTAGTGGTCTTAAGAAAATTGGCCAAGTTTTGGGCAAAAAATAAATAAATAATTTATTTTGGAATTTTTGGTCAATTTATTAATTAAATAATTAATAAATAAGGAAATAATGTTTAAATAAGATTTAAATATTTTTGGAAGGGATTCCTTAATTAAATATTTTTAATTAAGATAAAAGGATTTAATGGCATAAAAATAAATTAATTAATTAAATAAATAATTAATTAATAAATGATGATGTCATTAGGGACTTTTTCAGAAAATAAAAATACTTTATTTTTTAAAGGATTTAGGTGTCTACATTTTGCCCCTCTTTGACATAGTGTTGAGATAACACTATTTCAAAGAAGTTTGAATATAAACGACATGAGGAAGATGTTTTAGCAACAAAGTTGCCCCAATCTTGGATAAGAAGGAGAGACTAGACTATGAGATGCCCCCTCAAGAAGGCACCGAGGAGAGAAAATGAGGCTCGACAGCTTCTTGAAAAATACAAGAATCTGGGATAAGCAAAGAGACTCAGATTGGCAAAGAGAAGGGGCTGAATTAGCTCAAAATCTCACTATGGGAGAATGATAAAGGAGAATCGGATGCACAAGAGGAAGCAAGCTTAAGACTTTAGGGAAGGTGGAGGATAAAGGAGCAGAGAACTATAAAAAAGAATCTAGGATAGGGAGAAGGATGAGGGGATTATAAAGCTGATGCAATAGGATTTCAAAGAGTCAGATTGGCAGAAGATGGGTTTCAAAAATTCGTAGGACTAGGATTGTGGATCTTGAAAGATGAGGCTTGGTGGATTGATTGGATTGGTGGATCCCTAAGACTAGGATTGCGGATCCCTAAAGCTAAAAATGAAGATTGATTCAAAGAGATACTGATGCATAAGATAGGGTAGGAGAGATAGATGCTGGATATGGATGGGGGATAATGGATATGAAGGGAATCCATTGAAGCTTTTTGAGTAGGGGGATACTTCAAAGAGAAGTGCCACCATGTAGTTGAGCACTAGATTTTCTATAGGACTGTTGGTTACTTGCCAAGGTTACCAAGAACATCAAGGCCGTGTCACCAACCGTCTAGAGGACTGACGAACTGACTCGAAACAAACACACAAGGATTGCCGCAGCATCACACATGAAACTCGAAGGAAACATCGTGGAATCGACACTGGGTAACCCACAAGCAAAAAAAATAAAAATGAAAGACGTGATTGAAATTGTACACTCAGAGTGCCCCATTCGTAGCAGACCATGATATGAAAGATCGTGGCACTCTTGAGGAGGGAACAAAAAGATTTATTGGAAAAGATACTTCAAGACCCAAAAGGGAAGATTCCAAATCAAAAGAAAGAAAAAATCCAAAAGAGAACCATTTGCCAATGAGATGGGTAGGATGAGGTACTAATGGACCAAGATCAGACATGAGGAAAGCTATATCCTGCAAGGATCTATTAGAGAGCACCTAAGCTGGTGGATTTGGATGAGTGATGCATCTGGCAAGCTGAACTAAGAAGGATAACACTTTGATGATAGGAGATCTAGCTAAAGGATGCATTGGAATAGCTAACCAAGATTTGTGCGATGTGTGCAAGATGCTGATCAAGGATGAACTGACACGAAAGCTGGATAGATACAATGGTACTAAGCTAAAGAGGATGTACAAGCTGACAAACCAAGATATGTTACCAATGTACAAGGTGTTTTGGACAAGATTTGATATACAAGGTATGATACAAGCGTTGGATACAAGATTATTTACAAGCTATATAGGAGCTCCAGATGATAAGATAGCAGGATGGCTCAAGTTGGTGCAAGATGCAAAAGCTAAGGATGAGGTGATAGTGGAAGATATGGATTTGGTAGGATGCATCCAATGATGATGATAGATGTGCGACCATGGATGGGGACAATGCTAAGGTTGGTGGTAGCTGAGCTGATAGATGGGACTAGAGTGAATGGCTAATGAGAGGATGACATTGGATTTGCATGAGGATAGCCTAGAGCGAGATACCAATGACAAGGGGGGATGGACAAGACAAGATCTCCAAGGAATACAATGCCCCCAATCAGAAGATGACATGTGGAAGGAGGGCTTACGATGGATGTGATAGGATTGAAGCTAGGATAGAAAAGCTAAAGGCACTAGGGAGATGGATGATAGCGAGGATGATGGGGTGAGGTTACAGAAGATAAGTGGATAGTGATAGATAAAAGCTGGAGGATGAAAGATAGGTGGATAAATTGGAAGATGGAGCTAGATGGCAAGATGTGACCAAAAGCAAGAGGATGATAGGCTAAGCTAGGGATGGCTGGATTACACATGATGCTTGTTTGCCAAGTTTTCATCATCGTACTTTTCCAAGGTGCTTGAATTGCCAAGTTTTCACCAGTGGATGCTTTATTTTTCTTTTTCTTTTTTGACTTTTTGACTTTGGACTTAGCTGGAATGATTTTGGCTTTCTTCAGGTATTTTTGGCTTTTTTGGGATTTTGCACTGGCTATTGGAATGTTCAATTTTGTTGCTAGCTGTTGGTACACCGGATGTGTGATTTATGCAATAGATCGGATTAGATGGGATTGATGGTAGGAGATGGAGGGATGAAAAGGTTGGAAAGGAGCATAAGATGTGGATGCTTGTAGGATCAACATTGGCATATGTTGGGATAGGTGTGAAAAGAGCATATGGGGGATAGATGGTAGATGCAGGCTTGATGGAGGATTTGTGGAAGCGTGCTTGGGGATATAGGCACCCAAGATGGAGTTAGGAGATGGGGGACACGAATCACTGGATGGGGGATTAGCAATGGTGGATGCCATTATGCATTGGGTTTCAACTTTTTTCTTTGGGATCCACATGGTTTTGAATTTTCTTTTCATAGGCTTTTGCATTGTTTTGCATTCTTTGATTGGATTTTGCCTTTTGGAGTATGTCTTTTAGAATAGACATATGATTGCCTAGGATGTAGATTTTTAGCTTTATGCATTTTTAAGTTGGCATTCACATTGTTGTGGTAAGCTTTGGAAAGATGGTTAGGAGAAGCTTTGTGAAATGGAGAGGATATGGAAGAGCGCGTAGGGGGATGATGATGGATGATGTGCCCTAATATGTGCCTTTGTTGATCTTGTGTAGGAATGGAGGGAATAGGATTTTCATGATGGCTGATAGGAGGATGGAGGATGGTAGATTTTGGGACATGGGGACCCAAAATGGATTTAACGGATGAAGGGGGGATATGGTAGGTTGTTTTGGGTTGCAAAGATGGTGGAGGGGGGATGACATAAGATTTCTTGAAGGAGTGATGGGAGGCTGGCATGGTGGGCCTGGAGATAGGCTTGGTTTGGGGATGACGTATACCAACACTTTTAGATGGTGAGCCTTTGGATACATACCCAAGACCATGAAATCTTGAATTCTTTTGTGCAATAATAGGCTTTCTGATTCCTTGCTCTTATGGTCCTAAACTATGATCTTGATAATGCCATCGATTGAGCATTGGAATGAGCTGAGGAAACTTTTTGCTTGTAGAAAATAGTATAAGTGCTTTATTAGATGTACTACAATGGGGAGATACTGTTCTTAATTCTTCTGCTGAGAGGGGGCCACCATGGATGAATGTAAGTGAACCAAGAGGGTAGATTATAGATGGTGGAATAGCTTGGACAGTTGGTAAGATGGAAGCATGGAGCAGAGGAGATGGTAGGATAGGATCTTGATTTAGCTGATGGGATGAAAAGATATCTTGTAGTAGAGGAGGTATGGCTTAAGGTTTTGGAGATGGAGCGAAAGGTGACTGCACTATGGATGGAAGACATGGTATGATGATATCTTTGTTTATGCTTTGGGGGATGTCAACATGCTTTTGGGAAGGATCTTGATAAGATTGGAGTGGAGTGGATGGTGCGATAGGAGGTGAAGGGATGGATTCTTCAAAGGAAGTGGATAGATAGATGGGAGCATAATGGTCATTATGAGAGATTTGGGAAATGCTTGGAGGTGATGTGGATAGGATTTGACAGGTGGTGGGATTTTGATGCTTGCAGGAAGTGGAAGGTTTTTAAGCAATTTGATGGATGGTATGGGGATGATAGCTATGGGAGATGGAGGTGATATTATAGACGGGGAAGCTTCATCACTGACTAGTTCACATAGTTGGATTAGATGACATGGCTTATCAACTATTGGAGGCAATTTTTCTTGTATTTCCTCTAGGAGATTTTGAGGAGACTCATGTGTCAAAGGTGGAGGTGGTGGATTGACAGGAATAGTTGGTGTGATGGGGGTGGAAGATTGGAAGCTTGGTTGATTAGGTGATGGAGGAGAAGCTGGGATATGAGATGGCATGACTAGATAGTTTGGAGGAATGCTTGGATTTTGGGGGATGGTTGGCAGAAGGCATCTAAGGTTCTCAAGATATCCATCATAGTCAACAAGATTTTCATCATCATTGGAATAGGATGTAGTGGGAGAAAGGACAATGTGACCAAACTCATCATGATAGGGTTGGGATTTCATGTTTTGATGATGAGTTGGATGGGGATGGGGTCTTGCATATGGATGAACACGGAAGCTCATGGTTGGATTTGGATTAAGCACAGATTTTGGATTGGCTGATGAAAGATTTTTTAGGGAGAGTCAAAGCTGCATGACAGACCTAAGGAGGATTGGCTGGAGATTTTTGGCATTCCTGTGGATGGAAGACTTCAAGGGTATGTTGTCAAAAAGTGAGAGTTTTACTTTCCTATGTGCAGGATTGGTGGCTTTTGGTGTCAACTTGAGGATAGACAAATGATCCTATGGGCATGACATGCGACTGACCACTTTTGGATCCCAACCTTTAGCTTAATGTGATGAGGGATGACAAGTGACAAGGCTAGATTACCCTAGACAAAGCTCTGTCAAAGGGATAACCTTGGAGAGATTGAGGGATTTGGATAGATTGATTGGATAGAAAACTCTGGCAGAGTAACAACAATTCCTTAAAGGCTTGGGTGATTTTGGATTGGGTTGCTAGCTGGCTGGGGGGATGATTTGGATGGACGTTGAATTTGGGATTGTTCTAAAGCAAAGAACTAGATAGATTCGGTTGCGGTGGGGGAGCTTGGATGATTTTTCGATGAGGCAGTGACTACATTAAGTATGCCTTGAGTTGGGAGATTTTGGCTTTTCTGGGATGTTGACCAAAGTTGGCAAACATTTATTCAAAAGCTATGAAAAAACAAGAAAACAAAGTTTGAAGTAAGCACGTCAAACACACCAATATCTTAGGAAGCTTTCTACAAGGATGAAATTTGGTTTAACTGGGGAGTCCTTACTATACACAAGGTATGTGAGGCCCAAATCCATAGATAAAACCAAAAATATGTCACACAGTCGAGAGGAGCAGTAACCCACTTCTCGTCTTTCACTTCTCAAGGGTATAAAGCTCCTTGAGGCTTAGCCCGAGTGACAAAATTTTGATCCCAAGAGAGGTGTCTTTGGATTCACCTCCTGATCTTTATACTCCACTGGAATGCTAGAGTTGAGGTCATCCCAAGGGGTGATGAAATCCTCGAGCAGGCCTCCTAAAAAAAGAAACAAGGTTTTGGATCCTAATCTTATCACCCAAGATGGCCTCAAAAGAAAACAAGGGGAGAGAAGACTTGGATGATCTTGGGCTAAAAGATAGAGTTCTTTTCCAACTAATGCTTAAGTTTTTTGATCTAGACTTTTTGAAAACACACATGATTAAGATGCAAAGGTTCAATTCCAATTTGAAATGCACCAACAAAAGAGAAGTGATCGAAGAATGAATACACAAAGGAGAGTTAGGGTCAACAAGAAAGTAAACCCACACGCTCGGAGGCCCTCTACGTCAAGCATCGATTAATTTCCTTTAAGGCATTCAAGAATTAGTGTTTGTTTGTTTTAAGGCCAAAACAAAGATGTGTGTAAAGCTTGATTTCAAGTGTGTTCCCGGAGGCCCTCCACATCAAGATTTGTTCAATTTTTATGCCCAAATGAAGTGTTAGTGAGACTAATGTGCATTCAAGAAATTTTCTATTTTAGAAAAACCAATAAAAACTCAAGTGAGTGGAGTTTGATTTTTGTGGAGCATTTAACACCTTCTTAGGTAGACCCATCCCCATATATGGTGTTGATATTGTAACCAATGGTTAGAATGATGAGTGATTAAAGAGGGTGAGTCCAACAACAAACTCACTCAAAGTGTCTTTATTTGTTTTTATAACTTAGAAATTTTCTAAAAATGTGGATTCTTTTTATGCCTCAAAAAATGAAGTGTGATGTATGATAATGATTATTTGATCTGTGGCATTCAAGAATGGATTTGTTATGCATTCCAATGAAAAAAAATAAACTTGATTTTAATCCATGGCACTCAAGAGTGATTTCAGCAACATGCATTCAAAGACGAGTTTTTAAACATTCAAGTTCTTTCCTTTGAGCATTCAAGATTGAGATTTTGCATGTTGTTTTAAGAACTTTGAAGTGCTTTGTTTTAACCTTAGATCATTCAAGATTGAGTTTGTTTGAATTGAAATTCAAAGAGGAAGGAATAGGGATGCTTTTCTTTCCAATTTAGATCATTCAAGATTGTTTTTGACTCAAAAAAATGACTCTTTGGACTTTGGTTTTTATTCAAGATTTTGTCTTCTAGTTTGCATGTTTTAAGCCTAAAAAAATGATATTCCTATATTGTTTTGATGCATAAAAAACCTAGGAAACATTCAAGATTTTGCAACAAGACATTTGTTTGGAACAAATAACAAAGCTTTTGGGACAATTTTGGCAACCATTTAGGACTCTTAGTTTTCATGAGATTTTTAAAAGAACTTTAAAATATTTGCAAATGAGGTTCATTTTATCCTTGATTGATGCTTTGAGTTTGATTTAGAGGATTAGTAAGGCAAAGAACACTAAATATCAAATCAAAAGTGTTCACAAAACTAAATAAAGGTAACTTCAAGATAGACTAAGATGAGCTCTCAATTGAGAATATGAGCCATTAATGGGCTCTCTCAATGAGAAGCTCTCTTGTTGAGTAGCTTTGTCTAATTAGATAGGATGTATGCTCGATTATCCAAAGGCTTCAATGGTGTTCTTGATATATTTTGGCTTGGGTGAATGGATTTGATGTAAAATGGCTTCTCAAAAATGGCATTATGGCTTTACTTCATGATCAAAATGGCATTATTCTGTTACTATGGGTGATTGTGTTAAAATGGCTTAGAAGAGGATTCCTTAAATAGGCAAAGGGCTTGAGGGATCAAGGGCTAGGATGCAAGGATGGGATAAAGCTTATGGAAGGTTTAGATTGAATGAGAGGGGAGCACATGGATTGTTACATATTCTTACATCTTTCCTCAAAATTACTCATGTTTGCACTCCAAGCAAATTGGTGAAAAGCCCTAAACTTTATAAAATTGTCATCAGATAAAAATTGCTAACTGATTTGTTCCAAAATAGGATCCAATTCTCTTCCCCTAAAATCTACTACAATCAACTCAAAACTTGGCACAGGAGGCTCCTGGGGGTTCCCTTCATCATTCTCTACTTGGGTAACATAAATTCCTCCTTGTGATCCAATTTGTTCAATTTTCTCATCAGTGAGCTACTCCTCCTCAATTCTCATGGGGGGTTCGGGAAGGTGAGTAACTCTCATCATGTGGTTCCTCTTCCCTTATTATCTTTCTCCTCTTAGGAGAAGGTTCATGAGGCCTTTCTTCACAAACAACACTAGTAGATTCAACTATCTATTTTCCTTTATCCACAATGGGCCTTTGATCCTGAATGATAGTATATCCTAACCTCTTTTGAACAATTAATGGGCCTGCCCCTATATTGGGAGTGAAACCTAATCTTCTCATTATTTCCTTGGCCTTATCTGGAAAAGAATCAATGAAATGTTGCTTCTTCTCATTCATTACCTCCATTATTTCAGGGAATGTACTCATTATAAGTTTATTTATTTTACTTGTAGTAGTTACAACATTACTAAGAGGGCAATAATCTTTGTCAAAACAATTAATAAAATTCAAAACTTTTGAATAGACTCTCCATTTTTATTTCTTTGTTTCTTGCTCCTGCAAAGAGTACTCATTCCTTATTACATCTTCAGGGAAATAAAATTCATGCTCAACTAGACAAAGCTTGATCCTATGCCTAAGAGCCAAATGAAAGAAACCTTCTACATCACAAAAATGAGGGTGAGATACTACCATCTTATACTGATCAAAACATTTGTAGAGGAAGACCCACCCTTCCTTGGTTATTACAAATTGGTGGGCTACTGTGCAAGTGGGAAAAATTGACCCTATCCCCCTTCTGTGTAAAAAAGCTTCTTCTACTCCTCCCAACTAGCACAAGAATTTAGGTACTCCTACCTTTAGGGGCACTTGGTAAGGTAGTACATGGGGTGTCCTTTTAAATCCATAAATTCTAATAACCTTTGAAACTAAATATGGGATGATATCTCCCCAATTATGTGAAACCTTCAAATTATGAGGTTTATCCATAGGCCTAACAAGGTGCATTAGTGCCTTAGGGATTCTAGGATTGTCACTCAATATGAGGCACCTCAGTTTGGAGGCAAAATACCTGTCAAATCTAACAAAACTAGCATTTTCTGCTTCCCCAGTCATATTTGCACTCCATAATTGAATTGGAAGTGCTTCCCCTTCTTGTTCTCTATTTAAAACCATTTCTTTGCCAAAGTATGTAATCCCCTTAAATAGAAACATGTGCATCAGCAAAGAGTAATGGCCCCAAGCCTTCTCCACCTTGCCCTTAGCAATCCCAACCAATCCACTGTGAATGTCATCGGCCAAGTAAGAAGAAAAATAAAAAATTATTTCCATGCCAAAAGAAGAGATTTGAGTAATCATATACATGAAACTCATAGGGATAAAATCTTCTTCACCCTCTCCAAAAACTTTGCACAAGGTCCTATATATCTCTACTGCCCTAGCATTGAAGCATGCTTTCTTGAAAGGTTCTTTAGAGGATGATGTTATTGCTGGTAGGGTTGCAATCTTGCCAATGTGGGCCTTCAGTGCACCTTTTCTAATTATATCCCTCTTAGACATATATTCTTCCTTTAAATTTTCCAAATTAATTGGCACATGATACCTAGTGAGAGGTCCCAAATGGAAAACTTCCCTAATTTCTTCTAGGCTGATGGTGATTAGAATTTCACCATCTATTCTTCTCACTACTCTAGTGGCTTGATCATAACTCTTCACCATGGCCTCAAGAAGATCATAGTCCATAAATACACTGGGAATAAGTAGCTTTTCCATGTCAAAATTCCATTTATTGGCATGTGGGGAAAATAGTTTCCTTTCTGCAAACTATTTCATGAACAAATTTAAACCAATTTGCGAGGTTTGAGCATCTTGGACCCAATTACCCTTATCATACAATCCATTTGCTATCCTCAACCTAGGGTTTAATGAGGTCAACTTTTTAACTTGCACTGTCTCTATAGTAGACTCATGAAGCAACTCAAGAAAATCATCATGTACATTTCTATCCAAATAATTTTATTGACCTAAAAATCCCTTCTTCAGAGGCATCTTGGATTATGCTTTGCAGAACTGAAAAACCTACAAAGATGATAGTAGGATTACTTACTTGAATTCTGTCCTCATTTTCCTCTATATTTCTGCAAATTTTTTGTGAAGAAACTGCTTCACAATCTTGCCAAACTTCAGCACGATCTTCTTCAGTAATTGCTTCTACTCAGGAAAGGCTCAAAATCTTTGTTCGCATAAGGTGAAACTAATAAAATATTTTGTATTATACTCTATTTTTCCTCACATGTGAAGGTTTCATGTCTAATTAATACACAGAGTGACACCACCTTCTACATTTAAATCTATACTGTCGATCTTTAACAATCCTATGATCATGGGATACAGAGAAAGACAACTTGGCATTCCACTTGACAAGTTGATCAGTCAATCCAATGAAAAATTCCCATGTACACAGCTCCTTCCTTGATGGAACTTTCATCTAGGCCCACTGGCAACTGAGGACATGTGTAGATAGGTCGCTACTTTGCTATACATAAAGAACGAGCACCTTGCCATAGCGAAGCAACGACAACCATTGATTTGATCTTGATGTTGTGGATAATTCATTACTGCATTGCTTAGAAGAACAGTGGTGGGCCCTTATTCGCTACCTCACTATACATACCCTCTTAGCAACTCTTCATGGTGAGATAGTGATGACCGTTGATCTGAGATCAAATCAAAGGTAAAGAAACTACACAAAGTACCTTGAAAAGTGGTGGGTCCCATACTCAGTATGTCGCATAGATTAAACAACTTGCAACTTTCCATAGTGAGATAGTGAGGACTATTGATTCTAGCTAATTTGACGATCGAGATCTCTTATATGCTTTATGAATGGGGTGTGGGTCTAGGGCACTAATGACACAATAAATTTTTGCACTATTGGCACCCAACAAGAGCTTACTTTTAATCCTAGTCACCCATCCACATTGCTTGAGGTCCCACCTACTATTCTTTTCACGATGCCTCGCTACTTCGATAACGAAGAGATGTCAATTTTTTTCATTAGCAAGGTAGAGAGCTCCAGTGACTTTAATAAAACTCGATGTCGAAAGAATAAAAACCCATCAAATCACCATCACCCCTACTAATTGCTTCTGATAATAGCAGCTATTACTTGTCATGCCACCTGGATAGACTACGGTTACCGAGAAACTTGGAGGCCATCATGTCTTTGATTTCATGGTACCTTGCTACTTTGCTAATGGCAAGATGCTTAGTTTTTCCAATAGCAAGGTAGCAAGGCATCATAAAGACTTTTATTTCGGTGCTAACTTCTGGCTACTTCTACTGGGTTCCTTTTTCTATTCTAGTGATACTTACAAGGTGTAGGTGACTAAAAAGTTGGCCAGAAAAAATTCCCCGATCATTGTACCTTCATTTCATGGTCCCATTTTATAAACTTTTTGGCACTCACTACCTCACTATGTATAAAAAGTGCTCATCCTTTTATAGCGAGGCAGCGATAACGGTAGATCTATTCAAATCAGATAGTGAGGAATCTGAGAGGAAAGGTTACTTGAGGGCGTGGGAAATTTTTAAAAGAAAATAGAATATTTTCCCAATTTTTAAAAAAGGTTTTCGTGCCCAAAAATTACAAAAGGAATGAGACAAAGGGTTCTAACAATTTTTTTCAAAGGTTAACAAATCTAGATGACCAAGGATCATAAACCCTATTCACCATTAATGGATACAATCTAAAGTTTTATACTTGGACAAAGGAATTTTATCATGTGAAAATTCAGACCAACAGTAGAAATGAATCTAAAAATGAAAAATATAATTAACAGTGTAGATGTAATTGAATTAAGTATGTGGTCAAGCATGTAATGTAATAGCTTTGACTCAATATAAAGAAACCAAAGGGGAACTATGTAGGTTGAAACTTCATGAATGTGAATACTTATAGTTTACATAGATGAAGAATTGAGGAACTTTGGATAAAAGAATGCAAGATCTCCTTGAAAGTAAAACTCTATTGCCCCCTTTATGAAAGATTCTTGATGGAAACATGAAGAAGGAAGAATGAAAGAAGACTTGGATTTGATGAATTCTTGATATCTTGAATATGCTTCATGTCTTTCTTGTAGATATCACTTGGTTGTGTATGATGTCCTTATTTGTTTGTATATTGTTTAAAGGAAGTTCCCAAACTCCATATACTAGTTTTTAGGATCAAAACAAAGCAAGTTGACTAGGGAACTAAGAGAAACAAATGAAATAATATCTAAGACAACATGATCCCTTAAACCAGAAACCCTCTAGGTATAGGTCAACTAGGTTAACCTATACATGAGGTTAGCTTGAGGATGGATCATCCTAGGTTCTTGAGGATGGTGTAGAGAAAAGTGGAAAATTATGGATGTGATAAATGATATGGTTAAAAGGGTGATAATAAAATAGCTACAAGGACCATTTATAGAAATGGGTGTTGACTTAGAGATTTGAGCAAGATTGGAAGGAGAGAAATGGACCAAAGCCACAATAAGGAGGGGTAAAAGGTCTTAGAATAAGTGCTTCCATTTAAATAAGATGCATTCACCAATCTGTCTTTATTGTTTGAAATAATCTAGGTACACTTTTATTTCATACATATCAAAATATGAAGATGCCAGCCAAAAATTATTTGGCATTTGCAAACATTTTCTTCTTTATTTAAAGGTGACATAAACTTCCAACGTAGTTTGGGTAGTTTTTTGTCCACTATAGCACAAAATAAATGATTATTAAACCAACTTACAATGTAAATGTAATCACATGTATCTAGTGTTAGTGATTTGAACTACAAGTTAGGATAGTAATCATAGATCTAAATATTCTAATCATATTGTTACACATGTCTTATCCAGGTGATGTCCTCATACAAGCTAGTGTATAAAACAAACAAGATGTCATGTAGAAAGATTTATTGATGAAAATTTATGATTATTGAATGGAGTCTATTATTGATCATATTGTCCTAGTCTAGGTATTTTTTCCATACACATGATTGTACAAAAAAATACAACCAATCTTCAAAACCAAGTGTAGTTTGATTGCCTCATTACCTATTCAAGAGAATTACAAGCTATCTATCCTTTGAGATGACAGTATTGTATCATCTTATGTATATGGGATTTTCTTCTATTGGGTATTGTGAAGCATTATCTTATAATTATGTTTTTTTAATGCCTTGTTTCCTCTCTTAAATGAGAATCTAAAATGACAAAGTTCAAATCCTAATCCACTAACATTTCCCTCTCTAGGAGCTTAAAACAAATACTTATTGTATCTTTGTCTATTATATTGGTATAAGGTTATGAACACTTTTTTAGTCTTTATTTTTCTATCTTAGTCTTTGTACCTATTGATGCACTAAAGCACAAGGTCTATATCCTACACTAAAATTGAATACTTAATAACTTCAAGCAAGCCACTATAGAATAATATTTGTGTAATTAGATATATATTTGAATGGCCAAATATTTCCTGATATTTCTTGCAAATTTATGGACGCTAGTCACATATCCCCAATTCCAGGCAACATGTTCTCTAACATAGAAAGATGTTCACACACTAAGTAATTTTTGTATCATCTTATAATTGATGCACTTGCCTTTTAAGACCTTTTAGCACCCATCTCATAGTGACTTCCTGGATCATGCATGTATATATTCTTATTCCTCTCTTTTCCTTATTTTCTCCCACCTTATTCCTGAATCTTTCTATATCTCTCTTGAGCATTCTATGGCTTATCTTTTCCATCCCCTAGAAACAAGTTGATCTAGGTTGACCTAGTCTAGAAGAGGTCAGACCAAGTTAACCTCTTCCCTAGGGATTTTTGGGCTCAAAGCCCAAAAATCCTTGGGGTTTTAATTTGTTAACTCTCCCTCCAGTAAGCCTATATTATTTTCCTACCCAAAAACTAGTATATAAGGAGACTTAGGCTTCAGTTTACATCCAACACTTCCATGATAGATACACTTATACTTTTCATTCAAGGAGATGAAGAATTTAAGTCGTTAAACTATTTCAAAAATTCAAGAAAAATAGATTTTATCGATCATTGACAAATTCTTTGTGAGAATTTCCTCTTTAAATCTAGCATATTGTTGGTCATCAAGGAAGGAGATCAATATTGATGCATTCATCACCTTTTTCATTGATGCACACTTATATCCATGGATCCATAATGTGATTATGGTAGATTGATTGCAACATGTGGAGATATGCGACATTTACATACTGAATTTAACATCTACAACATACAACAAGGCAAAATCCTTCCTAGAAAGGGTTTTCTAGGAAAGGTGAATATTTGCATTTATCTTGTTTCAGTCATTTACATTTACATTTCTCAATTTAAGGTTGATTCCACAATCTATGGATTTATCAAGGTAATCCCTCATCCTCCAAACAACAAGAAACCTTTATTTTCTATGTGTAGGAGTAAGACTGCAAAATTGTGTTTGTAGATCCAAAAACAACTTTTTGTGATCTTTCTAGAGAACTTGGGATGACTTCATTAAAGGTCCTGAGAACACAGTGACCCCATAAGAATCATTCCAAAAAAAAATTAATTTTCCAAAAAATTAGTTTTGGGGGCTTTCATTCTATTAGGAGATCCACTGTTAGATTTTTAATTACAGATCCAAATCCAGGATTTTTAAAGCTAAATACAACTTCCTCTAGGCATTCTAAGATGATCCTTTTATATCTTATTTCCCTTCATAATTTTAGTTTAGATCTCTATCTTAATTGGGTTTATTGTATACATTTAGTATCTAGATCTACATTATTTAATCAATTAGTTCAATTTCACACACACACACATTATCACACATGGTTGAAAGAGTGTGTTTCCTTATATTGCATTATTTTTCATAATTCAAAATTAGTATTGACATACCTTTCATTTTGGATTTTTCTAATCTAATTTAGATTATAAGGAGGAATCATCTTTCAAGATTATCTAGTTCCCTTTACACATATCTTTGAATCTTTGGTGAGAAAATTGGAGGCTTACTTCCTATTAAAGCACTTCAATTTTTCCCCTAAACATTTTGGTCAACCTAGCTTGTCCACATTATTGTTTGGATTTAGATTATTTATTTTGGATGTTTACCTTTTTTTCAATGAACCCTTTCTTACTTTTTGATCTTAGAGTTAGATTTAGCTATATTTTTAATGTGGTTAGATCTCTCTTTTTATGTGCTTTATTACATTTTTGTGGTTAGATCTCATTAGAGTTTTCTAAAGTGATATTCCCTTTTATGAGCATAATTATACTTAGTCCAACCTATAGAATTCATTTTAAGAGAAGATGTAGACTCATGGGTTCTTTTGAGAAATAATTTCCTTCTAGGAATCATGATGGCACTAACATCATTTTTTAGTATCTTAATCCTTTGATGGAGCACAGTGCTTCTCATTCATCCCATGATGAAGATGAAACTTTAATAGTTCCTCCTTTGAAAGTTGATAATATTTCTCATGAATTGATAAATTGAAAGCTTGGCTTGTGCAAGAACATTTAAATCCCAATAGTGTTTCTACTATTGAGGCTATTAAGAATTTTGTAAATAATGATGATAATAACATTTTTTTAATCTTGCATGTTAAATATCACCTCATTAAGAATCATGCTAAGAATTTGACATAATGTGCTCAAGAGTTGGGTTATCATCCTCCTTACAAGACCATTGAACCTTTTTTCTTCTGATTTCTACTACTCTTTCTAGCATTTATTTATATGATCCACTTCTTATTACAACTTATACATAAGTGTCCAATCCTCTACATGTTGGTCTTCCTAGCCTTTCACTTCTCATGACCATTCCTCCTACTTCCATACCTTCTTCTTTACCTTCATATAATGTAGTTCATTTTACATATTCCAATTCTTTACTCATTTCTTCCAATCCTCTTTCTGTATCTTTGCATATTTGTGCATGAACACCTAGGTAAGGCTAATTGTTAACCTAGGGTTCCTAGTTGAGCTTTGTCTTGTAGTGGCCTTAACCAAGCCATTAGGATAATAAGGGGGATCACAAGTCCTAGAGTATGGTTTAGCCATTAGGAGGTCAATTTGGGTCCTCAAGACTATGCAAGATCACTTATTTGTCCAAATTGCTAGGTAAAGTGCAAGTTTTGTCATTGTTGCTAATAGGGACATTTGTGCATCTGGAGGAATAGATTAGATAAGTGAGAGATGGAATGGTAGTTTTATGTTCTAGATGACATACTCAAACACCTATCAAAGTTTTAGGGGGCTTTGACCAAGCTTGGTCCATTTAGACAAAAAGTTGTCAAGTTGCATTAAAACTTTGTGAAAATTACAAAAGTTATCATTGTGATATTGCTATCAGGATTTAACTATGTGATTTTGAGTCAAACTCATTGACCCATGTTTCATGAGTAGTGATTCAACATGAATCCATCTCTCATGAGAATAAATGGAACACTTAGCACTCATTGGATCTAGCAAATGGGGTTGCAAGCTTTGGGTTTAACCATGGAGGAGACTCCGTAGTTAAGCGTGCTCAGGCAGGAGTAGTACTAGGATGGGTGACCTCCCGGGAAGTCCCGTGCTTCACCCCTGTGAGCATCACCAAGATCCAATGAGTGTTAAGTGTTTCATTTATTCACTACTCATGAAACATGGGTCAATGAGTTTGACCTCAAAATCACACAATTAAATCCTGATAGCAAGATCACAGAGCAACTTACTTGGCGAATCATCTACATATAACTAAGGGTTTCACATCCACATCATCAATTATGTAATTGAAGCCACATCAATATGCTTTTTGTCAAGTTGTAAAAACAAACAAAAAGTGAGATCATCATTGTGCATGAAGGGCGCCCATAATTGGACAGATAATGTGGCATTACATCATGGGTTACTTTTTACAATTAAGGGTACATTTTATTCAGTTTTGGACAGTCATCCTTGCAACTCCTATTACAACTAATGGAAAGAGTAACAAGTACATACACGGTCCTCTCCCCTAATAAGAATCATTTCAAACTAGCATTAAGACAAGTTTTTTTTTTTTTTTTTTAAACCTAAATATATTCAGTAAAAAAAATTATTACACAATAGGGCTACTAAACATTACAAGCAAAGAAATAGCAGAATTGCAGAATCTATGCAACTTTAATGGGCATAAGAGCTTGTAATGTTGCATAGATTCTGTAATTCTGCTATTTCTTTGCTTGTAATGTTTAGTAGCCCTATTGTGTAATAATTTTTTTACTGAATATATTTAGGTTTTAAAAAAAAAAAAAAAAAACTTGTCTTAATGCTAGTTTGAAATGATTCTTATTAGGGGAGAGGACCGTGTATGTACTTGTTACTCTTTCCATTAGTTGTAATAGGAGTTGCAAGGATGACTGTCCAAAACTGAATAAAATGTACCCTTAATTGTAAAAAGTAACCAATGATGTAATGCCACATTATCTGTCCAATTATGGGCGCCCTTCATGCACAATGATGATCTCACTTTTTGTTTGTTTTGACAACTTGACAAAAAGCATATTGATGTGGCTTCAATTACATAATTGATGATGTGGATGTGAAACCCTTAGTTATATGTAGACGATTCACCAAGTAAGTTTCTTTGTGATCTTGCTATCAAGATTTAACTGTGTGATTTTGAGGTCAAACTCATTGACCCATGTTTCATGAGTAGTGAATAAATGAAACACTTAACACTCATTGGATCTTGGTGATGCTCACAAGGGTGAAGCACGGGACTTCTCGGGAGGTCACCCATCCTAGTACTACTCTTGCCTAAGCACGCTTAACTACGGAGTCTCCTCCATGGTTAAACCCAAAGCTTGCAACCCCATTTTCTAGATCCAATGAGTGCTAAGTGTTCCATTTATTCTCATGAGAGATGGATTCATGTTGAATCACTACTCATGAAACATGGGTCAATGAGTTTGACTCAAAATCACATAGTTAAATCCTGATAGCAATATCACAATTTGACTTGCTATGGAAATTATCTCCTACTTATCAAAAGTTATCATGACAACTTTTGTTGCAAAAGAGAGAAAATTCAATCAAATGGTTGTATAACCACCTCAAAGGAGCTAGAGAAGGTGTAATGGGTTGATGCAAGGGACTCCTGTTAATACCATAAACTCATAATAGAAATAAAGAAACAACAACAAACACAAGAACAAAATATAGACTTCTTATTATCACTGCAAATGTAGAATTATAGAATTCTCAATTACAATATGCTACCCAAATGGGTGCCTTCATTACAATAATCTACAAGACAATGCTGTGAACTATCACCCAATGCTGACTTAGACAATGCTAGGGCCTTTCTTAAATAGGTAATTTTATGCCACCTGGGAAGGTTCTAGATGCTCAAACTTAATACCTAGGGCCGACAAACCCTAATAATACACATAGAGTTGGCCAAATACATCTTTGACAAATTATTTTAGAAATTTTGGTAGCCCAACTTCTAAAGGCCATAACTCACAAACTATTGCTTCGATTGGCTATTATAACCACTTTTTGAAAATGCCAGCTCCTAATCAATATGCATGAAACTATGCTAGCGCCCTTCTCTCAAGTTTCCAAACCTCATTTGGGAACTCTAAGGCCTCCAACAATGAGCCTAAAGATTTTTTGCAATTTTTTCCACTGAAAATCTGCATTAACTTCTCTGATCTCTAAAATGAACCTTTCTATAGAAAATGAGAACATTCTGAGCTCGTATGAAAAACTTACTAAAAATAGCAAGTTCTCATAAATAGTAACCAACCTATCTACTAGTCCTTATTAAAATAAAAAAGACTGAAAATAAAATATTTTTGGTGATGCAAGATTGCCCTTACACCCAAGATGCTCTTGCATCAGACACCTGGGTAATTTGAGAAGTGACCTCGTCACATCTTAGGTGTTCAAAGGAAAACCAAGATGGTTGACCTCCTCCTTTGCTAGCCATGATGAATCCTCAACTGGTCTCCCTTTCCATTTGACCAAATATTCCTTATAAGTTCTATTTCTGGTACTTTTTCCAATATGACTATCTAGTATCTCCTCAATCTCCTTGGTAGTTGAACTAGCTATTGAAATGCTCCACTGCACTCTTGCAACTTCATCTCCATCACCTCCTTCATAATACTTTGTCAAATTTGAAATATTAAATATTGGTGAAATATTCAATTCAGTAGGCAACTCCACTTCATACACATTTCTTGAATCATGCCTCTTCACTATCTTGCATGGTCCAAACTTCTTCATCATCAACTTATTATATGTACCTACTAGAAAACACTCCTTTCTCAAATGAACCATGACTTCATCTGTAATTTGAAATTCCTTATATCTCCTTTTCACATCTGCCTTAGCCTTATACTATGTATTCATCTTTATGATGTGCTTCATCACCTCCTCATGGATGTTCTTCAAATGTTCAACAAAATCTTCTGCTTCAACACTACTTAGCTCTCCCTTATCCAACTTCCTCAATTCAGAAACATTTCTAGGACTACTCACATATACAATCTAGAATGGTGATTTACCAATACTCCTATTGAAAAATTTATTATATGTAAATTTTACCTATGGTAAAATAATATCCCATCCTTTTGGTTTATCTCCAACCAAGAATCTCAACAAGTTTACCAAATTGTGATTCATAGCTTTTATCTATCCATTAGTTTTTGGATGATGTGATAAACTAAACTTAAAATTTGTCTTCAACTTCTTCCATAATGTACATGAGAAATAACCAACAAATTTGGTATCTCAATATAAAACTATAATCTTTGGTAGACTATGTAATCTCACCACTTCTCTGAAAAACAACTTTGCTACATGAACAACATCACTAGTCTTCTTGCAAGGAATAAAATGTGCCATCTTTGAAAACATGTCAACACCACAAAAATAGAACAATGCTTGTGCTATGTCCTCAGTAATCCAAGAAAAAAATCCATGCTAACATCCTCCAATGGCTTCTCTGATATAGGTAATGATTGATACAACCCTGTATTCTGCTTCACTCCTTTTTCCATTTGACATACTTGACAACTTTGTATAAACTTCATCACATCTTGCTATAACTATGGCCAGTAATAATTTTCAGCAACCAAAGCTATAGTTTTATCTCTACCAAAATGTCCACCCAATCCTCCTTTATGCTTTTTCTTGATAAGGTTCTCTCTCATTGAACTTCTTGGAATGCACAACTAGCTTCCTTTGAAAAACATATTATCTTATATCATAAAATCCAACCACTTTGTCTTGTCAAGGGTAATAAGTTTTGTACAAGCCTTCTATGCTTCACCAAAATCAGGATCATCTGGATACAATGTCCTAAGTTTGTTGAACCCAACCACCTCTATTTGTATTTCTATCAGCAAAAGTTGTCTTCTACTAAGAGCATCTACAACTTCGTTAGACTTCCCACTTCTGTGTTTCAAAAAAAATGTATAACTTTGCAAAAAATCAACCCACTTTAAATGCCTTTGGTTCAATTTTTCTTGACTATTTAAATATTACAAAGCTTAATGATTAGTATACAAAAAAAACTCCTTGGGAAGAAGATAGTGTCTCCACTTCTTCAATGCTTGAACTATAGCATAAAATTCCTAATCATGAACATAATATTTTCTTTTTGCATCATTCAAATTCTCACCAAAATAAGCAATTGGTCTACCTTCCTGGCTCAAAATAGCTCCTATTGTAGTACCACTAGCATCACCATCTACTTGAAACATCTTGTTAAAAATAGGAAGTGCTAAAATAGGCTGCTCAATAACTTTTTGTTTCAACAGATTGAAAATCTTATCTACTCCTACAGTCCACTTAAACTCTTTCCTATCTCCTCTCATTGTTTCTATCAAGGGTCCACAAATACTACTAAAACTTCTTATGAACTTTTTGTAAAATGTAGCTAGTCCATGAAAAGATCTTACCTCTACCACACTCCTTGGAGTAGGCCATTCTAGGATAGCCTTCACTTTCTCTGGGTCCATTTTTAGACCTTCTCCTAAGACTAAAATCCCAAGTACACCAACTCCTTCTTTACAAAACTACACTTCTTCAAGTTTATCAACAACTTTTCTTCCCTCAACTTTTCAAACACCTTGCAAATATAAATCAAATGCTCATCCAATGTTTTACTAAAGATCAATATATCATCTAGGTAAACAATGACAAACTTACCTAGAAACTCCTTTAGTACCTCATTCATGAGCCTCATGAAAGTTCTTAGTGTATTGGTTAGCCTAAAAAGCAACACTAACCACTCATATAGTCCTTCCCTTTTCTTGAAAGTAGTCTTCCACTCATCACCTTCTCTGATACAAATTTGATGGTACACACTCTTTAGATCTATCTTTCTGAAATACTGAGCTCCACTCAAACAGTCCATAATATCATCCATCCTTAGCAAAGGAAATCTATACATAATGGTGATCTTGTTGATAGCATGAGAATCTATGCACATCCTCCATTCTCCATTCTTCTTTGGTGTTAACACTGCTAGTACAACACATGGACTCAAACTCTCTCGAATCAACCCCTTCTGTAACAACTCATGAACTTGCCTATTCAACTCTTCACTTTCTATTGGTGTCATTTTGTGCACTACCTTTTTTGGAAAATTGGCTCCTGGAACCAAATCCATCTGGTGATTGATCTTCCTCATTGGGGCAATCCATCAGGTACATTATTTGATACAATATTAGAAAACTCTTCCAACAAATTTGTAACTTATGCAACTACCTACTCTACTTCTTCTTTACTATCTTTAGGAATTATAGAAAAACACATATGCTCATGGTTTATACCTTTAAGAAACTCTTTTCCATCAAAAAAACATATTTTGGTAATAGTACATACCTTTTCTTCTTTATCCTTCAATGGATTCAACTTATGTTTCACTCCATCATTAGTTAGAGTGTAGGTATTTTCTCACCCATCATGTACAACATGCCTATCAAACTGTCATGGCCTACCCAACAACATATGACATATGTCCATATATATGATATCACATAGTACCTGTTGGTGTAAATAAGTATTTACTTATTACACTTACTTAAGTTTTACTTAGGTTAATGCATTATTTAATTATTTTGCATTATTTTATTATTATTTTAGGTGAGACACTTAGGAGTTTGTGAACTCTCATTGAGTTATGCAACTCTAATTATGCATATGGTGTCTACAACACAGGAGGATGCATCATTCACTAAGTTGTCATGATGACAACAAAGTTATCCACACTCTTCATTTAGCACATGTTGTCTACTCTAATGATTGGCGTGCTACACCATTCTAGGCTTATCCTCACATCATCGCACTTAATCTCGTGCTTAATGGAGGATAACCCATATCTGGTGGACATGTGCCTAGTTGTATGACATATCATGATGCTGACTTCTATGCATTCTAGAAGCTCTCCTGAGGCCTTTATATTCAGGCACTCCTAGTGTACTCTTGAATCAAGTTATTAAATGAATATCATCATTTTGATCATACTCTATATATTTTGGTCTATTGTGTGCTTGTGTTGAGTTTTTTAGTTCTTGGGTGAATTCTAGCCTAAGCCAAATTCTTACATGGTATCAGAGTTGAGGAGGATTCTCATCACATAGCCATTCGATACTGTTCATGCTTCATCACCTCAACACAAATTTGGAGGATCCACAAAAATTGGGAGTGTCTAGAACCAAATCTGACCTCACCGTTGCGTTCGGAGCATCGATTCGGTGAAGATCGACTATAAATTTTCTTATGTTAGGTAAAATATGATCATGAGGTAAATTTTTTTTGCAAATCAAAACCCGAAGGCCTCAATTTGCAATTTGGGTATGGTCATTTTATTGATCTGATTATTTATTATTCAGATCTGCATTTAATTTGTTCTCTGCAATTATCTGTATTTTCAAAATTATTTGCCCTATCAGGTGTACAGACAGAGAATTTTTTTTTTGCCGAACTAGGCAGTGACACCCCGGCTCAACTGTGTATTTGGTGTGGTGTAGTATTATTTACCCCAAGGTTATTATTCATACTGCGAGAATCTCTCTACTCTACCTCGGCCTACGTACTTTGCAATTATATCTGTGCAGTGGCCACTCATGATAGTCTACTATAAAATGTAGGGGGTAATCAACCAAAATTTGGCAATCACAATACCAATTTCAGTGCAATACTCATCAATCGGCGTCGCCAATTCTACATTGGAATTGTGTGCTCTTATTTTAAAACAGTGCATTATATCACATCCCCATGAATGTGGGACAATACACTCTAATTTGACAGGCAGAAAGCAGATCTCGGCATTGGTAAAGGCTTCTCTGACACATGCTTGCTAGTTTGCACTTTAGCCATAGCGAAGATGACCTTCGGCAACATCGAATATTCTGTTGCGATACTCCCAACATGAAAATCTCCACCACTCCACAGGAAGCGGCCACATGTCCCTTCTCTGCAACAATCACTCTGTAGTCCCAGTACCCATGAGGATACACATGTCCTCATTTTATTTGCAAACATACCACGCCATCCAGTGGTTCCACGTCATTCCCTGCGCTAGTCTTCTGACACGCGGCAAGAATAGAGGCTACCACAAGGACCTCAACACAGTTAGCATAAATATGAATGCCATGTCAGCTGCTAAATCCCTAGCCATGTAGTGATCTAGTCAACATCTAACTTGGATGACACATTAGAGACATGTCATAGTGCCATGCAAATAGTGACTTTTTTTCATATAGAACGTACGATCCGTATAGTACGAATTACACGTCACTGCCATGTCATCTGAGGGTAGGAATTTTCTACTGACATCATCAATATACTGGTTTAAAATTGATGCCTATTAGGATGTCATTTTAGGTCAAATTATAATTGGCGCAATGGCCATATGACAGTCAAATTTAACCTCAGGTTACACTGGTGCAACCCCCCTCTAGCTTGATTTTGGTTTATGTAGTTTGACTTCAAGAGGCTATAACTTGCACATCCGAACTCCAAATCAGGTGCAAATTTTTTTGAAACTGGGTAGAACTTTCTAAATTTTTCATGGTGCAGCTATTTTTTGGTTTTGGTGTACAGATTGTTCAAAATTTGCATTTTTTGGCGACTGTACCTGGATAATCCTGCATTTTGCAACTTCAAATTCTCCCTATGGGCACATCTAGATTCAAAATTAGGTTCGATTTTTTTTGAAGGTGTGTATTTTTTTGTCTACTTTCTAGATCTGGCATCAGATTGTAGTGCTTTGTAGACAAAATTGTCACATTCAACAATAGGGCCTTTCTTTGCTTTGTATTGCTTTAGAATTGTAGCACATTGTAAAGTTTCAAATTTGTAATCCATCAAGAGGTTGTAACAAGCAAAATTAGAAGTCCACAAAGGCCAAATTTGGCAAGTGGCCCATTGTAATCGCACTACTGATAAAGTGCCTAAAGCATCTATTTTAGGGGGGTTTCTTGATTTAGTGAAAAGGGGGGGTGTTCTTGGCGTTGTGTTCTCTCTTTTCTGCAATTTTCTTTCATTTTCTACATTATGGGCAACTTTAAATTTCCTAAATCAACTTCTCATAACTATGCTTCATGGTCAATCAAAATATTGTATCACTTAATGCATAATGGAGTTTCACAATATGTAGATGGTACTCTTCCTAAACTAGCAGGTGATAATGTTTTTGTTTGTGATATTTCAAATTGGGTAGCAATGGATAGGAAAGCCCTAGGTGATATATGTATGGGGGTAGATGATAAGATCATGTATCAAATCAAGAAATGTACTACATCCAAGAAAGCTTGAGATACCCTCGAAAGCCTTTATGGTAAAGTGTTTGAAGAGGATGTGTTCAAAATTGAAGATGAGCTTGTATCCTTAGATCCTAAGTCGTATGACTCCATATAGGACTTCATCATTAAGGTGAATGAATTAAGAAAAAAGCTTACTGATTGTGAGAATTCTATCAAAGATGACAGACTGATCTATCTCATTCATAACAAGCTACCATCTGAGTATTCCACATTTGTATCTTCTTTCAACACCTCAAAGACTACCTTAGGGTCTGCCTACAAGAAAGTCACATTCGATGAATATGCAAAACTGTTGGATGATGAAGAAAAGAAGTAAAAAATAATGGGGATTCTCAAATCACCTCAGTCCAAAGCATTGGTGGCCAAATTAGGGTTCTCAACATTCAACTACACAATCTTCAAGTAAAGGAAAGGGTAAGAAGAAATGGAAGAAAGATAAATCTGAGGATACAGAAAAGAAAACACCACAATCCAATCAACAAGGTAAGTCCTCGAATTCCAACAAGAAAGGGGACAATAATAAGGAGAAGAAGAAGTGTGCTTATTGCAAGAAATCGAGTCATGAAGAGCATGAGTGTTATCTTAAAAAGATTGATGAGTTAACCAACATCATGAAAAAACATAATGTTCCATTGCCTAATGCTTATAAGGATAAAGGGTCTTCTTCATATTCAAAGGGAAAAGAGCAAGCACTCATGGCTAATTCAAACTCTTCAAAAAAATGGATATTTGACTCAGGTGCCTCACATCACATGGGTTCTTCAAAGGAGGATTTTTCTTCATTGAATCACTCAACGGTATTGCACATCTTCATGGGGAATGATAGAAAAATGGAAGTTGAAGGAAAAGGTAATGTGGAAATGGAAAATGGAGAGTTTCAAGAGGTTCTCTATGTTCCAGACCTAAGTTCAAATCTCCTCTCAATCTACCAAGTCACTCAGTTCAGAGATGGGCATAGAGTTAAGTTCCTTCCAGACTCAGTTCAAGTGCACAGTCTTAAAGATAATTCCTTGGTCATAGTAGAGAAAGTGAATGATCACAAGAGGTTGCACTCTTTCTCGCATTTTGTGCCCAAGTCTTCTTCAAAGGCCTTATTATCTCAATCAAATTCAAACATGCAATTATGGCATGAGAGGTATGGTCATCTTGACTACTGCTATCTTCAACAACTTTGCACATACCAAATGGTCAAAGGTCTACCTCAAATCAACTTTTCTAAGAGTAAATGTTCAACAGATTCAGTGGATATGCATCCAGAGGGGAAGTTACAAAGAGGGAAGTCTTCAAGAGCAACATGTGTTCTACAAATGGTTCACATGGTATTAGCAGGTCCTTTTGCATTCAGCTAGGATTGCTACATACTCACCTTAGCTGATGACTTTTCAAGGTTCACTTGGGTCTACTTTCTGCATAGTAAGAATGAAGTGTTGGACACATTTCTAGACTTCAAGACTCATGTAGAATGAAAATCCAAGAAAGCCATCAAAGTACTTTGAATGGACAATGGAAACATGGATGTGAATAGAATACTTAAGGACTTTTGTAGACATGAGGGCATTGATCTTCAGATTCCTTTAGCATTTAGTCCGCATAAGATAGATGTTGCAACTTTGAGGATTCACCCTCTTAAGTCTATCAAAAGTTGCATGATTCATGCCAAGTCTCTGGATCCATCATTAGAAGTTGAAGTAATCTCTAGTGCCACTGACATTCTTAATCATTCTCCTCATCCATCCTTAGATGGAAAAACTCCTTTTGAGGCATGGTGCAGCAGAAAACCTATTGTGACACACTTCAAAGTCTTCGGTTATCCTGCATGGGTAAAGAGATCTTCCAGGGGATGCAAGGCATAGTCACCTTTCCCTTGTACCTTCATTGGTTATCAAGACAGTGTGAAGGCATATAGACTTCTACATCCTGAGACACATCAAATCTTTTTGGAGAAGGATGTACATTTTGAGGAAAGTTCATCTAGCTTGTCCTCTATTCCTCTTCACACATCATATAGTGGGGATGTTGTTAGTGGCACCAGCGATAGTGCCTCAATAGATTCAGATATATGGGGTTCTATCAATAGATATAGTGAGAGGTCACTTCATTAGTTCAGTCCACATGCATACATTGCCATAGTGATAGGTCCAAAATAGCAGGGTACTTCTAGTCTTCCAGATACAGGTTCAGTGATAGATTTGGAAGATAGTATTCATGATCTGCCTCTTCTTCTTGATGTAGAAATACCTTCTTCAGTTGTCACAAGAGCTCCATCCAACTCTCTTGTTCATTCTCTACATGATCGATCCTTATAGGTTGAAGTGATTGTGGATACTTATGATCAGCAATTTTAGCAAGGTTCTTCATCAGTTGCAGAGTCAGACAGTTCTTTGGGATAGGTTCTTCAGCCAATTGAACAAGTTTCAGAGACATCACTTATCCATGGGATTCTTTCCACACACAACGAAAGCGTTTCATTGGTACCCTTGGCATTGTTTCTTCTTAAGGGAAGGAACACCATTCTGCAGTCTTGGATCAGCTTCTTCATTGGAGCAGTCACTATTTGGCATTCTTCTTTGGGGGAGGGGAGCCCATACTATCTCTCATCCTCTTCTCATCATTCTCTTATGTATATACAAGATGTATGTCATAATGGGGGAGGGGTCTTGATTACTCCATCCATCAATGCATCCTTCTTTATCTCTCTTTTTGGGGGAGGGTTTTTCCCATGAGGTTTTCCCTCTTCCCCCACTTTATGGGAGATTGCATATCATTATGTACATGGGTACCTAACATGGCCTAGTAGCCAGGACCCATCTTGCATCTCATCCTAGATTTCATAAGCTTAAGAGCATTCCCCTAAGTTGCACTTAAGGGGGGGTGTTGGTGTAAATAAGTGTTTACGTATTACACTTACTTAAGTTTTACTTAGGTTAATGCATTATTTAACTATTTTGCATTATTTTATTATTATTTTAGGTGAGACACTTAGGAGTTTGTGAACTCTCATTGAGTTACGAAACTCTAATTATGCACATGGTGTCTACAACACAGGAATATGCATCATTCACTGAGTTGTCATGATGACAACACAGTTATCTGCACTCCTCATTTAGCACATGTTGCCTACTCCACTGATTGGCATGCTACACCATTGTAGGCTTATCCTCACATCATCACACTTAATCTCGTGCTTAATGGAAGATAACCCATATCTGGTGGACATGTGCCTGGTTTTATGACATATCATGATGCTGACTTCTATGCATTCTAGAAGCTCTCCTAAGGCCTTTATATTCAGGCACTCCTAGTGTACTCTTGAATCAAGTTATTGAATGAATATCATCATTCTAATCATACTCTATCTATTTTGGTCTACTATGTGCTTGTGTTGAGTTCTTTAGTTCTTGGGTGAATTTTTGCCTAAGCCAAATTCTTATAGTACCTCATCCTAGTAGCTCCTAATCTTGAACTTCACTAGGTACTACTCATTGACCATAACCTTTTGGTCATCTTGCACCCAAGAAATATGGTATGGACGTAGGTATTTCTGTCTCTTCAACTTCAACTTTGTGACCATCATTTCTAACACCAGATTGTCAGTACTTCCACCATTAGTGATCACATAACAACACTTATCTTCACATTTGCACCTTGTGCAAAATAAACTCCTTTTTTGATTAGGTTCATTCTCACCACTCAGCATGACTCTTCTATTAACTAGGACTTATCCTCTTTTAGCATCTTCATAATGTGAGGATCTGGCATCTTCATCAACATGTGTAACTATCGTGTGACCTTCTATTCTTTGATCTATCCTTCCTTGGCATTGGGTACATTCAAATGCTATATGCCCTTCTTCTTCGCAGTGAAAATATTTTCCACGGAAGCTTCCTCTTCTAGATCCTTGTCCTTTGCCTCTTCCTCTTTGATCTCTATTATTTGGATCATGGAAATGATTGGAATTTTTTCCCCTTTAGTTTTGGTTGCTACTTCCAACCTCATCCTTTTTCTTTTGATCATCATTACAGCCTCCATAAGATCATCCACCAGATCTTCCACCATGACCTCTTCCACTATTCTTATTGTCAAACTTCTTGCTCAGTTTGTCCTCAACTCTTAGGGAAAATTGGTATGCCTCCTCAATACTACTCATTCAAACTAGACTTAGCTCATCCTAAATGCTTTTCCTTAACCCATTAAGATAACCAATGACTTTCTCCTTATTAGCTTCTACATGGCCAGTTCTAATGAGAACTTAGTAGAACTCTTCGATATACTCTTGAACAGATTTTCTCTCTCGCTTCATTCCTTGCATCTTCTTTAATAGATCAAGCTCATAATCCATAAGAATGAATTGTCACTTCATTTTAGCTATCATCCAATCCCATCTGGTGATTTTTTCCTTTCCATTTCTATTTTTCTCCAACTGAACATCTTGCCACTAGATCTTTGCATGTCCCTTCAATTTTGCCTTTGCAAACTTGACCCTATCTAGATCCTCAATATCTTCATACTCAAAGTACTCCTCTAGTTCATTGATCCAATCGATCAGCTCTTCTAGGTTAAGATTTCCTAAATATGTGGAAACCTCAAACTTAGGTCTTTTTCCAATCTTGGAGATGGCTCTAAAAAGCCTCTCTTCCTTTGGATTTAGAACAACCTTTGCTTTGACATTTTCTTCTACTTCATCCTCATTCTTGCTTTCATCTCTTATAGTAAGATTTATTCCTCTTTGCATTTTTTCTTCCAACAATTGCATTTTCCTTTGGAGGGCTCAAAACCCCTCAGGTGTAACACCTACAGCTCTTTCACCATGCTCTCTTTGTGGAGGCATTTTTGCACTTCCAGTGAAACCCTAGTGCAAACTGCCTCACAATTGGTGATTTGTCCACACACTCAAGAAATATAGCTCTAATACCACTTGATGTCAGGGACTCCCCTTAATACCATAAACTCATAACAAAAACAAAGAAACAATAATAAATGTGAGAACAAATATGGACTTCTTATTATCGCCGCAAATGCAGAATTATAGAATTCTCAATTACAATATGCTAACTCAAATGGGTGCCTTCTTTATAGTAATCTACAAGATAGTGCTGCAAACTATCACCCAGAGCTGTCTTAGACAATGTTTGGACCTTTCTTAAATAGGCAGTTTTATGCTGCCTGGGAAGATTCTAGATGCTAAAACTTAATACCTAGGGCTGACAGACCCTAACAGTACACATAGAGTTAGCCAAATACATCTTTGACAAATTATATTAGAAATTTCAGCTATCCAACTTTTGAAGGCCATAAATCACAAACCATTGCTCCAATTGGCTATTATAACCACTTTTTAGAAATGCCAGCTCTTAATCTATAGGCTCAAAATTGCACTATTGCCCTTTTGTTGAGTTTTCAAACCTCATCTAGGCACTCTAAGGCCTCCAACAGTGAGCCTGACGATTTTTCTACAAATTTTTTCATCAAAAATTTGTAATAACTTCTCTAATCTCTAAAATGAAACTTCCTATATAAAATGAGAACATTCCAAGCTCGTATGAAAAACTTACTAAAAATAGCAAGTTCCCATCAATAGTGACCACCCGGTCTGCTAGTCCTTATTAAAATAGAAAAGACTGAAAATAAAATATTTTTGGGTGATGCAATATTACCCTTACAACCAGGATGCTCCTGCATCATGGGTCTACTTAAAGCCTCTTTGAACAAGGGTTGGATAGCATTGTGAAGGAATTTTGTTGTATGAGTAAGTATGTTTTAGGGTTAATTTGTTCATAATATGAGTTTTTGGCTTCTTGAGGGCATTTGATGGATTGAATTCCATACTATACCTTGTCCATGAGTTGTTAGATGTGATTTACTAATTTTGTGAGTGAGTAGATAGTTTGTGTGATCCATTTCATTCTCTTTTTGTAAATATTTTGGTTTTTGCTTAGTTGTTGTCCTAAACCAGGTAGTTTGGGAAAATGGAGTCTTAACTGACCTTTCCACTATGGAAATGGTATGGTCTCTTGGAATATGAGAAAATACTCCTTGTACTATAAGCATACAAGTGCATGGGACCTACAAAAAATGTTTGGCCAAGTTATGGTGATGTCCTAGGCAAGCCAAGAGAACTTGGTTAGGGATTACAGTGATGGAAACAATAGGTGAAGGGATTGAATGCCATAATTTCTTCAATCCAAGTGGATGGTGAGAAGGATATGAGAGTGGAGAAGCCCTATCCAAAAAGATACCTTTTGGAGACCTATTTTAATGGGATTTTGAACAAACCCTTATGTTTTTAGTTAGTAAATTAGCAAACCCTTATTTTTAGGCTTAAAATTAACATTCCACTATATAGGCAAGTTGGGAAAATGAAACCAAGTTAATCTAAATATGAATTTAGTTTTTCACCTCTTTAAGACTTTTTCTAAATTAAGTGGGAAAAAGTGAGTTTGGAGGCCTAATTCCTTATAGCCCTTTTAGGCCTAATTTGGAGCAGTTTCTTGGAATCAATATAAACTTCAATGGATTTTTGATGGGTGAGTATTGTAATGGTCTCAAAACCATAGGGAAAATCCTCTAACTTCATGTTGAGTACATTATGACCATATGAGGGAATTTGGTATAGGTGATCCATTAGAGCATCTAAGGAGCATTGCCAGAATGAAGCTAGGTTATACATTGGTGTAGACAAGTTGAAAAGGGAAAGGATTGGTGTTATAATCCTTCTAAGTTAGGGTTAGTAAAAGAACCCTTTTAGGCTAGAGAAGATGCCTAGAGAAAACCCTAGGAGAAGTTAGTGTTGAGGAGCAAGACTTGTTCTTATATCAGGGTGGTATCGAAGATCCAAAAGATTTGGGATTATGGATAGATGTTTTAGACTGTAGAAGAGTAAGTAGGTGAAATAAATATGGTGACTAATGAAAAGTTAGCCAAGGATATGGGTGAGAAAGAGGAGAAAAATAGAATCTGTTGGTGCTCAAAATTGTAGCCTCGATTTTGAGTACCATTGAGAGATCAAGCCCTTTAAACGCTTTTTGATGCACATGTACCCGACTTTACCTTTGAGCCCCATGAGGTGTTTAATGTTTCTAACACCTTCCATTCAGCCTATCCACTTGTTTCATGAAGTTAAATTTCCATTCTGAGTCATTTTGTGAAGTTTTGTTTTGAGTATTTGTCAATTCTGCATTTTCACCTAAGTGTCAAACAGTGACAGGAGGCTATGTTTGTCATTGAATATATCATACCCAAAAATGTTTCATAAACTACCACTTTGTGAATGTTTAGTATCCATACATGAGAGCCTATGTTTCAAATTTCAAGTTGTTTCGAATCTGTTTGACTAGGTTTTGAATCCCTCAAAGTTGGTTGTTTATCAATGTCATGCTGATGCAATTTGTTCTGAATTCTGGGAAGCCCTATTTGACATGTTCTAACTTGGACCTAGTTGAACAAAATGTGAAAAATCCATTTGCGTTGAATTTTAGAGGTCAGAGACTTGTTATGTTTAAGGTTTGAGCTTATGAAGAATCTGTTTGATCAGTTTTCAAACATGATTCCAAATGCAATTTATGAATTTTTACTAGTGTCAAAAGATGCAAATTGATTAGTACCCCTGTTCATGATGTCGTAACTCCTAATCCATGATAGGTGAGATCAAATGGATTGTACCACTCTGTTGTACTCTGAAAATACTTTAAGTGTGCCAATTTTTAGGTCATGATGAATCCATTTGCACACTTTTCTAGGTTAATTCCATTTGCAAAAATCACTTTTCTACCATTGTTTCAATCTACAAATTCTAAATAGCCCACTTTGACCACTCGCCATTTGCACCCAATTATTCATCATGAGCCCAAATGAAAGATTTATACTCTCCTCATGATAGTGAACCTACATCCCAATTTTCATTCTCTCAAGTGTCAATTTGCCCAGTTTTCAAAGCTTGATCCAAACATGATTTGTTGTTTTCTAATATTTTTCTTGTAGGCAATTTTGAGGGTCAACTTTTATGGTCAATATTTTTTGACCTCAAATTCATCATGAGATGAGATTTGAAATGGCACAAGTGTGCAGAATAGAGAATCAATGGGTCAGATTTTAGAGCCCTATTAGTTATTATGGTTAGTTTTTAAGGCTAGTCAAAGGACCCTCTAGCATCAAATTAACAGTTTGCATAATGGTAAAATGAGCTTTAATTGATGGTTTAGTGATCAAACTTGATTCTAATCAATTTGAGATGATCAATGGATCAGTTTGACAGTTCAGATGTTCGAAAACAAAAAAAATTTAGGCGGACCCACTTTGGGGCTGTCTAATTGCTTTAGACTGATGGATATGTGGGATTGTACATATTTTGGGAGATCAAAATTATTGTGACTCATTAAATGTTAGTATCTGATTATTATCAGTTGGATGATCTTTTAACTCATGAAGAGAAGGCCATTCATAACAAAGTAAAGGAAAACTGAATAAGCGTTGAGGTCATTTAGAACTAGAAAAGATAGAGTGGCATGTTAATAAAGAGAGAAGAATTTTTAGATTGAAGAGGAGCATTTTTTTTTCTTAGGTTTTTCTTAAATCAAATTATAATCACTCTAAAAGTCTAAAATCTTTATATATCAAACATTCATTCTAAAAAGGTTTTAAAAGGTCACATGGAATTCTAAGAAACCTAGTGCACAATAGTCTTCTCTCTACTTGCGATAGAACAACAATATAAGTTCATAGAAAGAAGACCATGCATATTACTATAGGAAGATAGGCCTCAATGATGTGGATGAATTCAAGTACAAGCAACAAGCATAGAATTGGCACCAAAAGAAATGGCAGAGGATCCATGTTGAGAAGCATATTTTCCAAGATTGGAGCTGGCCATGCATTTGGCACCTATTCAAAGACATGATTGATTGATAGAAGAAAGCTCCTAGGATGTGATGCAAGATATTTTATTTAGGAAAGATTAATGAGAAGTTCATACCCATTTGAAAGTATGGTGCCATCAGAGAGATCAGTTGTAGAGATATATGAAAGATATGCATTACTATATGATTGATCCATTTGAAAATATAATCCCATTGTTGGCATGCCACTGCACAACCTCAATCTTGTCTATCTTTATATTAGGTGCTCCATACATCATTAGACCTTCAATTCGATTAGCCCATTCATATATAGTAATAGAGTGCCCTACTTTATTGAGTTGGTTAGCTACAACTAGACTAGCTGGCCCCCTTCCAACTATAATGAATTTTTTCTTGCACCAATAACCATCATTTGATATGAAGATCTACCCACGCATTGAAAGAGTGGGATCAAAAGTTTGAAGCTGCAGTTAACAAGAAGGAATCCAATACGTTGGTCAAAGAAATTTCCCACACATGCAATATAAAAAGGGAAGCCCACCAAACAGATAAGAAGAGGTAGGGAAACTTAAAAATGTAAGGTGTAGTAACAAGAATGAAGCCAGAATGCCAAAAAGAAGACATCCACATTGAATATAGTATATACAAGGAAGTAGCCCACTTCGAGAAAATAGAGAGTAACCCTATGTTAAAAGGCTCCTAAAAATCCTACCGCTAAGACTGAAGAAGTCTACTGCCACTGCCCTTACTCCAAAGAAGCCTATTGCAACCCCTGCCAAGAAGACCACCATTCACGCTAGGAAAAAGGCAGAACACACCAAAATAGAAGACCCATGCAGACATGAAAGAAGGCATTTTATTAAAGACAAGAAGGAAATCAACCCAAAGCACACAAGGGATATGCCATGTAGAAAGGTAGAGATAGCTTGAGACAAGGGAGATTTCTAAGAAAGGCAACCTGCATAGAAAGATAAAGGCATAGGTGGAAATCTATTCACAGGATATATCCCACATTCACTGTGGGTTGAACTTTATAAACCTTTAAATACTATACTACACACAAAGCTTAGTTTGTTGAGATAGACTCTTTTAGAAGCCATAGCCTTGGAGGGAGGGACCCATCCATGCATGGTAAAGACAATTGGAGGTGATGATGGCACAAATTTTAAACAAAAATGCAAGTGTGATGATGTGGTAGGTAGTGCTCAAATTATGCCACATGGCCACATCAGAGGGCTCGAACATGCCTACAAAATCAAGTTGCTCACCAATTAAGAAATGTAGGATTGTGTGTGAATGACACATGGTAGTGAGTCCTAGCTAGTAGTGACATGGTAATCGATGGCAGGTTCAAATGCAAAGAATAAGATCATGACACGTGTCCTCATCTAATGGTCTGCGCATCCCCACAAAAGAAAGATGCTCACTGGATAAGTAGTGCAGGTAAGTGTGTGATCGAAAGGTGGCATCGAGCCCACCTAGTAATGACAAGGCAGGTGACTGGATAGAGTTGGCCAATAGATTGGTGCCATGTGGCACTCAGTCAGAGGAGGGTTGACCCCAAAATTGAAGGGGGTGAGGAAAAAAAATAATTTTAAAATGTCATTTTAAAATTATTTTTTCAAAATGGGTATATGTGCAAGTTTTTAAATCAAAAGGGGCATTTATTATAAAGTTCAAACTTTAGATATTTTAAAGTTTTGAAATTTTAAAATTTAAAAGAGATATAGACTTGAGCTATGTAGTAGAAGGATGATTTTCAAAATGGCTTCATGAGGGTTCCTAGTAAGCAAATATAGCGATGTTATATATCACCAGAATCGGGAGAAACTAAATTTTTTAAATATGAGGTTGGTTTTTATAAAGAACACCATCAAAACATGCTATAGGAGGTTTTTTTACTCTCAGATTGATTTACATGTTTTATTAGGTGTTTTGAGTCACTAGTTGTAGAATTTAGTGGAAAAACACCTTAAACACATCTAGTGACCCTTATGTCTGATGATTTTGAGTTTTTGTAGTGTTTTGGCTTCAATTTGATCAATTGGTACATATCTAGGTTTAGTTAGCAGATCTTTGTCTTTTGCTAAGATACTTTGCATTTGGAAAGGCAAAATAGAAAGGATATGATTAGCAGTTGAGGAGAGAAGATAGAGAGATTATTTTTAGCTTCTTGAGGGAGAATTCTGAAGGGACACATGTTAGTTGCATAATAAATCTGAGAATTGCTTTCTTTCTATTTATTATTTCTTCTTCTCTTTTGTAAGGGTTGGAAAATATTGGAAAGTTTCTCTAGAATGAAAAAATTTAGTAGAATTGGCTTTGGAATTGATAAATTTGGAATGGAATATCTGGGAACTGCTGGTTCCAAACCATGAAGCTTTTTCTTTGGCTGTGACACCCCCTTCCCATCCCATTAGTTTCTCATTCCTACCATTTTATCTCTTGTATGAAAGCATTTGTTCATTGTATAGTCTAATTTATTAAGTTCTTTATGAGTTAATTTCATGCATTTTTATGTATTATTTCAAGGAAATCAATACAAAGAATAACAAATGTTGAGTTTCAGTTTAAATCTTGTCTCCTTTCTGAATGAGCTGTGATGTTTTATGATCTTTGAACAAAGAGCCTAGATCATAGTTGCAGTCCCTAAAGGTTGTATGTTGCTTCATCATTTCTTTTAGTTCAAGGAATTATGTAAATGCTTCAAGGAAATCAATAGGGTTGTAGGTTTATTGATTAGGATATCAGGTAAGAATGAGATTTAGATCAAACATTGATATCTAATTTATAAGGTAAATGGATAGATCTAGAGTCCTAGCATAAGATATGTGTTCTAGATATCCAAAATGCATGAGAGAGATTCATGAATTGCCTAATGGATGAGGCATTGATATGTTATAGGATCATAAGTTTGATTGTTCATGCCTGGTTTTCATCCACTTTCCCCACCCACATAAAATCAAATCAAATTCAAATCATCTTTACATTTTATGTTGAAGAGCTAGAATAGTCTAACCCTCACTCAGCTTGTGAATTTCATAGATTTGCATTTAGCTACTATAGATCTATGTTATTGCATGAGTTATTAGGAGATATAAGGGTTCAATCTGCTTTGATAGATTTAGGAGTATGTTTTTGCATTGGTACCATATTGATTGAATCTAAGGTCCACCTGCCTAGGTTTTGCAAAGCCTAAAGTAGAAGAAGGGTCAAGTCTTATAATTGGCCTAGTGTCTAAAAAGATATGTTGAGGATGGGAGTTAGCTTCCCCTAGATGTGTCTTATTCTCATCAGGGTAATTGGGAATCGGTAACATTTTCAAACACCAACAAAATCCTTGAAGAATCCCTAGAAGAAATGAAGACTAAGCTAGAAGAAGTTATTGAAGTGAACAAGAATATAGATGAAGAAGGTGGAAGGAGTGAAAAAGGAAAGGAAAAGGTTGATGAGGAGGACATCATACCTAAATCAGATCCTCCTTTGAATCAAGAGCCATTCTTGAAGTCCATCAAAGAACTAGGAGGAAAATTCTTAGAAGGAATCCCACTATTTAATGGAAGGATGGACACATATATAGTGATGGAATAGATTGAGGGGATGGAGAACCATTTTGAATGTGAAGGTGTTACAGAGGTATAAAAGGTAAAGGTTTCCAAATCAAGACTCATGAGATTAGTGTTAAGATGGCAGAAGTACTTGCAAGATAAAAGGGTCAACATGGGCAAGAAGCCTATAGCTAAATGGAATGCTATGGTGACCAAAGTGAAGGAGAACTATTTGCTAGAAGATTATGAGTTACAATTACATAGAAAGAGGCAAGGTATGAAGTAGAAGGACTTGGATGTGGCCTCTTATACAGAGGAATTCCAAAAACTATGTCCAAGGTCAAAGATTTAGGAAGAGGAACCTATTACGGTAGCAAGATACTTGGGTGGGCTTAAATGGAGCATCTAAGAGGAACTAAGCCTATGGACTCCTATAACTATTTAGAAGTGTTATAAACTAGAACTTAAGGTGGAAGAGAAGAACATGAAGAAGGGTCATTCAAACTTCAAAGGTAGAGGTAGAGGAAGAGACCAAAGAGGGCATAGAGGTGGATACTAGGGTCAGAGGTAATGATCAGAGAAATCAAGGTGAGTCTAAGCTAGGAAAGTAGGGAAGTGAATCTACTCTATGGGGAGGTTATTCAAGAGGAAGAGAAAATCAAGGAGGCTCAAATAGAGGAAGAGGTACATGTAGGAGTAACTCATATTTTACAAGCATGAGGTGTTACACCTATGGTCAATTAGGCCACCCTGGGTATAGATGTCTTGATAAGCCTACTTCTTCACGTGGAGATAAGAGGGTTGCCTATGATTAAGAGGACTCCATGAGTTCTAAGGTCTCTAAGGTAGATCATATTGA
The DNA here is from genome assembly GCA_028749045.1 of Cupressus sempervirens. NCBI lineage: Eukaryota > Viridiplantae > Streptophyta > Pinopsida > Cupressales > Cupressaceae > Cupressus > Cupressus sempervirens. Next base: position 1,041,064,065 of record CM053787.1, read on the forward strand.
TTCAGAGAGAGGAGAGAACTTAGTGTTCAAGAGAGTGTTGATTAGACAACTAGCTAAGGATGAACCCAAGCATACGAGAGCCTTATTTAGAATTAGCTGCAAGATTTTGGGCAAGGTGTGCAAGGTAATTGTAGATTCAGGTTCCACAAACAATATCATATTAAAGGAAGTAGTGGAGAAGCTCAAGTTAAAAAGGTACCTCATGTTAACCCATAGAAGGTTACATGGTTGAACAAAGGGAAAAGTGTGTTGGTGAATGAGCAAACTTTGGTTGAGTTTTCAATTTTTGGCTACAAAGAAAAAATACTTTGTGACATATTGCCTATGAATGCATGCCATCTACTACTAGGAAGACCATGGAAATATGATAGAGGTGCTATCTATGATGGAAAGGAGAATTATATCTCTTTTAAGAAGGATGACAAAACATTCAAGATTCGGTCTTTATTGGAGAAAGATCAATCACAATCTAAAAGTCCTAGTGTGTTGTTGAGTAGTGGGAAGGAGTTAATTAAGGTTCTTAAACATAAAGATAGTGAAGGATATGCCATTATCCTTAAGCCTAAGAATGAAGAGAAACCTAAATAATAGCCCTTACCCACTAAGATCCAAAAGATTCTTGAGAATATAATGACATAGTGAGTGATGGAACACTTCCAACTTTACTCTTGAGGAGAATGATAAGTCATCATATTAACTTTGTACCTGGTGCTTCATTTCCTAATAAGGCCACCTAAAAGCTTACCCTAGATTAGAACAAAGAGTTAGCTAGGCAAGTGCAACAACTCCTAGATTAGGTTTTGATAAAGAAGAGCATTAGTCATTGTGTAGTACCAATAGTTTTGGCATCCAAGAAAGGAGGAAAATGGAGGCTTTGTACATATTCAAGGGCCATCAATAGGATCACTATAATGTACAGGTTTTCCATAGCTAGAGCTGAAGACTTGATGGATTGTCTTGGAGGAGATCAATACTTCACAATGTTGGACCTCAACATTGGTTACCATTAGATAAGGATAAAGGAAGGTGATGAGTGCAAGACAGCATTTAAAACCACAAATGGATTGTATGAGTGGCTTGTTATGCCATTTGGGCTTTGAAATGCTCCTAGAACATTCATGAGGCTCATAAATGAAGTGTTGAAGGACAATTCATTCTTGATGATATACACATCTTCAAAAAAATAAGAGAAGAGCACATAGAACATGTGGAGATGGTGTTAAGGAAGTTGCATGAGGAGAAATTCACAATAAATTTGGAAAAGTGTGAGTTTATGATGCAAGATCTTGTATACCTAGGATTTTTAGTATCCAAAGGGTCTTTGAAGATGGACCAAGACAAGGTTGAAACTATCCTAAAGCGGCCACCACATACTACAACAAAAAAGGTAAGAAGCTTCCATGGTTTAGCTTAATTTTATAGGAAATTCATTAGGGATTTTAGTGGTATCTATGCACCATTGTTAGATGCCACTAAGGGGGGAGTGAAAAATAAGTTTAGGTAGACTCATAAAGTAGGAAGTGTAGTTGAAAAGTTGAAAGAATATGTAGCCACACAACCTATACTTAAACTGCCTAGTTTTGAGAAATTGTTTACCGTAGAATGTGATGCAAATGGGATAGTAGTAGGAGGTCTATTGAGTCAAAAAGGTAGGCTAGTCGACTTATTCAATGTAAAACTAAATGAAGCTAAGAAGAAGTACTCTTGTTATGATTTGGTGTTATATGCTTTAGTTCAGTCTCTTAGGAAATGGAGGTGTTTCCTCCTACCCAAGGAGTTTGTGGTGTTTATTGATAACTAATCCCTTAGCTACATCAATACCCAAGAAAAGTTAATCATTAGGCATTTGAAGTGGATGGAGTATCTTCAACTATTGATATTCACTATCAAGAATAAGAAAGGGAAGATCAACAAGGTTGTAGATGCACTAAGTAGAAGGATGGTGACCATTCAATAAGTTTAACTCCATAGCATTGGTATAGAGAGTTTCAAGGATATCTAAAAAGAGGATGAAAACTTTGTTGAAGCCTACAAGGAATTCTCTAAATTTCAAAATCATTTTCATAGATCTTTTGCTGATTATAACTTGCAAAGTGGAGTATTGTTTAGGGGGAACTAATTATTTTTCCTAAGGGTTCTATGAGAGAGAACTTGGAGTTGGTCCAAAGGTTCTACTATTAGCCAAACTTGACAAGAGATGTGACAAGATATGTTGAACAGTGTGTGGTGTGCATGAAGGAAAAAATAAGAGCTAGTAATGTAGGTTTGTACCAACCTTTACTAGTCCCTAATAGGGCATGGGAGTGTGTTAGCATGGACTTCATTGTGGGTTATCCAAGAAAAAATAGGGTTGTGATAGTATCTATGTTGTCGTGGATGGATTCACCAAGATGGGTCATTTCATACCTTGTAAGACTATCCATGATGCTAGCCATATAGCATGTCTATTTCTTAAGGAGATTGTGAGGATCCATGGACCACCATAAAGAATAGTGTCAAATAGGGACGTCAAATTTATGAGTCATCTTTGGAAAGCCTTATGGAGTGGGTTGGGAACTAACCTATCTTTTGAATTAGCTTACCATCCTCAGACTAATGGTCAAACTAAGGTGGTTAACATGACATTAGGTAACTTGTTAAGGTGAGTAACTAATAAATATGGACAAACATGGGATGTGATTATTCCTCAAGAAAAATATGCATATAATGATTTTGTGAACAAGACAATAGGTAGGAGCCCATTTGATATTGTTTGTGGGATACATCTAAGGGGTGTGTGCAAACTTAGGAATCTTGGAGCTATGGAACTTCACTCAAACCATGAGGAAGATCCAAGAATAGGTAAAGAAGATTACACAATAATCCACTCAAAAATTGAAGGCTAAAGTGGATGAGAAGAGAAAATATGTTTAGTTTGCAGTGGAGGACTATGTCATGGTACATTTTAATAAGTCTAAGTTATAGAAAGGAGTGCCTACCAAACTACAAATGAAGAGAATGGGACCCTATAAAATTTTGGCTAAGCATGGACCTAATGCCCATAAGGTAGTTTTTCCTAATGATTTTAACATCTCACTAGTCTTCAATGTTGCAAACCTAGCCAAGTATAAAGGGCATTTAACTAAAATAGAGCTAAACATACAAGAGGAGAGCAAGGATGTAGCATCTAATGTTCTACCTCCCAAGACACAACTAGAGATAGAGAGAATACTAGATTCAAGAGTCAAGAAGACTACTAGACACAAGGTATACATGGAACACCTCATCAAGTGGAAGGAAAAGCTAGAGTCAAAGGAAGCATGTGTTACAAGCTAGAGTTTCCATTGCACCAAAAGATTGACCTATTAATACCTGATACAACAACTAGACTTATAAAACATAGGAGGCAGTTAAGCCATGTCATGAATCTTTAAGGGGAAGGCTGGAAGTTAGTCCAACAATTCCCCCCTTAACATTACCCAAGGAGATTTGAACCTATGACCGAGCTCTAATACCACTTGTTACAAGCTAGAGTTGCTGTTGCACCAAAAGATCAACTTGTTAATTCTCAATACAACCACTAGACTTATAGAACATAGGAGGTGGTTAAGCCATGTCACGAATCTCAAAGGGGAAGGCTGGTGGTTAGTCCAACAACATGGGTTGTGGTTAAAGATTTTAAGAAGGTGGGAATGGATGATATTGTCCACATGGGTGACATGATTTTCTCTTATGGGGAGCATGGTGCAAGAGCACCTAGGGTTCCTAGTTGAGTTTTGGCTTATAGTGGCCTTATACAAGACACTAGGATAATAATGGGGATCATGAGTCTTGGAGTATGGTTCAGCCATTAGGATGTCAAATTGTGTCCTTAGAACCATGCAAGATAACTTATTTGTCCGAATTGCTAGGTAAAGTGCAAGTGTTGTCATTCTTGCTAATAGGGATATTTGTGAATCTTGAGGGATAGATTGGGAAAGAAAGAGATGGAATGGTAGTTTCATGTCCTAGATGACATAATCAAACATTTGGAAAATTTTTAGGGGGCTTTGACCAAGCTTGGTCTATTTAGACAAAAAGTTGTCAAGTTGCATAACAATTTTGCAAAAATTGCAAAAGTTGTCATGACAACTTTTTTTGCAAAAAAGAGAAACTTTGATCAAATGGTTGTATAGCCACCTCAAACAGGTTGGAGTAGGTGTAGTGGGTCTACTTAAGGCCTTCCTTAACCTTGAACAAGGGTTGGATGAAATTGTATATGTGGAGAAATTTAGTTGAATGAGAAAGTATGTTTTAGGGTTAATTTGGTCACAGTACAATTTTTTGGCTTCTTGAGGGCATTTGATGGATTGAATTCCATATTGTACCTTGTGCATAAGTTCTTAGATGTTATTCAATAGTTTTGTGTGGGTGTATATAGTTTTTGGGATCCATTTCATTCTCTTTTTGTAAATATTTTGGGTTTTTCTTAGTTGTTGTCTTGAACCAGGCAATTGGGGAAAATAGAGTCTTAACTCACCTTTCCATTGTGGAAATGATACGGTCTCATGGAATGTTTCATAAGAATCCTTGTACTATAATAATTAAAGTGCATGGGCCCTAGAAAGAAAGTTTAGCCAGTTATGGTGATGCCCTAGGTAAGTGAAGAGATCATGGTTAGGGATCACAATGATGGAAATAATAGGTGAGGGGATTGAATTCCATGATTTCTTCAATCCAAGTAGATTTTGAGAAGGATATGAGAGTGAAGAATATCTATACAAAAGGAGACCTTCTAGAGACCTATTTTAATGGGACTTCAAATAAACCCCTATGTTTTGATTTAGTAAATTAGCAAACCCTTGTTTTAAGGCTTAAAAACAACATTCCATTGTATGAACAAGTTGGAGAAATGAAACCAAGTGAATCCTAAAGAAATACCAAAATGGTTTTTGAATAATAAGTTAGTTTTCCACCTCTTTAAGACCTTTTCTAAATTAAGTGGGAAAAAGTGAGTTTGGAGGCCTAATTCCTTGTAGCCCTTTTAGGCCTAAATTGGAGTAGTTTCCTAGAATCAATATAGATTTCAATGAATTTTTGATGGGTGAGTATTGTAATATTCTCAAAACCATAGGGACAATCCTCTTCCTTCATGTTGAGTGCATTGTGGCCATATGAGGGAATTTGGTATAGGTGATTCATTAGAGCATCTAAGGAGCATTGCTAGAATGAAGCTAGGTTATACATTGGTTTAGACAAGTTGGAAAGGGAAAGGATTGGAGTTGTGATCCTTCTAAGTTAGGGTTAGTAAAGGAAATTTGTTACAATAGAGAAGAGGCTTAGAGAAAATCCTAGGATAAGTTAGAGTTAAGGAGGAAGACTTGTTCTTACATCAATATTCCTTCCACGTCTTATAATTTTCCTAACATATCTAATATATCTATGCCTAATAGTTCACCTTTTGATCCTATTGTTAGTAGCTTGGTTCAAACCATCATTGTGTTTCACAAAAATTGGCTCAATTTACTTAATCTAAGTGTATCATTCCTATATTTGATATTTCTAATCCCATGTCCTTAGATATCATTTGTGTTGTTATACCACAACATGTTGAGGTACATCATATTAAGAATTATAATGGTAAGGGAGATCTTGTGACTCATGTTAAGACTTTTTAAACTACATGAAGTGATTTTTCTCATGATTATAGGCTCATGACTAAGTGGTTTCCACATAATTTTAGGCATAGAGCCTTGTAATAGTATCTCTCTCTAACTCCCTACTCTATGGATTTTTTTCAAAATCTTTCTAATGCTTTCATTCAACAATAAAAATAATATTGGTCCTCAAGTTTCTTTAACTAATTTGATGCATTGTAAACAAATTGTTAAAGATAAATTTATTGATTTTATTTGTAGAATTAAACATTTGTATGCTTATATATCTTATCCTGTTCCTTAGCATGATATTTAATGGTTCTTTATTTTTAATTTATAGAAAGACATTATAGATAAGAGTCTACTTACTAAGTATACCATATTTTCTCATCTTCATATAGTACTTCACCATTACCAGTTACAAGTGAGTCAAGTTGAGGGATCTACTCTGATGGCTCTCGTTACTAGTGATAAGAGTGATGCCTCCATAAATTCAAACAAGTTTTCTAAACCTAACAATAATCACCCAAAAATGGTCATCTAAACCATGAGCCCCTTTCTACATTTTAACCTATGATTATATTTATTTATTAATCAGTTTTGTATATTTTATCAATAATTTATCCTTGATCAAATTATCTCAAAAATATTTTATCTATTTTACCTTATATTTGACCACCTTATCTTGAGTCTTATTAATTAAAAAAAATTGTCCCCTTTTAATTAAATAAAATCCCTCAATCTCACTTTATTCCTATGTGCATAGATAAATACAGTTTCCTCTTTAAAAAATGAAAAATAAAAGAGAAATTTTCTACACATGGAGGCACACTTTCTTATGTGAGAGGAATCTTTATTTTTTTATAACTTTATTTGTTCTCCACACATCTTTTTCCTCTTAGACATATCTATTATTTTTTCCTCCTTGGAATATTATGTACAAAGTCAACATATGATTAATCCTCCACTATATATTTTTCCTCTTAATCTTTATTGTCCATTTTTATTTATAAGGAGGCTCTCTCCTCAATCTCTCATATCCATATATAGTTCATGCTATTGTTATGCTACTATTTTTCTTCTTGGAGTCTTCTTTCATCTTGGCATCTTACATCTTTGTGACTTTGGCATCTAAGGAAATCCCATACTATTGGAATTGTAATTGAACCAATTGTTATATTGTCATTAATGTCAAACCTTAATGGTGAGATAGATGCTATTTGAGTAGAATGCCATATAAAGATGATTGCTGAAGATAATTTTAGAAGAAGAAATAACAAAAGGACCTAGAGGAAATGTTGAGTTACGTGGAACTACAATGGGCACTTGATTAGTTAGACCTTGGCAAGATAATGTGATCGTTTAGTCATAGGCTAAGTGGTGGAGATAGTTGTATTGAAGCCTAAAAGAATAGATTAAGGGAAGACCAAATGCATAGGCTTGACCAAATAAAGATAAGAAGATTAAGGAACTAGAAGTACATGTTGAGTGATTCTAGTGTTGATTGAGTGACAATATAAGTTGAGTAGAATATACTATTGATTGAGCATTAGTATTGACTGAGTATAAGAAAGTGTGCCAAACAGAATAGTTAGTATTGATAGAGTAATTTAGTGATGACCAAGTAATTCAGTGATGGTTGAGTGTTAGAAGATAGTGATGACCAATTGTCAACATTTGATAGTTCATGAGGAAATCTTTATTTCTAACTGACACAATTGAATTCTTGGGATAAGTAAAATGTGTTGAAGATAAGGATTGATGTCCCAAAGCATTTAATTCATGATATACTGTACTTTTGGGATCCTAGGCATGGATTGAAAGAGAAGTTTTAAGAAGTATCTAGAAGGGGAGAAGGAAAATGAAATGGTTGAAGGATTTAATGAATGTGACCAAATCCTAGGTCTATGGTGATGGTTAAGTGAAAATAGATAAAATTTACCTATATAAGGAGGCATAAGGATAACCTAAAGCGGTTGATAGTCATTTTTTGATGCTATTGATTGACAAACTTAAGGAGGCTGAGAAGAGTTGTTAAGAGGTGAAGTGTGATCGATTGAAGGATTTCTAGTTAGACCATAGACATAGATGATAATGAAGGTGAGTCAGTGAATTAGTAAATAAGCTACATTGTGATTTTTATTTGCAATGTAAGTTGTATTTATTAGATCAAACTATTGTTTTGATTAAGTGAAAAAAGGTTTTAAAGGACCTGAATCCTTTTACAAAATAACAAAAAATTCTTGAGAGAAAAGCATAAAAGCTAACATCTAAGTCTAATAGTAGAGTTCACCATATAACAAGCCTTCAGAAAAAGCAAAGAAAAATAGAGAAACAGGAGGCTAACCAAAAACAAAGTTGAAAACAAAACAAAAAAATAGCAAAAACCTAGCTCCCAAATAACTACATAGTCTTCAACAACTGAGCAGCTTGGTCTGCTAGGATGTGCATATTCTCCACAATGGCCTTCACCTCTTCCATCTTGTTCATCTCCTCATTCTTCTTAGAATGAGCCCAAGTGTGTTTGCTAGGTCCTTGGTTCTTAACCACAGTAGGGGAATCCTATCTTTTATCTTGCTCATGCTTTTTTAGGAGATTGCTCACATTATCTGCCATAGTCTTTAATGAATTACTATTATTATCAACCATTTTCTTGATCATCTTTTCAATATTATTCACCTTGGTCTCCAGGCTTGTCACCTTCTTCTAATTATCACTATTAGCCTTCTTTAGCACCTTATTTTTGGCTTCAATATGTGGAATCTTTTTTATAAGATTTTTAACCTCTTCAATGTTTCCAATAACCTCTAAATATGGTCAATATGTTGACCTAAAGTGCGCTCCCCTCTGGCCAATTTTCTTACCTACTCAAATTCCTTAACAATAAACTGCATTTATTGTTTCAAATTTCCAACTTCCTTTAGAATGGTCCCAGGGCTTCCTAAAGGTCCTTTAGTAATGCCAACCTCACCCTCATCCTTGTCAAAATCTGAAATTTTCTCCTGATCCCCATATTCCTCTCTTTCTAGCACCGCATTCTTCATATAATTCTCAACCCCTTCCTCTTGAAACCTCATCAATTTTCTCTTCCTCTCCATTCTATGAGAAAGAAATTCATCATCTGATGGGGTCAAAACCCTATCATCATTGTGACCCTTAATACCTAGTCCCTTTCCACCACTTGCCTTCTTCTACGAACTTTTCATCATTTCCTCAAAAAAATCACTACCATAGTCAGAGACGCTCCCCTCAACTTTCTTCTTCTTCTTTTGAGAGTTGCCCCTAATACCCCCTTTCAAACTCATATTTCTCCCCTCTAGTTCATCCATAGTGTCCTTATCATAGCATTTTTCTAAGAGGTTTCCCTCCATATCATACTCTGCTGCCTTCAAACTACCCTTAGGTTTTTTAACCTTTTTGGATTTCAAAACATTCATAATAAGAACCATAAGTCCCTATGACACACATGTTCCCCATTTGGATAATTTTGAATTGCCTAAATAGAGTAATCCAGTGATTACCTCAAGTAAAAGAGACAATTGATCGTTATACTATGCCTAACGTGGTTAGCTAACGTAAAGTGATAACCATAAAGCTTTATAAACTAGCCATCTAAAGTAACATATTCCATAATAACAAATAGCATGAATCTCCAAGGTTAAGAAATAGAGGCAGGGTTGAAATAAGAGTTACCAATTTTCACTAGTCGATTTCACTCTTTTGCTAAATCCACAAATTCATCAATAGCCCTATTTGACAGCTTCCTATATCAATAGAAGTTGATTCCTTCCATATCCAATCCTATAGCCTCTATAATCACCTCATTAGTCACATCCATTCTCTAATTTCTAACAAGGATAGAGCTGTCCCTCTAGGTTTTGATAAATTGTTGTGTTATGATAGGATTATTTCCTTTGAGCCTTTCCATATAGCCAATAAAAGTCCCACACCTTAGGATGTCCCATACCTCCTTTTTCTTCTTCCACTCCTTGCAGCTTGTAGGTTCCACTCTCTTTCTTTTCCCTCCCATTTTCTTCCCTTTAATGTCACTAGAAAGCTTTCTCTAAAAAGCCTTATTCAAACTATCACCAAAATTAATACCATAGTCGAAGGACAAAATGGTATCAACAACCCACAATCCATGTTAATAAAGCTAGGCATTCTAAAAATCATCACCTGCTATATCCCAAGTGTGATCAAATCATAATTACAAATCTCTAACATCATCATAATTAAAAAATCTTTGCTTACACCTCATTTTATCATAATCAATAATTTGGTGACTATCAATAGGTAAAAGATCATTATTATTTCAAATAAACTATTGCTCACTTAAATAGGCCATGTTAGCTACCCAATCAACAGCTCAATTAGCTTCTCTAAAGTTATGGGTAACAACACATATATCAAAAGAATTGATAATATTAATAGCTTGAAGAATAATATTGCTAATAGTCCATGAAGGCTTAGTGATTTTATTAAGATAGTTGATGATATTAAGAGAGTCTCCTTCCACCCAGACCTTCCTCAGGTTCAAACTCTTAGCGTGAATGAGACCATGAAGGGCATCAAAAACTTTAGCCACATGATTAGTTTGACTACCAATAGGGATAGCCATACATCCCACTTTCTCACCATAAGAGTTCCTGATAACTATACCATAGCCAACAATGCTTAGGTTTCCTTTAGAGGCTCCGTCAAAATTTATCTTGAACCAATTCACCGGTGGGCTATCCTATCTAGCATTATCCCTCATATTAAGGCCCTACCAGTCCTTACACAAGCTCCTAAGGTTCCAATTTTGGATCGCCCTATCTTCCTAATCATTATGAGTTTTCTAGCTAGAACCATTGGCTTTGATATTCTATATAATTAGAGCCTTAACTTTTAAAAAAGACTTGATTAGAACTAGACTCCACACCTCTAAAGACCCTATCATTATGCTCCTTCCATATACCCCAACAAAGATATTGGAGAATAAAATCCCATAGTCTTAAGATCAAAACATTTTAGGAAGGAGGTTTCTAACTAGTGAAAAACATTTGGATAGTGGCTCAAAAGACCCAAATGATATTCAACATGTCACACACCTTGCCCTACAACTTTTTGGTAAAAGAGCAATGCAAAGTAGTATGGTTGGCTAATTCACAATCATTCTTGTAGAGAACACACCTATTAATAATGATCAATCATTTCTTCACTAAATTATCTAAAGTCAAGATCTTATCTTGCAAAAGAATCCAAAAAAATATATTAATTTTAGGTGTCATACCTTTCACCCAAGCCTTAGCCCAACAAGGTTCATGGTGCATATCAAAAGAATTAGCATATGCTAAGGAAACAGAGAAGATTCCATTGGGATCAAACTTCCATATTAGATCATCCTCCTTTTGACATAAAAAGACAACATTTATACACTTGTTAAGGTTAGCCAAGTTTTCATTCATCCTTTTGAGGTCCAGCCATGCATCATTCTTCCAGTAATCTACCACAAAAGTACAAATAAGATTCTTACATTGCTCCATATAGCTATTCCATCTTGGATCAACACAAAGTGGGTGATCCAAGATCCAAGTGTCTTCCCAAAAAAGAAATGTTCTTCCATTGCCCACCTTCCATCTAACCCCTTTCTTTATTTTGTATTTATATTTCTGAACATTTTTCTACATCATGGATCCCCTTGCACCAAATCATTATGAAGGAATTGATAAAAATTATAGTTATCCCCATTGTATTTGTCAACCCAAATATTCCTCCATTCGCCTTCCTCCTTATACCATCTCCATAATCCAAGTCCACCCTTGTTAAGGGGCATGCAAAATTTCTACCAAGAAATCAATGGTAATGTTTTTTTAGTCTCCATTCCTATCCATAAGAAGAGCTTTTGAATTTTTTCAATAGCATGAGAAAACTTTCTAGGTATTTTGAAAACACTCAAAGCATAAAGAAAAATACTTTGAAGGATAGATTTCAAAACAATAATCTTTCTAACCTAGCTAAGGAGGGAACCTTTCCATCTAGCAAGTTTCAAATCAAACTATTGTTACTTTCTAACCATTGCATCAATTTTGAAATCCTTTAATCAAGGTGACATTATAATAGAATGTTTTAAATCCCTTTAACCATACCACTCCTAATAGGATGATTAAATCCCTTAACATGGACACCTTTAACTATGTGTATTGTAACCTTTAATAGGGTTGGCTCCTCATAGAGCTCACTTTATAAGAGTGAAAATTTTGTAGTATTTTGTAGACACTAAAAATCATCCCAAACACTATATTAATTAATTTAATATTTTCCTTGACATTATAATTGATTATTTATTAATTAATTATATTTGTCATATTTTTCTACTTATTTAATTAAATTTATTTGATTAAATAGGTTCACTTCCCTAATGTATTTTAATTTAATCTAAATACATTCCCTGTAATATGTTAAATTTATTTAATACATAGTGCTCCATAAATCCCCTTTTAAATAAATTTCATTTATTTAATTTCCTCCACTTTATTAAATTCTATAATCCTATGATTAAGGTAAATCCTATTTAATTTAATCGTAATCCCACCTAAAGCTTAGCCTACCACCCATCACTATCATCCTTCTAAGCCTATTCGCTAGTTAATTCCACTTAATTATCCTAAATACCCCCCAAAACACCATTTACCCCCTAAATGTTTTCTCACACATGTGTGAGGAACTCAAGATCTAAGAAAGCCCCCTTTTTATTAATTTACCCAAAAATCCTCTTACACTCTTACACACTTGTGCCCTTTCCTTTCTCCAAGGTTTCTCACTGTTAGAGTAATTATTTGTTCTAACTTATTAATTAAATCACTTTGATTTAATTAATTAAGTTGCCTATTACTCTAGTTTTCTTAAGCTATCTTGTAGGTGCATATAATTAATATTTTATTAATTATATTGTGCAACCCTAGCTTTCTTAGGCTTTAGTTTCCCTTTTCGAGTTTCGTGATTCCTTTATAAGGATTCACCTCTTTGTATTTTATACATTCACTTATTGGATTATATGAGATATTTCTCTTTGCATGTCCAAAAAAAAATAAAAAAAATTTGTCTGTCAGGGCCGTACGGTCCCCTGCACGCATTTCGAGGCAAAAATATCAAAAATTGGAAAAAAAATAAAATATAAAAGCGGCTTTGTTTACCGCAGCAGTTTTTAAAAAACTACCAACAGTCACCAAGACCGCTAGCGGTTGGCAGCAACCGCCTGCGGTAAACCGCCGGCGGTCCCGCTGATCGCAGCGGCTCTTGGTTACCCACCGGCGGCGCCTTCCAACTGCTCGCCCGCCCTCCACCGTGGCTCCGCCACTATGGCAGCGTAGCCTGTAACCTTCGCCCACCCTCCGCCCATGCACCGCTCCGTCGGCGGAGCCGGGGTGGCATTTTTTTTGGAGGTTTTTGTTTTTTTGTTATTTTTTTTATTAAAAAAAAAAATAATTTTTTGCATTTTCAGAGGCCCTGGAGGTTTTTTCTCCGTAACTTGAGCATACGGATGTATTTTTTTAATCCAAAAAATGCACCGGAAAGCTGGTTTTGAGATAGAGATGCTAGTATAGGTGTTTTTGAGTTTTGATGCAGTTTGGTTGCCTATTTTGGCAGTCAAAGCTAGATGTTCTATTTTGCACTCCGGGAGGCATATCTTGAGCTTCCGATCTCCGATTTTGGACTTCTTTATATCACTGGAAAGCTCTTTTTGTGATCTTTCTAGTGATGCTGGTTGTTGTTCTAGATTCTATTCTAGGCACATCCTATTCAGTCTTTTGCATTTTAGCATTCTGGTGGATATCCTGTTTGTTTCAGGTCCAGGGATCGATTTTGTTGCTTCAGTTGCTTCGTTTTGGGCTTTACCTTTTGTTGTTTTAGCCTTATGTTTTTTCTGATCATTGTTGATATTCATTGTAAGCATTTTTATGCAACGCACTGAGATAAAGTGTCACTCTTGCGTTTCGGGATCCTTTTCATCATTGTGATTCGTTGTACTCGCACTATTATATAAAGTGCCATGGGGGGGATAGTTTTTTGCCGCTTATAGGCCCTCTTTCTCTAATTCCTCATGCAGTGTCGATGACACGTGCCTTTATTTGTGTTTGTACCTCACTCTCAATGTGTTTGGCTCCTGTGTTGTAGGAGGTTTTTGGCCCATCTTTTTAGCTGCCTGTCACCTCACCTTCCTTAAGGGGAGGTTATATTGCTGTTCTATGCTTCTTTGGTTGATGGTTCGTGCCTTCTATTTCCATGGAGGTTCCTTTGGTTGATGGTTCGTGCCTTCTATTTCCATGGAGGTTCTACAGATCAGCATTTTGACAGAGTTTTGCGGTTCTTCATGCTTCAATGATTCTCTTCTGATCTCTTTGTTCCTTCTTCTGGAACATTCTTTGCTATCTCTTTTTGGAGTAGGGTTTTTCCCATGTGGTTTTCTCTATTTCTCCTCTTTATAGAGATTTTGTTGTGATTGGGTACCTGATCTGGCCTTGTTGTCGGGACCCAATTCTCTTTCATAGCTGTGCTAGGTTAGCTTCCTCCCAAGCTTCACTTAAGGGGGGGTGTTAGAGTAATTATTTGTTCTAACTTATTAATTAAATCACTTTGATTTAATTAATTAAGTTGCCTATTACTCTAGTTTTCTTAAGCTATCTTATAGGTGCATATAATTAATATTTTATTAATTATATTGTGCAACCCTAGCTTTCTTAAGCTTTAGTTTCCCTTTTCGGGTTTCATGATTCCTTTATAAGGATTCACCTCTTTGTATTTTATACATTCACTTATTGGATTATATGTGAGATTGCTCTTTGCATGTCCATAAGATGGATCTGGCTTTTTGGCCTCCTTGATTTTTCCTTGCCTCTATTTTTTGCTTCATCCATGTGACAGATTTATGCATGTAGGTGTTCTTTGGAGATTAGTTTTTCACCTAATCTAACACTCACACGTGTGAGCAAACCTTGAGCCATCTCTATCACCAAAAAGGCTTATGTTGACCTTTGCATGACTTGTTCCCTTAGACCATGTCTATCCCTTGCGGAAACTATGTGGATTCTGTTGGTGTTTGAAAACTATTGAACAACAAAATGTTCAATACCAGAATGATAACACTCATATAACCTAAGGATTAGCCAATTCCTATTATCAATTATATAAGTAAACCATTTGGACCCAACTTCAATAAAACCAAAGGATGGTTTCCTACTCTTTTGGCTCTACTAAACCAAGGCAGGTATACCTAAGGATGATTCTAATGCAAACTGCTATATAGAGATTCTTTTACTTTCATTTTGATTCTCATATATCATCTACTAACACATGAGTAGTTTACTTCACTTCTTTTAATGTTCTTAGACTTGTATGCATCCTTTATCAGTAGATCTGGTCATCATTCTCCTTGAATTTACAAATATTCTTGATAATAGCAACTAACTAAGTGTCAGAGAATATATATAAATGAGTATTGACCAACATTTATAACTTTGAACAAAATTGAATGAAAAATGATTTTGATTTTTAAAATTGTTTTGATATGCAGTAGTAGAATTTATCCTTATTCACTTCTGACTTATATGACCAGTACCTTATCCATTGGGCAGAAAATTAACTACTGGTGGGAGATCTAATTCAAATAACTTGTAAATGAATTAATCAGTTGCAATCACCCATTTCCATTCTTATGAGATATCCTTTCTATAAACTCAAAAACCCTACTGACTCTTTGAAGCACTTAAATAATTCCTTGAATTGAAAGCAACTGTGATATCAGTATATAACCCATCCATAATGCATTCAGCCAAATTAAACCTTATTTAAAATGACTTCAAATTAGATAAACCCATAAAAAGGAGACATAAATTGATGACACAAATTTACTGTAAATACCCCTTTGTATTATCCTTTCAGATGACTAATACAATGACCAATAGAAACCAATTGAAAACCCAAAAATGATTGCCTTTTTTGTCATTTCAGTATGTTATCAGAGAGTACAATTGGAGGTAAACTCAAAACACCTGCATACTACTGTACTGACTGAATGTATTTTTCTTGAGAAACACAAAAATTCTACAAGTTTCAGACCCTCACAATGCCTTGAAAACTCATTTATATAGGCATGAGTTGCAACAAGAAAAGGGCAATTGTGATTGATAGGTTTCCTTTTACAAAGATGAGTATATCAACCTTTTACAAAAATATCTAGGCACCGTCATTCAAAAAGAAACAGAAAATAGTTGTAGATGATAGCTAGAGCATAAGATCTTTAATTTTGTCTTTTTCTCTAACTACTCCCTATTTGTAAAGCTTTGATATCTGTGATTGCTTCCCAGAAAAATATTTCTCTTTTTTTGGGCCATTCACATTCCTTGACTATTGTTAATTCACTAACAATTTTCTGCCACCTGGCATTGGTAATCACTTTCCCCTCCATGATAAACCTATTCATTTTAGTTTCAACCTTGAATAGGGTATCAATTAGTTCCTTGAAAGCACACTCATCAACATCAGTCAAGAAAATAGATGCCACCTATGGCAAGTCTATAATATGATCAAAAGAACTAGACCATTCATTGAAATCTTTTAACTTGTCATCAAGATTAATAACAGAAAGAATTAAAGAATAAAACCCACTTGTCAACACTTTCATTTTGCTTTGAATTACTACTAGCTTCCTTATGAAGATTTGCAATAAGTCTTTCACTTTATCCATACCTTCCTTCATAGTAATAGCTTTATCTGGGAGATCTAGCTTCTTGGCTAACAAGGGTATCAACCTATCAAAGAATTGCATATATGACCCCCATTGTTGAAAAATTGGCTCAAGTCATCCAATTTCATCCTTGCATACCTGTTCTACAAATTGTAGATTGATGAATGCATTATAAGCATCTTGAGATATTCTTTTCAAAATGCTTATTCTATGATTTAATACATTTATCAAGGCATTTTTCTTGGTGGCACTATCAGATTGGGAAACATCTGTTTCCATGCTGACCACAGGCACTAGCACTATTACCCCTATAGGTATTTTTTCTATTTGGGCCTCTGATTCTACATTGTGCCTTCTTTCTTCATCTTGCCTTGGTGCATGTTCTGCCTCTACTGCTGTCTTGAGTTGTTCCTTGAGGGATATTATTTATGTTTCCAAAATTTTAATTTTCTCCTCCAACTCTTCTATTCTCTTCTTTTGTACATGGCTCATTTTGAGCTCTTCTTTGTACATTCTTCTAATGTTAAGGCACTCATTGCACATTGCAGCTAGCTTATGCTCAATTTACTCAACCTTTTCCTCATTCATGAGGGTGAAGTGTTTAATGAAATTGGAAATCTCTTTCCTAGTAGTGCTCTCTAATGTCCACACAATCATATTACCCTACGTAGTCTCCTCTATATCCATCATTTTGGGCTTCTTAGTGTCTCTAAAAATATGGTCATTTGTAGAAATAGCATTTGATGACCTTGGAACGAGTTTCAACTAGTCTTCAGCATGCTTGTTTGGTTTTCTGACCCTTGTCTTCTTCACAGTCTTAGTAGAAATATTTTTTCTTTTTCCTTCAAGCGTGACCTCTACAACATCATCACCCTCATCTTTGCCTTCAACTTCTTCTTCATGCATCTCTTCAATTTCTTTGTCAGCCATGTTCTCTTTAAATTATATTTTGAATTCTTTCACAATAGCACAAAACACACAAAGCTCTACAACTTTCAAATTTCAGAATGGACTAGAAAACAAGCTTCTTAATAGTGGCAAATACGCTGACATTCAATCAAATCTTTGATGTTTTAATCATACAACTACCAACTTTTTAATAAATTCAAGCACGCACAAAATTTAAAATTGTTAATAAAAGTTGTCAGTAAGGTATATCAACTACAAATTTTGATTTGGGTGTACTTTTCAATGATTTATTTTACTTGGCTATGACAATTTTGTCTTTTTTTGCTAACCTAGTGTGACACATCAGCTATTTTCTTTCAAATAATAGTCTCCCGTTCTTACACTAAGTCAAACCTTCAATCTTTGTAACACCAAAAATACCCTTGATGGATCTCTATGATCTCTAAGAGATGCTTCAGCATACCCTAGTCGTAAGAACGCAATGATGCCTGGGCACCATATTGAAAATCCATTTTACGTTCTTACAACACTCTTTACCCTGTATGACCTCAAACCTTATCACTCGATACTTCTATTTTTATGATTTAAGCTTTTGTCATATAAGCATAAAACCATTATCTTAGCCTTCTTCACCTTTTACACTTATATGCAACCCTTCACATCGCAACATTGAAAACCTTTCTACTAACCTCTTCATTTTCATGATTAAACCATTCCTCATATGAGCGTAAAACCCTTGCCAAGGCTTTCCTTCTACCCTTTACATTCAGATGTACACATATTTGTGGAAACCTTGAAAATTTCTTCAAAGTTGCTCTGCTTACTTCATTACCTGGGACACTGTTAGACTTCAAAATTTATCTTTCGCTCATACATTTTAACTTTACCCATAGCATCGATGTACCTTATGGCTTTCTTTTATTGATCCTTTACACCTTTATGGGTTACCTTTACCTCGTATGCTCGAAGAGCCTTCTCAACTGACATCCTGCTCTTATGTTTACCTTTTCTCATAAAAGCGTAAAGCCCTTATCTTTATCTTCCTCTATTTACAATTTTATGCTTATACACTGAGACTAAACTCGTAACCACAGAGAAAGGATAAAATAGCACTTTGTTCATACGCTCACCTTGCAAGTGTAAGGGCATAATGACAAAATTGCCCTTTTAAAATTTCAATGACCTAGATTTGATCTCAGAAAATTAAAACTAACATCGTCATTCATTTCGTGCACATGCAAAATTCATACTTTAAGTTATATGCCACGTGGGCTAGGCCCATCTAACATGGATGTCGTTTCTTCATCTAATTTGCTTGCACCAAGGCCCATCTGACAATTCAACAGGTTCCACTCGACACCTTTACTGCTAAAATAGGGCTTTATGATTGTTCGCAAACTCAAGAACATATGCTTGTAAACACAATTGAACCCTACTTTCTTTCTTATGGAATCCTTTCACTTGTAGAACCATAAAACCTTTTATGCACCCTTTCAAATCAAGCTTTATGCCATGCCAGGGTATTACGCCCTTACGCTATCTATTGAAATGCATATGTGTAGATCACAACTCAATACCTCTCCACCCCTTCACTCAAACTGCTTGCTCGTAACCCCATAACAAGATTTTTCAAAGTGCAATAGACCTTTACACTTCTTCGCTTACAAAAACATTCATATGATTAGGAAGCCTTTGGCCAAACCATTCTGCTACTATGAAAAACAAAAGCATATCCCTGTAGAATATGAAATCCTTTATGCTTCTTCGCTGCATTATGAAGCACGACCACGAGAGCAAAAGAATAAGGTATTTCTGCTCTTATGTGTAACATTACACCATAAGACCATAAAGGGTGAACTTTACGCACTTTAAAAATCCCTTTCAAAAATTTGAAGGGAAACCTAGGGTTTGCAGACTTAGGATATTTTCATGGCTACATTAAGGGACAAACCTTGAAAATTTTATAAAATTTGAAAGCACATGAAATAGGGTACAACTAGGGAAACCTAAGATTTTGAAAAATATGATGAATGAAAACCCTAATCTACTTAATTCAAAGACTTAAATGATTTTTCACCCAAATTTTCAGAAATTTTCTACACTGTGATACACTAGACCAATAGCGGCTCTGTCTGGGGATGATAGACTACTTGAGTCTATGCAAGAATTTAGAATCTATGCAGGACCAGACCACATACTTGGTGCAAAAATGACAACTTCTTCAGAGAGCACAAGGCACACAAAGGAAAAAAATACCAGACTATATAAAGAAACTAATTATAGGGACTTACAAAAAAAATAGAATGTGAAAAAACACCAAAAACCCTAAAACTACTATTCATGGAAAATAGATACTTTTAAGAAAAGTACCTCTTTAAGAATTGTCCATGAATTGGAAATTCAAGAATATCTCTAGTTAGATCCTTTAGAAAATATGAATCTTCTCCATTTTTATCACAAATGTTATAAGGGCCAAGCCAGATTGGGTCAAATTTACCATGCTTTCCCTTATCTTTGATTATGGCATTCCACATTAGTACCATATCTCCTATTTCAAATTTTCTCTCAATGGCCTTTTTATCATATAAGTGCTTCATCTGTGATTGGAGCTTAGCATTCTGAACAGAGGAATCTCTTCTTGTCTCTTCTAACTGTCTAATGTCATCCATTCTGAGTTGCATCTCATCAATGATGTCATCTTCATATAGCTGAATGAATTTATACATTTCTCTTAGATTATTCTGGGGAAGTCTAGCCTATATACCATAAACCAAATCAAATGGGGCACAACCAATGGCCTTTTATATAGTATGCCTATTAGCCCACAGGGCTAATGGCAATTTTTGATCCCATGCCTTCTTGTTTTCCTCCAAAATCCTCTTGATAATCTTTAGTATACTCTTATTTCTAGATTCTACCTGACCAGTCCCCCTAGGATGATAAGGTGAAGATGTATATTCTGTAATGCCATATTTTCTACAAAATTCTTTATATTCATCAGATCTGAAACACATAGCATTATCAGTTATTATTTTTTGTGGGCAACCAAATCTAGTTACAATATTGTTTAAGATGAAATTGATCACCACTTTTCTTGTTGCATTCTTGGTAGGAATTGCTTCAACCCATTTGGTGAAGTAATCAGTTGCCACCAGAATCCAAGAATTTCCACCACTGAATTTGTTTGAGATTTCACCTATGAAATCAATTCCCCATTGCTGAAATGGTGCTTGTACTTCTATAGGTCTTAATGGTAAATTCTCAAAAAAAATTAGCCTTCCACTAAATCTTTGACAAGTGTCACAGGTCTTAACCAACTCATGAGCATCCTTGAAAAGTATTGGCCACCAAAAACCAGACCTAAGGACTTTGTGGGCTATGTTTTTAGCCATGTAATGACCTCCGCACACACCTTCATGCATATCCTTCAAAATTTTCACAACCTTAGTCTCATCTACACATTTCAAAAGTACTCCTTCTATGTCTTTCCACCATAACTGTCCTTGCACTATAATATACCTTATTGCCTACAACTTCAAGGCTCTTTTTTGATTATTTGTTAATTCTGGTGGGGACTTCATATTCTACAAATAATAAATCACATCCTTTTGCCAATTAGAGTTGTCCATATCACAGAGGTCTTCTGTACAATTATCATCCAATTGATTAATTTGGTTTGCCTCCAAATTTGCTTCTGTCATCAACTTGGCCAAACCTTGACCTCTAACGAATTTAGTAATCTAGATGTCAATGTTGAATTCTTGTATTCTATTGATCCACCTACACCTCTTGCCAGATACCTCTTGTTGTGAGAAAATGTCTTTCACAACAGCAATAGGGACAAAAGCAATAACTGTAGCCCCCATTAAATAACATCTGAAAGCCTTCACTCCTTTGACCAATGCATATGCCTATTTTTAATTAATATCATACTTTAACACAGCTGCTTGCAATGACTTGCTAAATAATGCAATTGGTTGTTCATAACCTTCTTCATTTTCTCTAACAGTACTAGAGCAACAGTGTGAAATGAGGCAAAAGAAAATGTATGCATTGGTTTGTAATAATTAGGAGCTCTAAGAACAGGGGCATCTTTAATAGCTTGCTTAATTTTTTGAAATACAATATTAGGTTCACCATCCCATTTTATCTAAGATCCTTTATTTAACATTTTTGATATGGGCCTACTAATCTCTGCAAAATTTTTCACAAATCTCCTGAGAAAATTTATCTGTCCAAAAAATGACTGGATGCCTTTGACACTCTTGGGTTTCTAAATCTTATCTATTGCTTCTACCCTTTCAGGGTCCATCCCTACTCCATGCTTGCCAACTAGATGTCATAACAATTTTCCTTCAATGCCACCAAAGTTACATTTCCTCGAATTTAAAGATATTCCATATTTAAGGGCTTTGATAAATACCTTTTCTAGGTGCATGGAATGATCATTTTTATCCTTGGAGTAAGCAGTAAGGTCATCCTTACACATAGCTAGAAATTTATCAATAATATCAGCAAAAGCCACATTCATGGCTCTTTGGAAAGTACCTTTAGCATTAGTAAGCTCAAAAGGCATCCTGACATAAACATATGTACCCCATGGAGTGGTGAAAGTAGTCTTAAACTGTTCCGATTCTTTTACAACCACTTGATTATATCCTGAAAACCCATCCATCATGCACATCAATTCTGAACCAGTGACCCTTTGCAACATGGCTTCCATATTGGGTAAACCATAATTATCTTTTAATGAAGATATGTTAAGATTCCTAAAATCAACACATAACCTTATATCTCCATTTTTCTTCCTTACTGGTACTAGATTAGATACCCAAGAAGAATTTCTAATAGGCTTTATAATCCCAACATCTCTTAACTTGATCAACTCTTCTTGCATTTTGGGAGCCAAGGTTAGATTTATTGGCCTTTGTTTTTGTTTGAAAGGCTTAGCATCTGGTTTCAAAGGGATTTCATGTTGAAATAGATCTTCCCTATAGGCCCTTAGATCATCATATGATGATGCAAACACATGTCTATATTTCCTTAGCAGATCTATCAAACCCTGTCTTATCTTAGGAGACAATTTTTTACCAATATACATCTTCTTAGGGGTTTCTTTAGTTCCCAAGTTTATCTCCTCCAAATCCTTAGCATTATATTCACTATTATCCATTTGAGATCTATCATAATTGTCAAAAATAGTTTTCAAGACATCTAAACCTTTTCATATTTTGTTTGTTTTCAATTGCACCACTTCTTGTCCATAACTAGTATCTTTTCCATCTATGTTTTCTACATATGCTGCATAATCAATTTTTTTCCCTAATAACATATACTCACAATTCAAAAACCTTAAAATATCTTTATCATCCTCAAATACTTGCCAATTTTGAACATTGTTAGGAATAGAAGGCCTGATCTAAGTTTCAATTTTAGACATACTAGAAAATTTAATATCATCAGGTTTTATTGCTATATTTGCCAGCAAATCAGCCATCTTATTGTTAGATCTGTCCTTCCAAATTATCCCAAATGCATCAAAGCATTCAATCATGTCCATACTGCATTTCTATATTGTTTTAACCTTTTATTCTTTGACACATAAACATTTCTCACTTGGGATATAATTAACCCAGAATCCCCTATTACATGTATACATTTTATCCCATGCTTATGAGCTAGTCTAAGTCCTAACAACATAGCTTCATATTCTGCTATATTATTAGTATAGGGGAAATTCAATGTGAATTTTTTTTTTTGTAAGTTACCCTAGTAGGAGAAATTAATAAAACACCTGCACCTGCTCCATCTTTGCAATAAGCACCATCAAAGAACATGGCCCACAAGTCACCTTTATCCATCTTTGTATCAACTTCCATCTTTATTTGAGACTTTTGCTTGCTTTTCTTCAGAGTTAGGACCTCAGCTCTGAATGCATTAACATCTGTATCCACAAAATTTGTCATATCATCCTCAACTTCCTCCACTATCATATATATGTTTTTTGGTTCTCTATTGATCTTTATAGAATTTCCATCAATATTAAAAGTAACAAATGATAGGTCACATTATAAACTTCCTCCCATAGCAGCACTCCATTTTCTAGATAATAACATGCCATATTGAGGTGGTATGTCAACAACTAATGCAACCATAGTGAGTTCTTTATTTGGACAGGCTTTTAATGCTTATAACTATAACTTCCCTCTTATCCATGGAAAAACATCTTCCTTGAGTAGTGTCAACCTTCAAACTCAATTCTTTCATTATCTCAAAAGGCATAACAATACTAGAAGCACTAGAATCAATCATACAATTCTTTAATGTCTTACCATTCACTAAGATTCTTAAAAAAAATGGTTCAACATTTCCAAAACATTCATTGACAGAGTTATCCAAAAACATCTAAGGAATCTGAGACACAACCACTTCAGTATCTTGTTCCTTCATCTTTTCCTTTTCCACTCTTTTGGGAACATGATTTTCATTACATTCTTGACTTACCTTTACATCAGTATTTCCCAACCATGCTATGGCTTTATCTCGGTGCTCTGGGATTCTCAGTAACTCAGACAAGGGAACCTTAATATTAATCTAAGACAAAACAACAAACATATTAATAGAAGAATAAAAAAGGTTATCATTACTCACATTTCCTTTCTCATCATGCTTACTCAAAGTGTTCAAGGGATTATGATGACTCTTATCTTGCTCAGTGACATTCTATGATATCTTCCCATCTCTTTTCTTGGAGATATTATTTGAGCACTCTATATTCTCAAGGTTGCCCCCTTTCCTTGGTTCCCATTTTTTATTTGCAAATTTACCCTTCACAGTAGGGGACTCTTTAGGTTTTACAATTTTTCCTTTCTTATGGTCGGTCCCCTTTATAAAAATACTAGCCACCTTATTCCCCTTATTTCCTTGAACCATACTTCTAGTTTGAACCTGAGCCACCATATTAGTAGTAATTTGGTCAATTTCTTCTCTAGAGGGTTTTCTCAGGGTCACTTCTTATTTTGAACCTACCATGTTACACACATTATCCTCAACATCACTTTCATCAAAAAATACTTGCTGCTGATTGACACCATGAAAATATCTCTGATCATTTACATCTCTGTCACAAACTTCATTGTTAGAAAAATGTGAATCAAACATGTTACATTCTACATCATAATTGGTTTCCTCCTGTTCCTAACATTTTTCCAATATATTCTAATTTCTAGGAAATGACAAGCCTACCGCACATTATTCAGGGGCATGAGGTAATTGACAAGTAGAACACCATGTAGGTTCAACAGTGAATTCAAGATCATCTACCAAATTTATAGAGTTTTTGGATAAAGGATCAGGGGTCACTTTGTTATTGGTATTTTTGGGGTGAGGAACATTAGGCTGACTATCCTTCTAAGTAGTGTTATAAGGGAAATTTTGTAGTCTATTTTGTCTACTGAGATTTGATTGGTAATGGACCCTATTTTCAGTGGGGTTCCTATCATTCTTTACTTGAGGAAGATTCAAACCTTTTATAGCATTTAGAATTTGACTCATTTCACTAGACTCTTGCTTCTTCCCTCTAGTAGCTTTTTGTTCTTCCCTTTTATTTCCCTTATTCCCAAATAACCTAAGATCATCTCTTTTTCTTTCTAATCTCCCTGAAATCCTTAAGTTATTTTTTATATTAATAGAAATTCTAAAAGCATCTCTTAAAGTCCTAGGCTCCTTATCCCTAAGCTGGTATGCCATTTTCCCATCAAAATCATTTAGATAAGTAATCAGACATACCTTGTCATCAATTCACATGGCTTACATTAGCTTGTACATCCTTTTCTAGAATCTAGTATTAAATTTGGTGATAGATTCATTAGTCAACCTCTTAATATTATTGAATTCACTCAAAATATAACTCTGATTTTTTTGTCACCATATTGCTCTTTGAAAAAATATTCAATATCCTTCCAATCAACAATAGATAATTCAGGGAATCTCTTGAACCATTCTCTAGCATCTTCAGTTAGTGACTGAACAAACAACTTCATAATGACATCTTCAGCCTCAACCTCATAATCACTCATCATATCAAGAAAACTCCTCAAATGGTCCTCACAAGAGATAGCATTATTTCCATCAAATTTAGGAAATATTTTCCTCATTTCTTATGGTATAGGATTAGGAAAACCAGGGATCCCATCAAAACATATTTTCCTATAACCTTCTAGGTGGATAGGTCTCCTTTGTACATCAATCTTAAGCTGATTAGCACTATCTTTCTTATTATTCCTCATAATGTTACTAGTGCTAGCATCACCAATAGATTTGTTGAGATCTACTTTTTGTGAAGATGAAGACAAGAAAGAGAAAGGTACCCTAGTAGTATTCTGATTTGCATCATTAGATCCATCATTATATTTAGGTAGAGCTGCAAACTGCTTCTTGGTATTTTCTAGGAATTTGATCTTATTGTTCATTTCAGCTATAGCAGCCTCATTTTCTATAATCTCCAATTTCTTGACTAAAGCATCCCTTTCTTTCCTTCTCTTTTCTAATTCAATATCAGAGAGTGACATAGAATCATGGATCTAAACTATCTTTACTGGCTCATTGATCTTAACACCAATCTCCTTTTGTTTTCCTTTGTCCTTAGCCCCTACAATAGGTTCCGCATTCTTTACTTTATTGTTATCAACTTTTAGAGTAGTATAGTTCTTAATTTTTTGTATCACAGGTCCTTCTTGATTCATTTTTTGAGTTTACATAAAAAATTTCTCTTGCCTCCTAAGTTGTTCAACTTGTCCCACAATCTTAGGCTACCATGCACTAGCTGATATCTCATTCTTCTTCTTTAGAGCAGCAATTTGCCTTAGTAATTCTTGTTTTTCTTCATAGTTCTTCATAATCACTTCTTCCCTTTCCTTTTGAAATTTCCTATTTATAGCTTCTTGTTCAACAAGCTATGTATTCAAAATTTCATTCTCATCAGGATCAGAGATAGTGAACTTAGACCCAGATGTTTTCTCATCATTAAAACTTTCAAGTTCTAGGTGTTTAGGTTTGACCTTCTCAAGGGAATAATTTGACATGAAAGGGTTTTTACTACACTGGAAAATATTGTTACTAGTCCTACCCTCCAGACTAAATACATGTGGTTGCATAATCTTCTCTTGGCATATCATTTCAGGGGTATTATAGAAATCGTCATCAAACAAAACTAGATGAGATCTCGGACCTTTGGAGAATGACACTATTTCAATAGCAGAATGGTGAGCACTATCTTTACCTACTACTTGCTCCTATGAATGACTTCCTTTCTGGATCTAGTTTCCCTTCACAGCCCAATTCTGCTTTCCTCTAGGAGGGAGACCAGTTTACAATTTGATGGCTGGGTTTTTCCTCACATTTTTCTGTGTATTTCTTTTATTCTTTATAATTTGGGACAACACTTTTCTTAATCTTGACACTAGTGAAAACCTTTTGAGTCGCCACCCACTCTATCAGAATGGGAAAAAGAATTGAACAGATGATAAATATTTTAGTGATAATCTCGGGCAAAATGTATACAAATTCCAAATCCATGAAAAAAATTAGCATAAAAATCTGCAACTCTACCCAAGGGGACACAGATCTCTAATAATTCACTTTTTATGATAATACTAAGTGTAATTCCCTAGTGGAGTCACCATTTTGTTGGTGACTCAGATGGGCACAAACCCAACTGAGAATAGGACTGAAATGTTCAACTTATACACCAGAGATTCTTGTCCTTTTAACTATGAATTACTTGACACAACTCCCCAATAGAGTCACCATTTTGTTGGTGTTTGAAAACTACTAAACAAAAAACTGTTCAATACCAGAATGATAACACTCATATAACCTAAGGATTAGCCAATTCCTATTATCAATTATATAAGTAAACCATTTGGACCCAACTTCAACAAAACCAAAGGATGGTTTCCTACTCTTTTGGCTCCGCTAAACCAAGGTAGGTATACCTAAGGATGATTCTAATGCAAACTGCTATGTAGAGATTCTTTTAGTTTCATTTTGATTCTCATCTATCATCTACTAACACATGAGCAGTTTACTTTACTTCTTTTAATGTTTTCAAACTTGTATGCATTCCTTATTAGCAGGTCTAGTCATCACTCTCCTTGAAATTACAAATATTCCTAATAATAGTAGCTAACTAAGACTTAGAGAATAGATATAAATGAGTATTGACCAGCATTTATAACTTTGAACAAAATTGAATGAAAAATGATTTTGATTTTTAAAATTGTTTTTGATATGCAGCAGAAGAATTTATCCTTGTTCACTTCTGACTTATATGACCAGTGCCTTATCCATTGGGTAGAAAATTGACTACTAGTTGGAGATCTAATTCAAATAACTTGTAAATGAATTAATCAGTTGCAATCACCCATTTCCATTCTTATGAGATATCCTTTCTATAAACTCAAAAACCCCACTGATTCATTGAAGCATTTATATAATTCCTTGAATTAAAAGCAACTGTGATATCAGTATACAACCCATCCAGATTGCATTTACCCAAATTAAACCTTATTTAAAATGACTTCAAAGTAGACAAACCCATAAAAAGGAGACAAAAATTGATGATACAAATTTGCTGTAAATACCCCTTTGTATTATCCTTTCATATGACTAATACAATGACCAATAGAAACCAATTGAAAACCCAAAAATGATTGCCTTTTCTATCATTTCAGTATGTTATCAGAGAGTACAATTGGAGGTAAACTGAAAACACCTGCATACTACTGGACCGACTGAATGTACTTTTCTTGAGAAACAAAAAAAATCTACAAGTTTCGGACCCTCACAATGCCTTGAAAACTCATTTATATAGGCATTAGTTGTAACAAGCAAAGGGAAATTGTGATTGATAGGTGTCCTTTTACAAAGATAAGTACATCAACCTTTTACAAAAATATCTAGACACCCTCATTCAAAAAGAAATAAAAAATAGTTGCGAATGACAGCTGGAGCATAAGATCTTTAATTTTGTCTTTTTCTCTAACTACTCCCTGTTGGTAAAGCTTTGATTTTTGTGATTGCTTTCCAGACAAATATTTCTCTTTTGGTGGGCCATTCACATTCCTTGACTATTGTTAATTCACTAATAGTTTTCTGCCACCTAGCATTGGTAATCACTTTCCCCTCTATGATAAACCTATTCATTTTAATTTCAACCTTGAATAGGGTATCAATTAGTTTGTTGAAAGCACACTCATCAACATCAGTCAAGAAAATAGATGCCACCTATGGCAAGTCTATAATATGATCAAAAGAACTAGACCATTCATTGAAATCTTTTAACTTGTCATTAGGATTATTAATAGAATGAATTAAAAAATAAAAACCACTTGTTAGCACTTTCATTTTGCTTTGAATTACTACCAGCTTCCCTGTGAAGATTTGTAATAAGTCTTTCACTTTATCCATACCTTCCTTCACAATAATAAATTTATCTAGGAGATCTGGCTTCTTTGCTAACAAGGGTATCAACCTGTTAAAGAATTGCATATATGCCCCCCATTGTTGAAAAATTGGCTCAAGCCATCCAATTGCATCCTTGCATACCTATTCAATAGATTGTAGATTGATGAATGCATTATAAGAATCTTGAGATATTCTTTTCAGAATGCTTATTCTATGATTTAATACATTTATCAAGGCATTTTTCTTGGTGGCACTATCAGATTGGGAAACTTCTGTTTCCATGCTAACCACAGGCACTGGCACTGTTACCCCTATAGGTATTTCTTTTGTTTGGGCCTCTGATTCTACATTGTGCCTTCTTTCTTCCTCTTGCCTTGGTGCATGTTCTACCTCTACTACTGTCTTGAGTTTTTCCTTCAGGAATATTATTTCTATTTCCAAAATTTTAATTTTCTCCTCCAACTCTTCTATTCTCTACTTTTGTACATGGCTCATTTTGAGCTCTTCATCATACATTCTTCTAATGTCAAGGCACTCATTGCACATTGCAGCTAGCTTATCCTCAATTTCATCAACTTTTTCTCATTCATGAGGGTGAAGTGTTTAACCAAACTAGAAATCTCTTTCCCAGTAGTGCTCTCCAATGTCCACACAATCATATTTCCCTACACAGTCTCCTCTATATCCATCATTTTGGGCTTCTTAGTGTTAGGGGCCACACTCCATACTGCTAGGGTTTTTGTGTCTACATTAAAACCTAACCCTCTTTTAAAACCTTCATTGCTAGTAGCTTCATAACTAATGGCCTTGTCTATTCTTCTCATTTGATCCAGGACAAAAGCCTTCTCAATATCCTAATGTGATATTAGAATCATACCACTCCTATGTACCAATTCCTTGGCTTTTGCAATAGTCATTGTTTCACTCTCAGGATCATAAGCCAATAGTTTTCCAACTAATTCCTTATTCTTCTCTGGATCCTCTCCTGGCATGAGACTCAATGTGAGCTCATTTTGTTTGATTTTATAAAGAAAACTTTTAAACTCTGATGATTTAATGAAATCATCATCTTCCATGAACTTTTCAGATTGAATGAGCCTGTCATCGAATATTGATGCTGCAACCTAAATATTAGTAGAGGCCTTCCCTACTTCTATAGCCCTTTGGTGTAAATAATTTTGCCTAATATCAAAAAAATACTCACTACTCCCTGACATTACTTGTAGGGCTCTGATAACCACCCTTTTTGGAATGTGCATTGTCTTTTGTCTCTTATTTCCTTTTAGCACCCAAGCTGAAGTTGATGGTTGCTTCTCTTCTAACTCAATCTCCAATTGTGTATCTAGCTCAGGGGATTCTCTATTTGCAATGACTTCCTCTCCCTCTGGCTCATGAGGCATTTGTGACATAATGTGGTCAAAATTATCCACCATTCTTCTCAAGTTATTAGGATATGGAATCTCTATATAAAGAACCTTAAAATTAGGGTTGGTCCTCTTCAAAGCCTCCTCTACTCTCCTTGTTTCCTCATATTTCCTTAATAGCTCATCTGCCCCCCTATTGCTACTATGTTGGCAATTAGGTCCTCTAAAGGGATTGGCTTTTTTGGAGGTAGAATGTAACCCCTAATGGCCTTGACCTCATTGGTAATGTAATTTTCATGGTCATATATCCTATAGGGCCTAGTAGAAAATTTGTACCGGCCTAAATATTCACTTAATTCCTCAAATGCATTCTTACCTATTTCAAAATCTCCTACTTTAAAGGTTCTATAGACAAAAGTAGGATCATGCAAAGAGGGAGGGATCATTTCTTTATTCATTAATAAAAATTTCCAAAAGAATTCAATAATAGCCAATCTAGGGGGTAAATATTTAGGTAGAAGATGAGGAGGTTGTGGGCATGCAAACACTCTGATTAAAGTGCACTCCTTAAACAAAAAGATACTTCCCTAGTTATGATCTAATTTGGTTTTTTCATCTAAGAATGAGGGCCTAAGAAAAGGCTTCAAAACATTTGGTTCCCTAAAGAAAGTATGATCTAATTGTCTCATGATAGCAGAAGTAAACAAATTAAAGAACACAAGGGCATTTGAATAATAGAAATCCTTATGCCAATACGAGTCCAGAGTTGTGCAAGTAACTCACTAAATTCATCAAAAGTTTGATCAATGAAGTCCCCACTGATGTATCCAATGTTGTTATATAGGATAAGGTGCATCAGTAATGAATAATGGTGGAACTTGAAGTCTTTCAACTCTCCCTTCTTTGCATCACAAATCTGCATGTGTATACTGTCAATGATGAAAGCCACATAATCATACTCCTTATGGTGAAAAGGGTCCTGTATATCACATGCCATCAGAAAAAGAGAACCATATACATGATCTTCTGCACCATCACTTCCCAACACTTTGTGCAACCCATACACTATGTTTTTGAAATAATTCTTGAATCTACTAAAAGGTAGAAAGTCTCCCACCTTTTTTGGAAGTAATCCTACCTTTTTTACCCGGTAAGGAATATGTGGTAGCATAAAATTGTTCACAAAAAAAGTTTTATTCCTATTAAATTTTCCCCATAAATCTGCAATGTCGATAGGTACATCCATTTGTCCCATTAATCCAAAGGCCTCAACAAAAGAAGTTCTATCTAATACATGCATAATACACTCCCATTATGCCTATGGAAAGTCCTACTTATTAGATTGTAGGAATTCATTAGGGCCTTCAACAAATCAACATCAATGAATACTTCTGAAAATATCAATCTTGCCATGTTTCTGTTCCATGGGTTACACACTGGCACATTTTCTATTCTATTCTGATAAAAGTACATAAAAAGATCATAACCAATCACTCTAGGGCATTCAACATCTCGAACAAAAACATAAGGGTCTCTAAAAATATGGTCATTTGCAAAAATAGCATTTTACGACCCTGGAAGGAGTTTCAGCCAGTCTTCAGCATGCTTGTTTGGTTTTCTGACCCTTGTCTGCTTCTCAGTCTTAGCAGCAAATTTTTTCCTTTTTCCTTTAGGTGTGACCTCTACAACATCATCACCCTTATCTTCAACTTTGAATTCTTCTTCATGCATCTCTTCAATTTCTTTGTCAGCCATGTTCTCTTTAAATTATATTTTGAATTCTTTCATAGTAGCACAAAACACACAAAGCTCTACAACTTTCAAATTTTAGAATGGACCAGAAAACAAGCTTCTTGACAGTGGAAAATATGCTGACATTCAATCAAATTGATGTTTTAATCATATAACTACTAGCTTTTTAATAAATTCAAGCATGCATGAGCTTTAAAACCATTAATACAATTTTTCAGCCAGGTATATCAACTGCAAATTTTGATCTGGGTGTACTTTTCAATGCTTTATTTTACTTGGCTATGGAAATTTTGTCCTTTTTTGCTTACCTAGCATGACACATCAGCTATTTTCTTTCAAATAATGGTCTCCCATTCTTATGCTGAGTCAAACCTTCAATCTTTGTAACACCAAAAATGCCCTTGATGGATCTCTATGATCTCTTAGAGACACTTCAACATACCCTAGTCATAAGAACACAATGATGCCTGGGCACCGTATTGAAAATCCATTTTATGTTCTTATGACACCCTTTACCCCATATGACCTCAAACCTTATCACTTGATACTTTCATTTTTATGATTTAAGCTTTTGTTGTATAAGCGTAAAGCCCTTATCTTAGCCTTCATCACCTTTTACGCTTATACGCAACCCTTCACACTACAACATCAGAAACCTTTCTACTAACCTCTTTGTTCTCATGATTCAACCATTCCTCGTATGAGCATAAAACCTTTGCCAAGGCTTTCCTTCTAGCCTTTATGTTCACACGTGCATGTATCTATGAAAACCTTGAAAATTTCTTCAATGTTGCTCTGCTTACTTCATTACCTGGGACACCATAAGACTTCAGAATTTATCTTTTGCTCATACATTTTAACTTTACTCATAGCATCGAATTACCTTCTAACTTTCTTTTATTAATCCTTTGCACCTTTATGGGTTACCTTTACCTCGTATGCTCGGAGAGCCTTCTCAACTAACATCCCACTCTTACGTTTACCCTTTCTCGTAAAAGTGTAAAGCCCTTATCTTTATCTTCCTCTATTTACCATTTTATGCTTATACGCTGAGACTAAACTCATAACCATAGAGAAAGGATAAAACAACCCTTCCTTCATATGCTTACCTTGCAAGTGTAAGGGCATAATGACAAAACTGCCCTTTTCAAACATCAACAACCCATATTTGATCTCAAAAAATTAAAAATAACATCACCGTTGATTTTGTGTACATGCAAAATTCATACTTTAAGTTGTATGCCACACAGGTTGGGCCAATCTGACGTGGATGTCATGTCTTCATCTGATTCACTTGCACCAGGGCCCATCTGACAAGTCAACAGTTCCCACTCGACACCTTTACTACTAAAACAGGGCTTTACAATTATCTGCAAACTCAAGAACGTATGCTCGTAAACACAATTGAACCCTACTTTCGTTCTTACAAAATATTTTTTCTTGTAGAACTGTAAAACCTTTTATGCACCCTTTTAGATCAAACTTTGTGCCATGCCGAGCTATTACACCCTTATGATATCCATTGAAATGTATATGTGTTGATCACAACTCAATACCTCTCTGCCCCTTTGCTCAAATTGCTTACTCGTAACCCCATAACAAGATTTTTCAAAGTGCAATAGACCTTGAAACTTCTTCACTTACAAAACCATTCGTATGATCAGGAAACCTCTGGCCAAACCATTTTGCTACTATGAGAAACAAAAACATATCCCTATAGAACATGAAATCCTTTATGCTTCTTTGCTGCATTATGAAGCATGACCATGGGAGAAAAAGAATAAGGTATGTCTTCTCTTACGTGCAACCCTACACCGTAAGACCATAAAGGGTGAACTTTAAGCACTTTACAAATCCCTTTCAAAAATTTGAAGGGAAACCTAGGGTTTGTAGACTTCAGATATTTTCATGGCTGCGTTAAGGGACAAACCTTGAAAATTTTATAAAATTTGACAGCACATGAAACAGAGCACAACTAGGGCAACCTAAGATTTTGAAAAATATGAGGAATGAAAACCCTAATTTGCTTAATTCAAAGACTTAAATGATTTTTCACCCAAATTTTTAGAATTTTTCTACACTGTGAAAAATCAGACCAATAGATTCCACATAGATGCTACCTCCTCAAGGCCTCTCTTAAGACAATAAATAGAGCTCTTGTCTCAAGGATTCTTAATCTCCTCCATTTTCATTGTTATCATGCTAGTTTAAGTTTAGAGATTTCTAAAGATTATTGCTAACCCTTTGATAGATGTTAGATTTATTGTATTTGTTCTTGCATTTTCATCTAGCCTTGCATCATTAGATTTGTTTGTTGCATTCACCTTCACATTCTTGAATACTTTCAAGCATAGTTGCTTCCATAGCCATTGCTTGAAGTGTTCTTCACTCATTTTAAACATAGGTTCATTAATTCATCTTTATATTTTCATTATCATGGGATTCATCTATATTTTTGTTTGAGGAGAGCACATCCACATCCCTCATCATTGAACACACTAACAAGGCCTCTTATGGGCATTCTTGTTGAGGTGCTCCAAGGTTGCAAAGGGAGTCTTTTATTTCGGTTGTATTAGTGTAGTAAAACACAAGGATAGTTAGTAGTTATTTGTTTGATTTAAATATTGATGTATGCATATGCTACTAACATTTTCTTGTTCACACATGCTCTTGATAGATTAGGTTTTCATGTATACACATGTTCCTGGTGTTTTTTGCCAAATTGGGTTTCCATCTTCATACTCATGTGGATGTTGTTTGAGATTTTTCACTATTAATATTTTACATTCTACAAGTTTGTTACTATTAGGATAACAAACTTCAAGTTTTATGTTATTATTTTTTTGCTATAGATATCGAGCTACTTACTGATTAGATCTAAAATATTTGAAGCAATTAGAAGTTTAATTGTTACATGTGGAACTAAGGATAACTAATCCCCCCCTCTCAGATATTCTAAATCATTCTAACAATTGGTATTAGAGGCTAGTTGGTTCTTGTAAGGAAAAGTTTAAAGGTACTTGAAGCTAAAGATCAAGATTTACAAAAAGGAGGTGTCAAAGCTGAATAGGGAAAACTTCCTTGAATGAAAAAGTCTAATTAAGTTGCATCTAGAAGGAATTCAAGAAGGAGAAATACACTATGTGGAATATGCATATGTAGAGATACCAAGACCTTTGACATCTCAATAGATGAAAGAGAAGAAATATAAAGACCTTTGGAGATTGCATTAGCCCTAAGTTATATTGAGTTTGATGATATAAAGGAATACTCTATTACCAAGAAAATGGTGTACACACTACAAACTATATATAGAGGAGACACAAACTTTTTAAGAGAAAAATAAAAAGTCTTGAGAGGCAAGTTTGATGAGATGAGAATGACAGAACATTAAACCATTTCTCAATACTATGGATGAGTCAAAGAGGTAGTAAATGCAATAAGAGGATCCAATGGAAGGATTAAATGCTATTGAGAATCTTACTTTCTATTTATGCTATTAGAGTTTCTGTAATAATAGAATTGAGATGTACTCTTGGTAAC
Source organism: Cupressus sempervirens (assembly GCA_028749045.1). NCBI lineage: Eukaryota > Viridiplantae > Streptophyta > Pinopsida > Cupressales > Cupressaceae > Cupressus > Cupressus sempervirens. Next base: position 1,041,099,440 of record CM053787.1, read on the forward strand.
AATATGAATCTAGAAGGATTAGTTTGTAGACTTTATAATTTTGAATTACAAAATTTGTATAATTTTAATCCTTCTAATATTGATACAACTTTCAAATCTCAATTGGTTCTTAATAAGAAATGAAAATGAAAGTGTGTGAATAATGATAGTGATATCTATGATGAGTTTGAAGCATTAATGTCTAGGAGACTTCCAAGAAGCAAAGGAAAATTCAAAGGTAAACTTACTATAATATGATTTTCATGTAAGAAAGTTGGTCATATTGCTGCAAGGTGTCCTAATAGAGAAGACAAGGGTGAGATAAGAGAAAGGAAGTATAAATGTAGAAGAGATGATAGAGACAATAGAAGAAACAAGGACTACAAAGATAAAGGTAAGAAATCTTGTTATATTACTGAAGAATAAAATGGCAATGAGTCTGATAGTAATGATGAAGAAGTTTTCTATGTTGCTATGAAAGAAGATTCTAATGAGATGAGAAAACTATATTAATTTTATATGCGAGTAAGGGTGATAGATGGATAATTGATAGTGGGTGCTCACATCACATGACTAGTGACAAAAGTAAGTTTGAAACCTTTGAACAATATAAAAGAAGTTGTGTCAAGTTTGGTAATGATGCACCATGTCTTGTGAAAGGTAAAAGATCAATAAAATTGACTAATATGATTAGGTGTGACAATGTTTATTGGGTTGAAGGACTTAGCTATAATTTTTTGAGTTTTGTACAATTGAAAAAATAAGGATAAAAAGTAATATTCCATCACAAGAAGGGTGACTTATTTGATGCTAATGGTGAACTAATTAGAACTGGAGAACAAGAAAGAGGTAACATGCTCTATAATGACTTATTTGATGACACTTGTTTTTTTTTTACACAATTTGATGATATATGGTTATGGTATAAGAGGTTATGTCATGTGAACTTTGAAAATTTGGTAAATATTAGAAAGATAGAAATAGTAAGAGGATTACCAAGATTAAGGAAACCTCATAATGCTATGTGTAAACAAATTGGGTAAAATGATAAAGTCTAGTTTCAAGAAAAAGACCTAGTAATCTAATGATATTATGGAATTGGTTCATACTGATGGCCTTTATTTTCACCTACCTAAAATTTTGTGAAATCTTATGAAAATTAGGAAGAAATTTGTTCTCATTTTCTTAGGGTTTCTAAAAATTTATCTTTCCCACATGAAAAAACCTTAGGGAAATTATCTTGTCTTTTATTTTGTTGGAATTCATTCAAAATTGACTTGCAAATATTAAATAGGGATAGATGATAAAAAACTTTCTTATACAATTATGTCCCTAAGTATTTTGACATATTGCTACATTATATTTCATGCTCCTCTTATTTCTTAAGTTGTGATGTTGTGAATGTATTTTAATTGCAACATCATTATATTTTGATCACTAACCTTGTTCAAGGATGCAAAGGAGCAAAATGGTTTCTAAACAGTTCATCATGGCATTAGAGTGGTTAGTGCTAGTATTCAAGTTAATGGTGTGAAGGGCTAATATAATGGAAAGCACATGATCGTAGGTCAATGTAGGCTTCAAGAAATTCAAGTCATGATGTTGTGAAAGATATAAGCAGTTAAGCTCTATAGTTATTGCATGATCGTGGGCTAGTTATGATGTAAAGGATTTTAAGTTGTGATGGTGCGCATGGAAATAAGCAGTCAACATAATGGTTATCACAACATCACACAAGTGGTTAGATAGACAATGAAGTCTAAGTCCCAAGGATGTGAAAAGATAGTAGAAATTATTTTTAAGGTCATCACATCCTCGTAGGTCATTAAAAGAAACCTGAGGTTAAGGTGGCAAGGTTGTGAAAGCTTGTAGTCACATCCTCACAGGGTTGGATGTTGAGTTAAGTGTTCAAGTTGTGAAGAAGTGAAATGAAGAAGATAGTCAAGTTGATAGTTGATCATAGCATTGCAAGGATAAAATGAAAAATAATATTTTAAGTTGTGAAGAAATGATTGGCAAATAAATAGTTAAGGAAAACCATTTTGCATGACCGAATGTTTGAGCCATGAAGAGAGATTGTAAGTTGTGAAACAAGGAAAGGAATCTAATGGTTAGAGGAAGTGCTCAATCACATTGTTGCAAAGGTTTGAAGTGAAGTAAAGACTAAAGTTGTGATGGTGTATGAATTAATTATTTAGTTAAGTTATGAATTGTCATAGCATCACATGAGTTCATAATTGACTAGAGGTTACAATTGAAAATTGACAAAATCTTGAAATTGCACTCTCGCAAGGTTCAGTTGAAGTTAAGATCTTGTGGTTGTGAAACTATGAAGTGAAGAGATAGTTAAGGTTGTTGGAAATATCAATACTAAACTAAGTTACTGAGAGGGAAGGGGTGAATCAATAACTTCTAAAACTTCAACAATTTAAACTCTTAAACCATTTAGCATTTAATCCATCATATAAACTCTGATCTAATTACATGCATAAGAAACAAAAATATGAAAGCATTTATAACATTGTGGCACAAAGATTTGGTGACCTAGAAACCTTCCAAATAGAAAATAAAATTGGGGTGGGGATGATACCCACAACTTTAGTAGTACAGTATAAAGATATCCTGTTAAAGCTTACAATGATCACTTCTGATGATATACCCTATTAGGAGCAATAAGGACTACTAGGTAAAGAGTTTTACAAAAGACTGTTAGGTCTACTTTGTGAAAGGATTTGACTAATCCACCTATTAGGATGAAATAGAAGATGATCTCTGATCTTGCAACTTGGTTTTCTTAATGAGATTCATTTATGTACTAATCATTTTTCTATGATAGATATGACTTTGCTACTCCTTATACTACTATAGACTTTGTAATTCACTCCTACTTTTCTCTAATTTTTTTCACATTTACATCTTCACATTCTCATACATATATATTGGATATGATATGATGCATTACATATATATCAATCCAATTTATACAAGTTACAAAGTCAGCCACAATACAAGTTACAACAAATATTACAAAGTTGGCCCACATAAAGACACTCAGGTTTTGAAGACTGACTTGGTGAGGTTCTGATACTTGACATCCACTATCAATGCTTAGCATTTTCATGCACTTGGTAGACATATAAGCTCAGTCCATACTGATCACTTCAAAGTAGTCTTGAACTCAGTCTACACTAGTGACTCAGTAGATACTGTGAAAATTGTCATATAAACTAAGTCTCTTGATTTACATTGTACGTCTCGATAAAAACTATCACTTTAATCTCAATATAAATTGAGTCTCTTGGTTAATGCTGAGTAGCTTGGTTAACACTAGACTTGCATGACATACACTGCAAACTCGGTGAACACTACATAGCTTAGCTTGCATTGATAAACTTGGCATACTAAGATGCACGGTTTACACTGCTAATCTTCACTGTAACTATGACTACTCGATAACCATTGAGATTTGTCCAAAGGACTTAGTAGAAAATATAGAAGTTGGTGACAACTAAAATACTTGGAAAACATTGATAGCTATACAATAAGCTTGGTAGCAATATACAATCTGAATAAGTGTATGTCACTAATAACAAACTTGACTGATATGTCAATAAAGGTCAAACTTGATCACAACATTGCAAGGGGTTTATGTTAACTCAAGTTCAGAGTTGCAAAGGAGAGAAATACCCATGAGCACATCTTCATAGGTTAAGACCTATAGTTAAGGATTGAAGTTGTGAGCTTGTGAACATAGAAAGTGTTAAGGCTAGAAGAGTTAGTGCACTATCACATAGTTTCAAAGAGAGTTAGAATATTGAGTTAAAATGTTGCAAAATCAATTAATAGTTAAGCAAAATTCTTAGTGCAACATTGCATGGTTAAAGTAAGCATCATGTCTGGTGGTTGTGAAGAAGAGACAAGGTAAAATTATGAAGCATCACAACATCACAAGCATAAAGGATGTTAGGTTTTAGACCACCATGAAGATGCATGATAATGAATAAAGAGGTCATCTCTAGATTGCAACAATCAAAAAGATGAAGTGGTGAATGATTGCAAAGTGGTGACAAAGCATAAATCAAAGTGGACTCAATTTTGTAAGACCATGTGGTCAGTAAAGAATTGATGTTACAAAGGAGCAAACAAAGGGAATCAAACCATCGTAAGTGAGACTTAGTAGTTAAAGAAAAGAGGTGCAAGGTTGTGAAATGGTAGAAATAACCAATTTTACATGGTCTTAGCTCAAGAAAAGAAAAGAAGAGAAACTATGGTGAAGTAGTGATAAGGTGGTCATCATGTCATCTTAGCTTTATGTTTTTAAAGCATAAAGATAGTTTTTATAAGCCATGTCCAAGCTAGATAATAAGAGTATGAGTTGGAAGTACGAAATATGAAAAAGTGAATATTTTTACAGCTTTTCAAAGATTGATAGGATTTGAAGTGTGCTGATTTAAATGCCATTAATTCCATGGTCCTATTGTAGAGACATATAAACTGTGAGAGACATAGAGATTTTCAATACTAGTTATAGAATTGCTTAAGTTTTTAGAGAAAATTTGAGTTGTAGAGTGATTCAGAGAGACCTTCCAACATACAACATTCAAGGTTGATTAAATTATCTTGGAAAGATGGCTTATAAGGAAGGAGAATTGATTTTATAGACACAAGTTGAATAATATACTTCACAGACAAAAAGCCCAAGCTCATATGTAGAAGAATGGATGCATATCCTACCTAGTTCTACAAATGTACAATCTACGAATGACCACACTTTTAGAGATCCATATGAATTTTTTAGAGATGCAAAGGTTCTAGATAGGAATGGATATGATTTATTTTGGTTCTTTTACAAGAAAAAAATGGAGAAAGTTCCAGTTTGCAACCCTTGGGTTAGAAATTTAGCCAAACTAATTATGCTAGAGGTATTTGTGGATGTGGACATGGTAAAGGCATTAATAAAATGTTACAATTTAGTTAGCAAGTTATTCCACCAAAGAGACAAAACCATTTTTCTTGCTCTAGATAAAGAGACATTCATAGAGGCATTCGATCTGGGAGGCCCAATGTCATTTCCTATTGAAATTGATGACCTAAATGAGAATTTCAAAAGCCAGAAGAACTTTTATATGGGTAGGAAAATGACAAGGCACATCCCTATGTCACATAAAGAGAAGGGAGAAATTCCAAAGAAGAAGGAGGTAGATAAACTTGTTAATCTTAGATTAGTTTTGACATATGAGGGATAATACACTTAAGTCATTTTCTTAGTTCATGCCAAATAAATAATGTATACCGAGCATAAGTTGTTAGATAGAGTATACTAGGTGAAGATATATATAGTAAGTGCTGAGTCATTTTGATGCTAAGTGATCAATGAATGCTAAGTCATTTAGAGGCTAAGTTACAACATTGAAGAGGCAGTGGATGCCAAGAATTAGACACTTCAAGTGCTGAGTAAACAATTTTGGAAATAGTAGTTTGTAATGGCACAAACTTCTATATAAACTATTTTTAAGCTGACTTATGGATTGTTTTGTGATTCTAGATGATAAGGACAAAACTATATTGAGAATCCCTATGTAGTACATGTAGCCAATTAGTTGAAGGAATGTTTTAAGTGAAAAAATGGGTGATCACAATCATTTATCCATACCTAACCCTAAGTCACCTAAGTCTTCTTAAGGAGGACAAACCCTAAACATTATGTTTATGAAAAAGAGTGGAATTTTCAAGAGAGAAATTTGTATGTGCAAATAGATCAGTTATGGTGGCTAAGGACTTATGAATTGAGATACATTGCAGAATCAGTTAGAGGAGAACAGAGGAAAGAACTTAGAGAACATAAGTGATACATTTGATTAGAGAGGATCAAGTACACATCATAAAAGAGGTGAACTATTATCTAGCAGTAGAGTGCTAACCAAAGGATCATTGTTGAGACATTCTAATAGGTAAATCAGTTAAATCTCTTAACAAAGTAGTCTTACACAGGCTATTGTAAATCCTTTAATAGGGTGCTTACTTCATTGTATGTTAAAGTCCTTTAATTAGGCACACTTCTAACAAGGTCTTGAAGCCTTTAATAGGGTAAGATCTAAAAATCCTGTAAGCCTTTAACATAGTCTTGATTGGATACACTTTATTACTATAGTAGTTGAGATTTGTGGGTGTCATCCCCACCCTAGTTTTACATTCTCAGTAGACGGTTTCTAGGTAACCAAATATCTTGTGTCATACATATGTTTAATGGTATTTTCTTTCATGCTATGGATGAATATGTTTAGCTAGCTATTTTAGTTTACATGAAAATTGAGATGGATGTGTGGTGAATTATTTCAAGGGTTAAAGTTTTGAAGGACTGATTCACCCCCCACCTCGAGTTTACTTTCCCTATTGTATTTCCAAAAATTGGTATTAGAGAATTGGTTCTATGGAAAGGAAAACCTTGAAACTTTGAGGAAAGATCTTGAAGATGGAAGTCTACAAGTTGGCAAAGACTATTGAGAATTAGAAGATTGAAATCTAGCTTTCCCTACATCAACTGAATGAAGCAAGAGATGATTTGAAGTAATCATTGAAGAGAAGGAAAGAGATAGATATTGAAGAGCATGACACAAAATACCAAGAGATTAACACTACTAAATTGTTTATAAATGGAAACACAAGTGAATTCGATGCAACAATTACAGATATGCTGGAAAAGAATGGTGTCCTAACTAAAGAGGTCATAAATCTTAAGATAGAACAAGAAGTCCAATCAGTATTACTCTATGAGGTGACTGAGTAGAAAATGAAAGCCAAAGAAGAAAAAGTCATGATAGAAGATGACAAAGGGATATTGAAAAACAAATTAGGAGAGAAGACATCAGAGGTGAATAGGATTGCTCACATACAACTAGAAACATTGAATCAAATGATGATTGCTAATCATGAATTGAATGGAAAAGATATTGAGATCACAACACTGAAGCTATAGAATGAACAACTGAGAAATGATTTGAAAAGAGAAAAATAATTTGCTAAAAGTTTCAATAGACCTATTGAAGCCATCAAGTATATTAAGAAATTGATGAGATATCCTAGATCTAATAGTGATACTACTAGATTCGGTTACACCAATACTAAAGAAGAAGAATCACCCAAAAGTGGATAACAAAGGAACAAAAAAGGCAAGAACTAAAAACCTACTTGTCATAATTTTGAAAAGATAGGTCATACAAAAAATGTTTATAGGAGAAATAATGTAAATAAGAACCCTAAAAAGAAATTCATGGGTAACTACCACAAGTGCAACCAACAAGGACAATAGGAACATGAATGCAAGAGCAAGACATAAAACACTCAAAGATTTGAAGGTTACTATTACAACTATAAGAAGGATGGACATAGAGCATATGAGTGCAAATCAAAACCTAACTAGTCATCAAATAAGGAAGCCAAGGTAAACCATATTGGAAGATCCTACAATTGGGATTACAATACAAGCTACAGTTGTCACTATTGTCAAGAGTATGGACATGTTGCTAAAAATATCATTAGAACACATTTTAAAAGTTACCACAAGAGATGTTTGAGTCAAACCATATGTTTTAGTTGTTTGAAGACTAGTCACATAAGTAGAAATTAACCAACAAGGTCAAAAGCACCTGGTAGTGAATCCAACAAAGGCAAAGGAAAGGTTGATGTTGAAGAAGTCAAAGTGAAAATGAACAAGACATGGAAGAAGAAGAAGGAAGATTGCAACAGATCAAGTTTAGATCAAGTCACTTCATCCAATGAATCAAGTGATCACACCACACGCAACTAGGAAATTAAGAGGTATGTGTAGGACTAATATTTCAAAGTTCAATTATACACTAGTTCCAAGGATTTGGTTATGAAAAGATCATATATGTATGAAGTAAGATACAAAGTATTGGTTAGAACTTAGAATAAATCTATAGGTTTTCATGTTGCTATTGAGCATGAAAAGTTTCACTATTGCTATTGAGAGAAAAGTTAGTTGTTACCAAGTTATTGAAGGTGATAGTGTTGGCTAAGCTTGCTATGGTTTTTGAGTGTGGAAATAATTACATGGAAGCCGAGTTAGTCAAAATTTCTATTGGAGTCGAGCTTACAGATGTGTAAGAACTGAGCATTAATTGAAATATTTAAAGGGCTATATGGTCAATTTTCAACTCATTTGAAATTATTCAAGATTGAAGAGACCACAAAGAACATTAGGAGAATTGGAGAAATCTATTCAAGTGTTTACAATTGAATTCAACTTCTACTCAACATCAAACATTAGATTTTTCAAGGTATTTATTGTATGTTGAGCTACACTATTTGAATTTACACAAGCCCTAGTTAGTTTTTATGGCATCTAGCTCTTTTTTTGCTGTAGTTAAGGAAGGAAAGGAAGTTTTAAATGTTCAATTGATAAGAAATGAGATCAAAAAACTAGCTTTTGGAGCTATTCTTGATATTACTTATAAAGGAGACCTGTCTAGTGTGTTATCTATGATACCACCACAAGTTTTGATGATACAAAATGGAAGGTGTTGCTACACTTGTAAGATAGGCAGCATTGGAGACATGGAAATAAGAGACTTATATGGAAAAATGTGTGAGAATGGAGAATTGAAAGAGGAATAAAAGGTTGTAGAGAGAAAATGGTTAAATTGTGTCCTAGATTTTCCAAATGTGTTCAAGATAGAATGGATTAATATTGTTATTAGTATAATTCATGATAATTTTGTATGGTTGGAGGATGGCCCTATCAAAATTACAAAGAGTATTATTCACAAAGTAATAGGGTATCCAACCCTAGATAGACCTAAGGCTATGAGGAGTGATGCAAAAGAGGTAATTACGAAGAATACACGGGCACTATGGAACAAGAGAGGAATGACCATAGACACAATTATTGATCCTCTAATTGCATTTTTAGTGAGAGTTATTGCAAATAAATTCTTTTAATCTAGTAGGTTAAACATCATACCATGTATGGATGTGGATTTGGGTTACTAGATAGTGAAGAAAGACCATTCTTATGACCTTGCTAAGTTGCAACTTTAGTAGTTATCTTAAAACTTGGGAGCCATGAGGAAAACAAAAAGTGCACAATAAAAATTTGGTTCAATTCTTGTTTTGCATATTTTTCTATGTGTACAAAACTTTTCCCACATTTGGGAGAGTAGCTTGAAAGACTAACATGTCAATTGTAGTGCATATTAGTGAATTTATAGAGCAACTAGGAGACAATTTTGAGTTTGTGATGGCTAGCTATTTTGAAGATTTTAAGAAGTCAATGAAACAAAGACATCGGATTCTAGTATAACTAGTAGAGAAGAATTTCAATGACATTTATTTTCTAGTTGACATTGATTTCACTTATATACAAGCTTTTATTCCAAGGGTGAGATGGATTAGACCATTTCCCTAGGAGATTAAGGTGGATGAGGCATCTACAATGATCATTTCTTTACTGGTAGGGGCAGTAGAAAAGGATGCTACTACTTTTGGAAATTATGTTGTAGAAAATTCAAAGATCACAATGGACTTAAAGAAAACTTCTATGATGAGAAAGAAGAATAAGCTTGTGAAGAAAATTAGAGAATAATTTGGTGAAGAGGCAAAAGGAGATGATGAAGAAGAGGAAATTGAAGATGATGAAGATACACCTACCCAAGCACCATTGGCTATTACACAAGGTCAAGATGAGGACCAAGTAGAAGAAGAAACATAATTTTTTGAAGGTGCCAAGGGAGAAGAAGCCAATGAAGCACCTATTTCCACAAGAAAAAAGAAGAAAAAAGTAAAGAAGCCAACAACAAGAAAACCTGAAAAGGTTGTGAAACCTACACAACAAAAGCCTACAATTCCAGTTACCAGGGCTAGCACAAGAGCTACTTTCAAAAATACTTAGGAAGTTTAGAAGCCTAAAAGAAAGAGAGCTAGCACAACTACAAAAGAAGATGAACTCAAGAAGAAGGAAAGAAGAAAATATATTGCCCCAACTAAATCAAATGAGGAGAGGACAAATCAGATGACATCAACCAATTCAAAGGGGTGAGTCATAGTCGCTCTTCTAATTTAGACAACTTGTGTGAAATATCAAGAATAATGTTGATTCAAGTGGATTTACACATGTTGAGTTTGATAAACTTGGGAAGTTAGAATTGGATAAAGTAGAAGAGTCTATATATGCCATCATGGCAATACTCAAGAAGAATCCAATTGAGATTTCCAACTCTTTACCAAAGAGCATATATGATAGAGTTGAGAAAAGGTGGAAATATAGTCTCACAACAAAGAGAAACATTAGAGAGACTACAGTTGCAAGAGTGATGTCAAAATTGGAAAAATCTTAGATGACAAAGGCTATTAACATATACAAGGGAAGATTTTCTCCAAAGTATCAAGCTTTTAATATTTTATGGAACAAAATTGAAGCTGTTGTAAAATAGAGCACACAAATATGGAAGGTGATCTATGGACTGACAACACAAAAGGCTATTGAACAAGAACCTAGGGAAGTATGTGAAGAAAAATAAGAAGAAGAGGTAGTTGAAGAGAATCTATAAGGGAAGTACATGGGGAAGGCACTAAAGAGGCAACAACCGAGGAAGAGCAATAACAAGACTAGAGTGTACCAAAAGTACACATGTTGAGTGCTAGTCAAAAAATAGATATAGTAAAGGTTAAGGATGTGTCTAACACTACCATTCATAACATCAATCCCCTAATAGAGGAAGATATGTAGAAGATACTAACTAATTCCACCATTAAGGCACAACTATGCAGTCATCCTATATTGGTGAGTGTGGATGAGATTAAGAAGGTAGAATTGGCACGTGTAGGGGAGAAAATACAAGCATTATTCATTTCCCCCTCTTAATCTATAGAGGTGCAACCTATAATTTATATGGTAGTATACCAAAGGAAGGATACAATGCCCTCCCATATCAGCACCAAGGTACAAACTATTTCAATACCAACAATTACGATAATTGAGAAGGGAAGGACACCAATTCATATAGGTTAGGAAGCCAATCCTGCACCTACACCACAAACACAAGGTGGAGAAGAAATCAAAGAAAAGGAGAAGCATAGAATTAAAGATCCAGTCTTGACTATGAAACTAGAGGAAGTGATAGCAATATAGACACTAGTTATCTTACTAGATACTGCTACTCCTACTCCTAGTTCAACACTTCATAGACTGAGTACTAAAGCTACACCATTGCAAGCATCAAGGCCAATTCCTAGCACATCTAAGGTTGATGAAGTGACATCCTATGGTGAAATCAACTTAGACGAGGTTATTGAGTTGCCAAAGTATGATCTTACAACAATCACAATAGAGAAGATGAGCATATTGCAAGATTCTTTAGCAAGGAAGAAACACCAAGAACTACTCACATGGAAACATAGGAAGAAACAAACACTTCATTACATTAGGGACATATTTCTTGATGTATGCAACCTACCTATACCTGATGAAGCCAAGCCAATCATTAAGAAGTTGGAAAATATTGTGAATAAGATCAATGATGAAGACCTAGATACTAATGTTAAATTAGTGGAGTTATCTAAGAAGAAATTTCAAACAAAGGTGGATGAAAAAATATCTAGTACCATTGGAATACACAAGGTTGAGTTAGCAAGAAAGATTGAGGGTTTGAAGAAGATGTTGGAGAACATTTCATCTCTTTACACCAAGCTATGTGATGTTCCTCTATTTACACAAGACATGCAGAGACATATTAACCATCTAGAGGGATATTTGAAGAAAATAGGTAACATTTTACAATAATCTCCTAGTCAAATTCAATCTTATTTTAGGAATTTATTATCAAAACAAGGTTAGTTAGTAGCTTTTCAAGCCCAAGATACAAATATTAGGGCTACACTAATCAACATCCAGTCCATGTTAACCCATCACATGGAAGTGTTACACAAGGAACTAGCCTATGTAGAGACATTGATGAAGAAAGATCCCCATCTTTCTACTCAAGAAGGCTTAGTCACCCTTGCTACCAAGTTAGACATACATATAAAATCTTTGGAGGTAGCCTATGATAAATGGGATGCAACATTAGGAATTATGATGGAGGTCCACAAATATTTCTTAGACAAACACAAAATTCATGTACAACCCATGACATAAGTGTCAAAAGGGGGAGAATGCATGAAAGGAGATAATAAATTTTGGGGGAGACCAAAAAAAAACATAGTCTATAGAAGCAAAGCCAACACAATAGATCTACTCAACATGAGTATTCAATTTTAGATTCAGAATAGATCAATAAACTCAAGAGAGTTATAGAATTTTGAAGTATGATTGATAAGTCATAAGTTATGCAAAATTTTGATGTTTTGTAATTTTTTATTTATGCCGAGTAAAGGATAGAGATTATCAAAGTTATGCTCAAGAGCTAAGGATATGCATGCATGACCAAGTGTTTTTGCCAATCATGTCAAAGGGGAAGATTATTAATATTAGATTGATTTTTACATATGAGTGACAATACACTTAAGTCATTTTCTTAGTTCATGCCAAACAAGTAATGTATGCTGAGCATAAGTTGTTAGATAGAGTATGCCAAGCGAAGATATATATAGTAAGTGTTGAGTCATTCAGACACTGAGTGATCAATGGATGTCAAGCCATTTAGAGGCTAAGTTACAAAATTGAAGAGATAGTCACTGTCAAGAATAAGATGCTTCAAGTCCTGAGTAATTTTTTTTGGACAGTGTTATTTGTAATGGATCAAACTTCTATGTAAACTATTTTTGAACTGACTTAAGAATTGTTTTGCAATTATAGATGATAATGATGAATCTATACTGAAGATCCCTATGAAGTACATGTAGCCAATTAGTTGAAGGGATGTTTTAGTGGCAAAAGTGGTGAATCAAAATTGTTGATTCATACCTAATCCTAAGTCAGCTAAATCTTCTTAAGGATGAAAAATCATAAACATTATGTGTATGAAAAATAGTTGAATGTGTAAAGAGAGAAGTTTTCATGCACAAACAAAGAATAAATGGTAGCTAAGGACTTGTGAATTGAGATAGATTGTAGAATTAGTTAGAGGACCTTAGTGATACATTTTATTAGAGAGGATCAAGTACACATTAGGAAAGAGGTGATTTTTTATCTAGCAACATAGTGGTAACTAAAGGATCATTGCTAAGACATTCTAACAGGTGAATTAGTTAAATCTCTTAACAGAATAGTCCTAATAGGTTATTTTAAATCCTTCAAAAGGGTGCTTACTTCATTGTAAGTTAAATTCCTTTAATCAAGCACACTTCTAATAGAGTGTTGAAATCCTTTAATAGGGTAAGATCTAACAATCTTGTAAACCTTTAGTAGGGAAGATCTTTCAAAGAGTAGATCATAGTTTATGATCAAACATTTTTGCCTTCATTGGATACACTTTATTATTGTAGTAGTGGAGATTTGTGGGTGTCATCCCCACCCTAGTTTTACCTTCTCACTAGAGGGTCTCTAGGTAACCAATTATCTTGTGTCATACATATGTTGAAAGTTATTTTCTTTCATGCTATGGATGAATATGTTTAGCTAGCTATTTTAGTTTACATAAAAATTGAGATGGATGTGTGGTGAATTATTTTAAGGGTTAGAGTTTTAAAGGACTAATTCACCCCCCCTCCCTTTAGACTTTACTTTCCCTATTGTATTTCCAACAAAACTTATGCCCCTTGATTTCTTCTAGAAGTATTTCTAGAATATTTTCTTAGGTCTAAATAAAGCCCTAAGTGTAGATGGAACCATGAATGCCCTAAGAGGACGTTATATCAAAATGTTGAATATTCAAGACCCCAACACCAATGTTGGGCATGATTATGTAACATATATTATTGAAAAAATCCATTAGGAGATCATTGCTACACAATAGGAACAACTGGAAAATCTTAGGATCCCTCACTATTCTCTAATCATGCATTTGATCCTATTCAAAAATGTTGATTCCTTATATCAAAGCTTCTTTGAATGCATAGAGGAATGGGGAGAAAGACTAACAATGCAAAGTTGGACAAGGGTATGGAAAAGGTTCTACCCATACTCAAATGTTATTTCCTTCTATAATGATTTTGTCCATCCTATTTTAAAGATGATAGGATTGGCATGATTGGGGGAGTGTTTTTCTATTTAAGGAGTATATTGTTATCAAAATATATGGATTCCCTCAATCACCTAATAATCTACCCAAATATGCCCTAATAGACTAGGGTTTGTATAAGTATTTTGGCAATTAATCTCATTGAATAGAGAATACCTATGTAAAAATGTCAAGAAAGGAATATTTTTGTGTAGATGCACTAAGGTAAGAGATTTTGAGATAGGAAAAGAAGCTAGTGAGGAATTTGATGCCTATTTGAGAGGCTATAATTACGAATTGGGCCAACTAGAACATATGACCCTTGTAGTGTAGTCAATAATGCCTTAAAAAGCATCAGGTGATATAATTTACCTCCTACAAAACCTATGTGGGAAGAGGATGTCATTTATAATAGAGTGGATGACATCATGTGCCAATAAAGAATGATCAAATTTTGGGATGTTGTCAGTTTTGAGCAAGAGATGAAAAGTTTAGATCCATCCTTTGAGGGATTCTATCCTAAAATGGACTACTAGGCTAGATTAGATAAACGTGTTGAAAATTTTGATGAAATATTAGCCCAGGTGTGTGAGGAAATAAGGAAGAAAGTTGATCTTGACTACTCTGATGAAGATATTGTAGTTGAAGTTAGTGATAATAAAGAGGATTAGCATGATAGCTTCGAGTGGGTAGAGTAGAGGAAGAATAAATAGAAAATGGTGGAGATTCCACAAAAGGTTTAGCAAAAGGCCTTGCAAATCTTGCCTATGGGCAGCCAATATTTTGATGATGTTTGAAGGAGATATTTGATAGTTCAGGCCTTTGAGGATTAGCAAAGAGCTAAGAAACTACAACTACAAGCCCAAATGATTGATGATAGAATCATAGAAGCAACCAAGTTTATGAATGATGATAATTTCATCAAAATAGAAGAGTTTAAAATATTCCTCTTCAAATTGAAATGAAATGAGTTATCTCTTCAGATGAAACTAGGTGACTCTAATGAGGTGGTTGCTAAGTTAGTTTAGAAGCTACAAGAGAATAACCCTACCAATGAAACCATGACTATAGACAAGGCCAAAGTTCTACTGTGTTGAAGTGGTATGGTTATCTTCCTAGGATAGGATATAAGTCCCTCCTTTGTACTAAACCAAATGAGAAGACAAGATGAGTTTATCTCATTTGAAGATGAAAATCAATTGGGAGAATTGATAGGCTTTGGGTATATTATTGATGCCCAAAATATGGAAAAATGGAGCTTGGCTCCAGAAAACCATAATACTACTTTGATGGAAATCAAAGAATCCCCAAGGTAGGATGTTATATTTTGGAACATGCACTCCACATCCAGCATATGGGATGCATACATTAGTGGCAGTACTAGGAAAACACAAGATGGATGTGCTTGAAGCACAATTGGAGGGAGCTTGTGAAAGGTACATTAAAACTAAAAGACACTATGAGGAAGAAATGAAGAAGACTTATGTCTTAGAGTAGAAAACCCTCAGATTTGAGAATGAGATAGTAGAACTAAAAAACACTATCAGATCAACTACAAAAATCCAAAGAAGAGGTGTGCAAACAGAGGGCCATGAATTTGAAATAGGGGATGCATCAGGCCAATCAATGGAAGTAGATGAAGAGGATCTAGAATTAGGAGAGGAGATTAAAATCATAACCATCAAGAATTTTTTGATTCATAAAATAAATGCATTAAAACTAGTATCCCAAAATGTACACAACAACTATCTTGTGTTGTAGGGAGCAGAGTATAGAAGTTCAGAGGTAGTTGCCTTATTATCCCCTCTTTTTACCCCATGGGGTCCTTATACTTCATTTTTTGATAGCCTTGTACCTTTTTTGGCACAAAATAAAGATCTTCCAAAGGTAATGATCATAAATACTATAAAAATGATCAATAAGGTAAAGGATCTAAATGGTTTCCTTACTAGAAAAATGCAACTAATCAAGAAATAAGATGAAAGTAGTTTCCATAAGAACACCCAATTTTGTGCCCACAATTTTGGAGAGTGATGGAAGAGTTAAGGACTGGGTGGAATGGTCAAAATCTTTTTATAGCATTTTGAACCATCTCAGATTCTTGGCATACTACAATGATGAAGTAGGTATAGTTGTAGTATATGATTTAATTGACATTCTCTACTAATTAGAGTAAAAAATGTTAAAGATAACTACAAAGGTTAAGGCTATAACTGATTCCAATTGGAACCAATGCCTCAAGGACTTATATATAGTTAGGGATGTTACCTGGCTTAATATAGATACATATATTGTCATCTAGGAGGTCATTACAGATATAAAGGCCCTACCATCCAGTGAGAGTGATTAGGCTATGCAAGCATGCAGTTAAGGAAAAAAGGAACAAAGAAAATGAAAGGAAAGCAATAGGAGATGAAGAAAAAAATAATAATGTTAAAGATTCCTACTAAAAGTGTCACTTGCCAATTTTGTAACTGCATCCCAAATTTTGATCAAAGTACAAAGAATGTTTGAATTGCAATTGAATATAAAATATCTTTTTATTATTTTTCCAATAGTTTTTTGACATGTGTCATCCCATCTAAAGCTTTTTGCAATCCTTCCTATAAAAGGATTTCAAAGATGTGGAGTTGAGGTCTAAAGTCTGTACAATTTTAGTGTTTATGCTATGTTGCAATCAGTCCAGTGAGTCTTTGTGTCAATTTTTGTGTTGTATTCATTTTTAAAAATCTAAAAATACAACTGAATATTGAATGACATTTTTTGTCATATCTTGAGTTATATTTGAGTATTATACTAGTATTGTATGACTTTCAAGGAAGATTAATACAAAGGAAGGTTTTGCTATAAGTGGGAAATGTGGACCTATCTAATTCACACACACTTCAACATGATCCTTATCTAAAGAATCATCCCAAAATGAACATGTAATTGTTAATTTCCAACAAGTTGATCAGCTGCCTCCCAACTAGAATTATTTTGCTAATTTCTCTTAGACTAAGAAGCTAGCAACTAGACATCTAGAATGAAGGATTTGTAAAGCTAAATGATGTGTAACATTGATCTATATGATATGAAATTCTAATCTAAGAAAAAAAAAGAACAATTAATCTAAATGAATGAATTTTATACTAAAATGGATTGATATGCAAGATTTAATGAGATTATGAGTGCAAGAAATGAGTAATTATTTCAGCATAAGTTCGATACAATTCATTTGCAACCTCCAAAATGAGGAATTGAGAGCTTCTTGAATAGAATTCTAGAATTAATCAACAGTCAAGATCAATTTGGATGAATGGTCATGATTAGAAATGAGATTCAGTTAGAATGGAAGCTTCCTTGTGAAAATGAAATTAACTAATTCACTTTTGAGTGTGAGAAAGAGTTAACTGAGTTAATTCCATTTCCAATTCCAATTCACTCAAAATTTTCATTTCTGAATTGAAGAGAGAATTTGGAGAGTATATTTGATTTAATAAAATTGAATATGACCTCATAAATGCATAATATCAATTAATTGAATAATTAAATTCAATACATTAAAATGAGGATATATTTAATTAAATCAAATACATTTAATTCCCTTGTACATTAGCTAAAAGATAATTTTAATTTAATTAAAGTATGAAGACTTATAATTAAATTAAACTTAATCAATATGTTTAATGTAGCTAATTTGAGTCAATAATTAGGAATTAAATAAAGAATTTAATTAATGCATATTAGGGATTTTTTTGCATTTGACACTTAGGTCAAGTACCGATTATTAGAATCAGGATAAAAGGAGTTAAGATTGATTAAATAGACTAGAATTGGTTTAGCATGGCAATGTGCCAATTTTGGGGTATTAAATTTTCCTCTCTTTGAAAGAATGTGCGAGTAGCATGTTGATTCAAAGAAATCAAAAGTGTGAAACATAGATCAAGAAATGAGATTGGTTTTGAAATTGATGATACAAAGACCAATTGATAAGCTTTTAAAGATTATCTCTAGAATGAAGCTTAACTTTAGGGAATTTAGATAGAACACCTAGATACCAAAATTGATATGTCTTCTAAGGTTATCTCCAAAAAAAAACTTAACCTTAAGGAATCCATATAGAACACCTATATACCAAAATTGATAGAACAAAAATGATCAAACTTCATAGAATTGTTCACAGCACGAGACTCAATTCTTAGGAGTCAGGGTTAGACTGTCCCAATACCTATATATTAGAAGCTAACAAGATTAACCATGGTTCATAGAATTATTCCTAAAATGAGGCTTAATCCTCAAGAGTCAAGGTTAGACTATCATGATACCTATCCATTGAATAATGATTGGAAGCAAGATTTTAGAACTATCTCTAGAATGAAGCTTAATCCTAAGCAAGAGTTAGAATTATCTCTAGAACAAAGCTTAATTCTCCAAAGTCTAGATAGAACACTTGAATTCTAGTCAATAAAAGATAACAAGATCCCATCACAAGTCATAGAGTCATCCCTAGAATGAGGCTTGATCCTTAGGAGTTTGAGTTAGACTGTCCCAATACTTGTCCATCGAACTATGTTAAGGACCATTATAAGTGTGATCAATTGATCAAAAGATGAGATATATAACATATGATGCCAGATAAAGGGGAACAAGATGTCCTGAGTGATGAGATGCCCCCAATAATCAAGACATAAGATTTAGATTGATTTGAATCAAGATTTGAAAGATTTAATGATGTAATCATCCTACCTCCTTCAAGAGAGAGATTAAAAGATGACATACCAGAACACTAATGCAGAGCAGTATATTGAAAGACATAAAGAAATTTGAGGTTTAGAAGAAAATAGAAGAGATCAGAAGGATCTGAAGAAAATTTGAAGTTGATTTGAAGTGATTTTGAGGTCCAAAAGACCAAGTTTGACCAAAGTTGACCAAATTTGAGTAGAGTTGACTTTTCCAAAAAAATTGAAAATTTGAAGAAAATGTGATCTGAAAATATTTGAAAATTCAAAAAGCATTAGAAAAATGAACTACACAAGAATTCAATTGTGTTGGTCCCAAAATTTTGAAATGTAATTTTGAGCTATTTAAGTGTGTAAAATTTTGAATTTGATCTCAGAAATGAGTAGCCAAACTAGCTATGAGGGTAATTTTCATGTCAAGTGGAGCACTTTGAAAAATTAGGTCAAAACCTACATAAAGGCCTGAAAGGTCTTTTTCAATTCATTTGTGCCTTTTTCCTTTTGTGAAGAAGAGAGCTTTGAGGAGAAAGATAGTGGTCCTCATGCCTTTGCATCGATTTGAGCATTCTAGGTGTTACAGTTGGCCAACAAATTATGAACCTCTAGTGAGTCATCGATTACCTGCCTTTTCATTGAAATTTTTACATGGTTTTTTTTTGTTTTTATCACATTTTTAGCTTTTTAAATTTTTTTGCCATCAAATTTCATGCAAGAACATCATTCTTCACATGATCCTCAATCACCTATCACATGAGGAAGTACCAAAACAATAATTCTTTACTTGGTGTTTTCGGTTTCCTTGCACTAGAGATACCTATCTCTTGTGTGAGCGACCCTAAAAATGATTGATTTAATACTGAGTGTATTGATTGATCTCACATGAAGATTTGATTTCTCAAGAAAAAGAATGTAGTCTCGTGTGAGAAAATGAGATCTCACATGAAAAACTAATGTAGTTTGCAAAATTTTTGTGTTGAAATTTAATTTTTCATTGTAGTTTCACACTTTTATTTTTCATTGTTGCATGTCTGGTACTGATTGTGTTCCTATTTTTTTTGTGTTTGTAGATTATGTTTCCTGATGTCACATTTAGATCACATTATCCTCCTTATGGAGCATTGATTAGATAGTTAGATGTCATAGAGCTTATGCATATTGATCCCCTCAACCTATCACATCTTTGCCAAATTCTCACATTATTGGTGAATTATGGTTTACTAATTGCACTCATGGAGCATTTCCACTCGGAGACAAGTGCATTCCATTTGTCATTGGGAGAGATGACCATCACCCTAGAGGAAATCTACAAGATTCTATGGATACCCTTCCATACCCCTTGAGTGGTGTATGAAACATAGCCACAGTTAGGTACAAGGACACTAAGGGCCATTTTCCAAGAGGACCTCATCATGGGTTGGCCCATCACCTGGGATGAGCTAGTGCACACATATGGTCCCACCCACAAATTACCGACAGTGCTTAGAGTATTCATTAGCTACCTTCTAATGCCCAAAAAAGGCTAGCATGGAATCAAGTGTGGATGGGGATGGATGCTATAGTAGATGTTGGATAAGATGGCACATTTTGGATAGGGTCAATATATGCTAGCCTACATGTTCCACGAGATGCATTAGATTGTCTATCATGAGAGGAAGAGCATGGCCATTGGGGTCTATGTTCTTTAGATGTGCACATGGAAGCACCTGCCCATCACAAGACCAATTTTCTAGGATATGAGATAGGACCATGTGCCCTATATATGCAAATATTGGGGAAAGATCACCCAGGTAGCTCTAGGTAAGACCAAGTAGTGGAGAGGTTAGTTAGATGACCTAGTAGCAGTAGTGTGGCAATCCTAGAGAGAGATTGAGGTGTAAGATGATGCTCAGGTGGAACTTGGCTACATGTTTTCCTCTCAACCATTGATTGGTCATTTTATTGTTGTAATTGATAGATTTCCCTTGACTCACATGTCATAATAGTATGGTCAACCACAAGATATTTTGTAGAACTACTATAGATATTCTAGGTTTGCCTTAGATGTAGAGTGAGGATAATTAGTCAGACTAGACTAGGGAAGATTGATGATCGATGCATGATCTATTGCTATGACTTAGTGGGATTACTTGGTAGCTATAGAAGATGGGGGGATAACTCTAGCATACTAGGTGCATTTTTTCCGTCATCCCTTCCCGCATTTCACAGACCTAGTTGGGATGGCAATGCTAAGACAACCAGTACAATAGCCACCATAATAGCCAATATAGCAACAACATAGACCTAGGAAACATACCTCATAGGTACAAATTCCTCCCTGAAAGATGGGAGATGATGCAGGTGTAGGTGATAGTGGCTGCGGACACAAACTTCAATGAGGTGAAATGGGCACATTGGATACTATTGGAGGAGATGCACAGAGGCAACAATTTGAGTGGAAGTATCCATCTGAGTAGCCTAAGTCCATAGTTGGTGATGAGGAGATGCCAGATCAGCTCTCTCCTGATCCACATCAGGATGCCTTGAGGAGGACTAGAGAGTGTTTGAGAGAAGCATACTGACAACTCACTAAGATGTAGATACAATTGGTGATGTGTGATATTTTCCTAGTTGGACCAAGAGTGAGAGAACCAGATTCTTTGCATGGAGCTAAAGCAACAATAAGAGGAGACTCAACTATAGAGTGCTAAGGTGACATACTATTATGTTAGATATATTGGAATAATCCCTAAGGTTGTAGATCAAATGCCCCAATTTTTTGGGTATGCAAGAACATTAGATAGCATACGATGGCTAGTGAGACTAGATGCCCCTCCTCCTCCTCCTCCACCTAGGGATGAGGGAGAAGGAAATAGTTAGACATTCTTTCTTCCAATTTTGATTTTGGCTATGTATCAATTGGTGTACTAGTACTATTATGTATCATTTTAAGATCAACGATGCTCGATTAGTGTTTAGTTTTGCATTGATGTACACTTGACTCCATATATATATGATATTTTTGAGTCCAGTATCTTTGCATGTGTCACCTTTTCTTTTTCATAGTTTTTCATCTATGAGATGTGTAATGATATGATTATGAATGCAAATTTGATATGATGTATGAATGTAGTGTAGATGAGATTAATATGTAAATATGTATGTGAAATGCAAAATGTGAATGCTCTAACATATCATATAGGTTGCAATTTTGTTGATAGTGATGGGTATCTCAAGAAGATTGAGAGGACAAACCAAAGAACTAAGTTCTTGTGTAGCTGTGAAGTAATGTGATACTTTAAAGAAATTGATAACTCCTCATGTTGAAGGATACAAGTGAAGCAATGTTCAAACCATGTGCTTATTCAAGCAGAGTATGTAATGAAGTTCTATGCTAGATGCAACCCTAGGTCTTTTTACTGAGCTCATAAAATTATCATCACTGAGTGTTTAGCTAAACCCAAAAATGTCATACAATTCTCACTAATGTTTCAATCATGAGAATATGAATACAACACATGTCCTAGTTTTGTTAGGATTAAATATAAGCATTTCAAGCACAAGAAGCTAGAGTGACTAGAATATTTGTTCCTTTTGACATAGCAAGTGAACATAAGCATCAAAGCATAAATGCTAGGATGACCAGAATGTTTTTTGCATGTAGAAACACCATACACATGAGATATCCTTCCTATGCTAAGTAATCAGTAAGTATTCTATCCGCAATGAGCCTTACATTTGTAACCTAAGACAAAAGTGTGCTAATGATGTAGGAGTATCTTGGGTTTTCTTGGTGACTACTTTGGAGTACATGGGAGGAGGTTCAGTAGTTCCTTTGGAGGGTACTTAGATTGGTATTCAGTCAAAGAAGGACTAGTGCTCAACATGCTTTGGGAACTCGACATGGTCTTGGGTTGCTTGGCATGGTCTATGGTTGCTCAACATTGTCTAGGAACTTGACATGGTCTTTGGTTGCTCAACATTGTCTATGGTTGCTCAACATGGTCTATGGTTGCTTAGCATGGTCTGGGGAGCTCAGCATGGTCTTTGGCTGCTCAACATGGTCTATGGAGCTTGGCCTTGGTTAGGAATTTTGTGCTTATTGTAGGATATGTAACTAATTTTCCACAATGAGTTAGAGGATTAAGATTTTAGGGATTGAAGAGTGCCTAGAGTACCAACTAAGGTTCAAAGTGTGAGTTGTAATTCAATTGGAGCTAGGTGATATTGTGATTTTACTTGGATATTGATTTTGGGCATTTAATTGATATTATAGGCTGACTTGTGGCATTTAATTTATGTATTTGTATTTAATTTGTGTTTTAGGATTGCTTGTGGCTTATATTGGTATAAGTAGGAGTTGTGGGGAAGCCTTTAGTCATTATTCATCCATCATGGAGAAGAGGAGGTGGTAGAGGAGAAAATTTGGAGAAGAGCTAGTAGTTGTGGCTTGGAAAACAAGGAGATTTCCTGGTGGGCTTGCGAGCGCAAGTTGAGATCTTCCTTGGGGGTTTCTACCAAAGTGTAGATCTGGACTAGCTAGGGTTTGCAATAGATCTTAAGGGACCTTGCAAAACTATTATTGTAATTTCTATTGTATTTGGCCATAACTGGAAAGGCCTTATAGCCTGACACATTGCATTTAATAGTTATTTTATAAATAAATAGTTGTGATTTGGTATCAGATCTTATGTTCTTGCTTCTTGCTGTTGTGTTTCTACTATGTGTTTGTATTGCTAGGAGCTAGGACATCTCCTTTGGGGATACTCTTTCCTTGTACTACATCAACTAAGTATACTTGCAGTGACTCATATGTTCACTTAGTAGGACAAGTATCAATATTTATTGTAGCATAGAAAATTCAATCAAACAAGGCAGGCGAAGAACCAACCTCACTAAGTTATCCATATAAAAGGAGTCAAGGTACACACTACCATCCAATATGAGATGGATGCTCTTATAGTGGAAACCCCTTTTACATAGATGCTTCAAATCATTGGAACTAGGAAAGAGCATGCCCCCATCTTCACTTCTCTAGTCAAAAAAGACATCATCAGGTTTCTCAAAGGAACACGATAAAATGAAAGGAAAACAAACAAATTAAATCTCAGTATATTTCAAACTAGTATGAATTTCATCATTTTAGTTTTTTTGTTATAGGATTGATGTCAAGTGTCAATGTTTAGAACATATGTAAAAGAAATCTCTTTAGTAGGGTGATGAGAGTAGATAGACATAGTTAGAACAACTGGTGACTAACATCAAAGAGGGATCTTTAGTAAGAAGAACCTTAGAAGGAAAATGGGTGAGAGTAGATAGATACAATCAAAACAACTAATGACTGATGCAAATGAGATTTTTTATGAGAGGAATCTCTAGAGTGGCACAAGTGATAGTAGGCAGAAGCAATTAGAATAACTAGTGACTGATGCAAAAGAGATTACTATGACATTATAGGGTGTTTCCCCCTAAGTCTATAACAAGATTCAATCTATGGATGCATGAGTGAAATTAGAGAGCTAAAGTAGGAAAACAACTATACAAGAGCTAGAAGATGCACTGCAAGATATAGCATTTGAAACAAGAGGCACTTGTTTACCAAGTTTCCACCTTCTTGGAAGATATTCTTTTTTTTCTACCATGATGCCTATTTGTTAGGCATTCATCAATGACACTTTTTTTTTTCTTTTTTCTTTTTGTATTTTTGATTTTTCACCTTTTTGGTATTACCAAGGCACCTATTTCTAGGTGTTCACCAAGATAATGATTTTTTCCAGGACTTATAACTATGTACAAAGAGCTTGTGGAATCATGTTAGCTATAGAACCACTTTAGATGGAGAGTGTTGATGGGCTCCTTGAGCACCTCTCCCAAGGTTGTTAAAAGTTGGTAAGCATTGAAACCAAACACTACAGTAACTATGTATGGACAAAACTAGTTGGGTTTGAACTCCCCCTTTAGTACTTTCTCCTGATTCTTAGAGTTTTATCTCAGAATGAGATCACCCACTTAGAAGTCATGTGGCTTAACTTTCTTATTGTAACTTATAGACATATGCTACTGATAAGCTGAAAGATGATCACATGCCCCTTGTCAACATTCATCTAACAATTCTAGCTCTTGGAGCCAGGATATTCTATAGTCATCATCAGTAATGAGGACCTTCATAGAGATTCTCAAAGTAGGAATCTTGACCTCAATTAGAAGCACAACATCCACTCCATATACTAAAGAAAAGGGTGTTGTACATGTTGGAGTCCTGATACTTATTTTGTAAGCCCAAAAAGATAGATTAATCTCAAGGTGCCAGTCCCTTCTAGATTTTTTGATCATGCAATGTAAGATCTGAAGGATAGCCTTGTTGGATGCTTCCACTTGACTATTAACTTAGGGATAGTAAATAGAAAACCAATGTTGCATGATTCTAAACTTTTTGCATAACTCTTTAAGATCCTTGTTTTTAAATTGTCCTCCATTGTTAGTAATGATGGAGGATGGTACACCATACTTGCATATGATGTAATTCATAATGAAAAGAGCTGTGATTTTTCCATTTTTTATAGAGAGAGGAACTGCCTCTACCCATTTAGTGAAGTAATATGTAGCTGTAATAATGAATTTATGTCCATTTGATGAAGACAGGTGAATCTGACCCAAAAGATCAAAGGCCCATTATTGGAATGGCCACAATGTGCTAGATGGAATTAGCTCCCTAGCTGGAGTATGAATCAAATTTCTATGGAGTTGGCATTGTTTACATGACTTGGCATATTTCATTGCCTTGTGCTCCATATTTGATCAATAGTAACTAACTCTAATAAGTTTATGAGCTAGTGTTAAGACATTAGAGTGAGATCTACAAATGTCCCAAGTGCATCAATTAATGCATGTTTGGACTTATTAGGTTCTAGATACCTAAGGAGTGTTCCATGAAGAACTCTCCTAAACAAGTGGTCAATAATAATAACATACTGCACTATCAATAAGGTGACATTTTTCATTCTAGGTTAGATTGTGTAGAATTTTTTGGTGATCTAGATAAGAGTATATATGGTGGTAGAGGGACGATTCATATCCTACAATAGAAAAAATTATCCTAGATTCAGGGGAATTATAGGTCGGGTAGAGTAACATCTACACTAGGAACTCATGTCAAAACTCATTCTTTGGCATTTGTAACATGGAATCAAGCATAGAAATTGTGTTAGCTACTTTGTTTTCTGGCTAAGGAATTTTTTAAAAAGTGACATGAGCAAAGTATTTCTTTAGATCATCAACCATGCATTTATAAGGTATCAATTTCTCATCCTTTCTCTGATACACATCTTTGACCTAGTTGATTATGAGTTGTGAATCACCAAAGATATTTAATTCATCAATGCTCCACTTGACTGCAATATTCATGCCATTAATTAGGGCTTCATATTATGCAATATTGTTTGTACAAGGAAACATAATATCGTATGCCTTAGGTAGTGAATACTTCTATGGTGTTATGAATAAGAGCACAACACTGGATCCCTATTGTGTGAAGGAGCCATAAAAAAAAATCACTCAAGTTTGGTGTGTTAGCATTAGAATTGATTCATTAGGAAAGTTAATGTTCAGCAGAAGGAGACTTTGCATCGGTTCTCTTGCTAATTGATCAGCAATTGCTTTCCCTTTGACAACCGTTCTCTCAAAATATTGAATATCAAACTCACTTAGTATCATGACCCACTTAGCTAACCATCTTGTTAGAGCCTCCTTGATAATTAATTATTTTAGTGGATCAATTTTAGCAACCATTCATGTAGTATGAGCAAGCATGTAGTGTCTCAACTTTTGGGAAGAAAAGACAACTACCAAGCAAGCTTTCTCAATGGTGCTATACTTCATTTCATAGGAAATCAATGTGTGACTGAGATAGTAGATAGCTCATTCCTTGTTATCATTGTCCTCCTGAGTTAGCAAGATACCAAGAGATGACTCTATTACTAAGATGTCCAAAATTTGAGGCTTCCCATAGATAAAAGGCATCAAGATTGGTGGATTAGCAATGTATTACTCTATCTATGTTAAGCTTTGATCATAATATTTGTTCTAGTTATACTTGACACCTTTATGTAGAGTCTTTGTAAAAGGCTGTGACTTGTCTACCAACTGTGAGATGAATCTACGAATGGATTGTAGTATTCCTTGGAAGCCCCTCATTTGAATGATATTATGGGTGGAGGAATGTCCATGATCACTTGAACTTTCTCTAGATCTACCTCAATTCCTTTTGCAGAGACAATGTAACCAAGTAGTTTTTCAGAGGTGAAACCAAATGGACATTTCTTGAGGGTGAGTCTTAGACTAAAATTCTCCATACAATCTAGCATGGATCCCAAATCTTGAAGGTGAGTGTTGTGTTTTGTACTCTTAACTAAGATATCATTGACATAGTCTTCCATTATCTTATGCATCATACCATAGAAGATTGTAGTAACTACTTTTTGATATGTGGCACCAACATTTTTCAAACCAAATGGCATCACATTCCAATAGAAGGTTCCCCATGCACAAGTGAAAATAGTCTTTTATTGATCTTTTGGTACAATTTTAATCTAATTATAACTAGAAAATCCATCCATGAGTGAGTACATTTCATATCCTTCTATCATAGCCACAATCATATCAATGTTGGGAAGTGGAAAATCATCCTTTGCACATGCTAATTTTAGATCTTGGAAATCAATACAAAATTTGATATATTTTTAATGCTTGGAGACTAGAACAATGTTTTGAAATCCATTCAATATAGTCAATAGCATAGATGAAACCAACTTTTAGAAGTTTTTCCAATTCAACTTTAACAAGTAATGCAACATGAGGATGCATTTTCCTGAGTTTCTAGTTGATCGATTTAACTCTTGGTGCAATAGATATATGATGCATTATGAGATCAGGATCCAAGCCTGGCATATCTGAGTAAGTCCACGTAAAATTATTCATTTTCTCTTGGAAGAAGGAAATCAATTCCTCTCCCTTCTATAGATAAAGAATATGAAAGGTGTATCATATGAGGCTCTTCCTCTATTCCCAAGTTGATCAACTATGTCGGCTCTATCAAAATCGATGATCCTTCCTAAAAATGACTAGGAAGCACATCACATATCTCATCCTTAGGTGCCTCAGAGAAATTTTCACCTTTGGATATGTCTTTTATTTTTACTATTTTGGGTTTTGATACTGCCACAATGTGGTTTTCACCATTAGACCTTCTAATTATTATTTTTTTAATTGTGTGACTGAGATATTTGATGTCAACTTCAGTCATGTTGATGCTTTGTTCACTGGTGGAAGACATTACAGGTTTGACAATATTTAAGTAGAAGGCAAGAGCATAGTTATTCTAGAATTTAGGGACTTCAGTAGATGCATTAGAATTATACTCTATGAGCTCAAGATAGGTGAGTGAAAGAGATGTGGCAGGTTTGATGTTGTTCATGGTTTAATCATCAAATACTTAGACAAGTAAGTTGAGACCTAGAGCAACTTTATCCACAAGTGTGTTCGAATGCCTTTGAGTTCTAATGCCATTAATTGAAGACTCAATGATACTAGTTGGATGAGACTCATCCAACCTAACCCTAGATGATTCACCTACTTTGAGCTTATTTTCATAGACATGAACTTGATCTATGTCTTTTTCTATAGCTACTTCTAAGAGAGAGTTGAATTAGCGCTCTCGAGAATCTATGCTATGTGGAGACAAACTATCAAATTCCCCAATAGTAATAGGGACCCATTCTCCTTCATCATTTGGATTTTTAAAAAGTTTCTCAATGACCATAGTATCAGTTGATTCACCTTGTTCCTTAGTGGTGTTGTTAGAAGAATCACTGTTCACATCTGTTGTGCTGACACATAGTACAAAGTCATCTAGTTCTACAAAAAATTTAACAAGATCAAAAGGGATTGGATAAGAATAAGGATCCTCATCATCAAAATTGTCCTCATGATCATTAGACTTAGTTTGTGACTCATGTTTAGATGAACTCTAAGGTTCTAGTATGAATTTTTTAATGCCTAGGTAAAAGGGAATCTTCTTGAAACCTAGGCCTAATGCATCTCAAGACCTTCTAGCTATCACTTTGATAGGATCAATCAAGTGATTTTTGTTGCATTGAATTGGACCATTCCCTTTGTAGCCAAAGAATTTCACAAGTTTAAGACCTATAAGGCCCACACTCATACCTTATTATAAACTGTAAGGAATGGATATGTTTAGGAGTTAATTAGGTCATGATCAACATTTTTGTTATTAACAATTATTTATGAGATCCTATTAGAGACTAATGTAGATCTTGATTATTAAAGGTTGATACCATATCCAATAACATTAGGATGATAAGATAAGACCCTATGAAAAATGGGACTCAATATGTTCAAGCTAAGAACTTAGCCATGAGATTCAAGGTGTGATCCATAAGGCAATTAGGAAAGATAAATTAACATTCACTCTAGTGAGAAAAACAATGAATGTAGGACAACAAAACATGTGGTTACATTCAGAAATTGGTTTTAAATTATTATGACATAATTATGAAAACATTCTAATAGTCTGAGGAATTAACCCTAGAAACTCACATACAAACCCCTTGTAATGTGATAAAGGGATATTGCTAGGAATGTCACTATGTTTAACTTGATTGACAGGAAACTAGTTAACTAGTCTGTACATTAGTTATTTTCACTTAGGACATATATGTTAATATCAATTTAATATGTTTTCATGATTTACCAAAGAGGAATTTAGAGTTTCATTGTTATGTTAGAAAGAGTTATGATAATATTTAGAATGATAATAAGTTATGTTAAGAAAGATAATTTTTGATACACATACTTGATATTTCAATGTTTTGAATATTTATGAGAATGATTAGATGAAATTTAATTGTATATGTTATGCAAATTATGTGATATTGGGTTATTCTACACTTATTTGTATGTATTTTTATATTATTTCATTGGGCTACTAATGTTTAAGTTGAGTGTGCAGGAAAATTGAACCATGGAAATTATTTTGGGAAACAAGGTTCAAACCTATGTGAACATGATAAAGCTAAGGTGAATCTTTGGAAGATTCAAAAACCTTGTTGTATTGTGTTTATTTGTAATGTGATTGTGCATGGGTGTTATAAGTTCAAAGATCATAATTAATTAGAGACATATCATCATGATGTGTAAAGTGTTTTAATGTGTGTGTGTCATTTGACACTTGTGTTTTCTATGTGTAAATGACATGTCATATAGGGTTTTGGGCATGAAGTCACTTAACCTAAATTTAATTCTATTTTGAAATTAAGTTAACCCACCCTATAGGGTGTTAGGATGAGTCACCTTCATGATGGAATTTAAATTAAATTTGATAAAAACTTTATAGAGCCTAAAAGTGGTTCCCAAGTGCTATATTGGTGAAAATAAGTCACCCACATGGTAGTAGTATAGGTTGGAGTTCTAAATATACCCATAAGTTGGTCTAGGGGACTTAGGAGACCCTCTAAACTAGTCATTTTCAAGCCAATTCGAAAATTAAAGTGTCACATGACTTTTTTCCTCATTCCTCCATCTAGGTAAGTCCTATTGGTAGAAGGTACAAGGGTGTAAGAGGGGTAGGTAAGGATGGAAGTGGAGATCTTTTTAGGGAGCTTGTCCCAAACTTAGTGGTTGTTCACCCACTCAACCACTATCTAATTGTAGAGACACTTAGGGTTTGAAGGAAGAAACTTGAAAGAAAAAAAGGGAAGCTCTCCATCACCATTTTTCATAACCCTAGCTTGGAAAGAGGTTAGTGCTTCATGCCATGTTCTCTCTCATCTCATGAAAGTTAAAAGAAGGAAATTAGAAGAATGTTCTTGTAAGATGTATGTGTTTGCATTTGATATGTAGTAGTTGTGTAAGAAAAAGTGATTGAAATGATAAAATATAATAAAATGAAATAGCATGAAATAATAGATTTAATCCAAGAGAGCAAGAAGAGTTTTACCATACAAATGATACAAGATCAATGGAGCAATACCAATGAGGAAGCAAAACAAGAGACAAAGATTTGATAAGGGGAAAGAAAAGAAAACCCCTTGTGAGTATTATGAATGAGGCAAATGCCAGAGAGAGAGAGAGAGAGAGAGAGAGAGAGAGAGAGAGAGAGAGAGAGAGAGAGAGAGAGTGGAGCAAAATATCTCATTTACAATAGCATCAAAAACTTGATCTAAATAATGGAGACTAGATGAAAATGAGAGAGAGAGAAGCACCTCTTTTAAAGAGATGAGAAAGGAGTTACATGTCTTTGCATGTGTAACTCCCATTTCTATGAATGCCACATTCATAAAAGGTGTGTGCAAAGTGTCAAGTTCCTCTTAAGGAAGAATATCTATTTTTCTTATTAAAAGAAATACAAAAATGAGTTGTCCTCACAAGTGGACAATAGGACAAGAATGACATGTCCTTTACATGTGGACTAGAGGACAAATAAATAATACATAAGGGATACCTTGGTTTATCCCAATAAATAAATAAATACAACCAAGGAAAGATTATTAATTCTAACACCCCCCTTTAATCTTTACTTGGGGAGATTACATCAAAGGGTATCAAACCCAAGTTCTTACAATGAAATTCAAATTTCTCTCTAGAAAGAGGTTTTTTCAAAATATTAGCAACTTGATCTTCACCCTTGCAATAGATAAGGGACACTTTCTTTTCTTCAATGTGTTCTCTAATGAAGTGGTGGTGGAGAGAAATATGTTTTGAATTTGCATGGTAGATAGGATTCTTTGCCAAGGCTATTGCACTTTGATTGTAACAATACAAAGGTGTAGATTCTTGTTGAGGTAGACCCAAATTTTCAAGAGTTATTCTAAGCCATAGAGCTTCTTTAGATGCATAAGTACAACTTTTATATTCAGCTTCGGTAGAACATAGAGAAATAGAGGTGTCTTTCTAACTTTCTCAAGATATAGCACCTGAACCAACAAAGAAACAATAACCACAAGTAGATTTCCCATTGTTGGGATCTCCACCTAAATTAAAATCAGTAAATCTTTGTAAAGTAAAAGTAGAATTGGCATCATAAAATAAACCTAGATTAAGAGTTTCTTTGATATATCTTAATATTCTTTTAGCTACTTTAAAGTGTGTTTGTTGAAGTTTGGACATAAATCTTGAAACTAAACCAACACTATATGCAATATCGGGTCTAGTAAGGGTGAGATAATTTAAACTTCCTACAAGTTGTCTATAAGAGGTAGCATCAACAAAAGGAGTGTTTGTATCAACCATTAACTTAGTTCCTAATTCACATGGAATAGAAACATGGTTAGAATCATTCATTTGAAACCTATCCAAAAGATCTTGAGCATACTTTCTTTGAGAAAGAAAAATGCCCTTAGGTGTTTTCCATATTTGCATTCCTAAAAAGTAATGTAAAATTCCTAAATTAGTCATTTGAAATTTTTGATTGAGTTGAAATTTAATATCAGAAATCAAGGTGTTAGAACTTGAAGTAAGAATCAAATCATCAACATATAGAATAATAATGATAATATCATTTTGAATATGTTTAATTTATAAGTTAGGATAATTTTTACTTCTATCAAAACCTTGAGAAATAAAAAATGCATTAATTTTGGAATACCACTCTCTTGGAGATTACTTTAAACCATAAACATATTTCTTTAGTTTACATACTAAATGCTCATTACCTTCTTTGATAAAACTTGGTGGTTGAGCCATATAAATTTTTTCATGTAAATCACCATTTAAAAAGTCACTTTTAACATCCATTTGATGAATAAGCCAATTCATTTTTGAAGCTAAAGAAAGCACAATTTTTATAGTAGGCATTTGATGTGAGAGCAGCTTGACCCTTCATACATTATGATGAATTGCATAATATTGTAATATTTAAGTCATTTAGATTTCATATAACCATGTTGAAAAAATGGTTAAAATGCTTAACTTTGCATTGTGATGTATTAAAAAGTAGAAAAAAATACATTTTCATTGTAATGGGAGTGCTTCAAAAAATCATTGAAAAATGTACAAGGGTTAAAAGATTGCATTGGGTTGGTTAAAAAGGTGATTGGGAAGTTTTAAACCACCAAAACCACTTTAAAATAATTGTATTGGTCGTTCCAAAGAGAGAGGGGTGAATGAGAAGAAGAAAAATTCATTTTGAAGCAATTGGTTTTCAAGAACTTGTCATTTTTGATTGGTTTTAACTATTTTAGTGCTGGTTCCAGGTCTTTTATGGCCATGTACAGCCTATAACCTTTGTATTTTCTATATATTTGAAGATTAGGATTAATAATATTCTCTCTCTTTTTGGTTTGGAACAATTTTATTAAGTTTTGAAGAAGTTATGCTAGTTTTGGTAAAAGTGGTTGTTTGCAGATTTGAGGATGCCCATATACAATCAGATTTAAAGGCTTGGTACAGACATATTTGGATGAAAAAGAAACTCTATTTGTATTCATTGGAAAGATAGATGAACCAGATTTGATTTCCAATTGTTTTGAGGCATTTTCATTTAGATATGTGTCAGTTATGTTCATTTTAATGAAGACTGGTTTTTAAGAATTTATTTTGAAGTTATAGACAATGATTGGTGCTTGTAGAACAGTTTATCAATTGAAAAATGGAATGGCTTATATATTCAGAAACTAGAATCATATATGGTTTATGAAATTTTTTTTTTGTTTCATTTGGAGTCATTTTGAGAAAGTTATTAGATTCCCAAGGAAGGGTTACTAGTTTTACTTCTGATTTATGATAGAGAAAATGGGTCTACATGCAGAGACTATAACATCTAATGGATTGAGTTAGTTTAGCTCATATTTTGATATGTTTTAGAATTTCTAATTTAGAAAAAATTATCCAAAGGGTTTTGCAATAACATTTAAGGATTGAAAGTTATGATTAATGTACTTGGGTATAGCAGTCAGACCATGTGAATGGTAACGTATTGTAAACCAATATTAGAAAGAGTTTTGTTTTGCCTCATGAGATGTCTAAAAATGGAATTTATTTAATGGATTTTTAAAGGATACTCATGTATCCCAACATGTGGTTTACTACATTTCTTCTATTTACATTAGCATTTTAGTAACTAGTTCAAAAGTTTCATTGTAATCTAAACCTTCAATTTGGAAAAATCCCCTAGCTAGTAGTCTAGCTTTAAACTTACTAATTTCATTATTTGCATTGAGTTTGGTTTTATATAACCACTTGCATGAAAATAAATTCTTACCATGAGGTAAAGAGACTAAATCCCAAGTTTCATTAGAGATTAAGGTATCATATTCCTCTTGCATAGCTTTTTGCCAATGAGGTTGAATCTTAGCTTGTTCAAAAGTTTGAGGATTATTAGAGTTCATGAGAGAAGTCATCAAACTATAATTACAATAATTAATTCTCCTAGGTTCAATTCCACCAAATCTAGTAAGATAATCATCTCTTTCATTAAGTAAACCTTGAACCCATTTAGATCTTCTCTTATTAGTAATAGATTCATCACTAGAAGAAGAGTCATGATCTATAAATGCATCATTAGTATCAACATCATTACTAGAATTAGAAGAAATAGGAGGAATAAAAGAAAATACTTGAGGAGTAGGGTTTAGAGAAGGTGTAGGGTTTAGAGAAGGAGGTTGGTCCTCCACTACTACAATATTACTTTCACTAAATTCATCATTTTGAACCTTGGAACAATCATGTACTTCATTTTTTGCAATACAAATATCTCTTGCAATTTGAACTTTGTTAGTAAGAGGATTATAGACTCTATAACCTTTAGTATTTTCATCATACCCAACGAATATAAATGGAGAAGATTTAGCATCTAATTTATGCCTTTTTTTTTTGGGTGTATGAACATAAGCAACATATCAAAATATCCTTAAGTGTTGTAAATTGGGCTTTCTACCTAGCCAAGCTTCTTCAAGAGTTATATCCCTCAAAGCCTTAGTAGGAGTTCTATTAAGAATATAAGTGGCACAAGACATAGCTTCAACCCAAAACTTATAATCCATATTTTTTACATGTAACATGCATCTAGCCATTTCCACAATAGTTCTATTCTTCCTTTCTGCTACACCATTTTGTTGTGGTGTATAAGGAATAGTAAGCTGATGTTTAATACCAAATGATCTTAAGTAAGAATGAAAGGCATTATTAACATATTCAATACCATTATCAGTTCAAAGAATCTTTATCTTAGAATCAAATTGCCTTTCTACTAACATATAAAATTTGGAAAATGTATCAAGTACTTGATCTTTATTATGTAATAAATATATCCAAATTATTCTAGTAAAATCATCAATGAGAGTAAGAGCATACCTTGATCCTTGAATGGAGATATTTTCTATAGGTCCTAAAAGATCACTATGAATCAATTGTAACTTATGGGATGCCCTCCATGATGAACCATGGTGAAAGGGCTCTCGATGCATTTTGCCACTCATGCACCTAGTGCATGTAATCTTAGATGGAACAATATGAGGTAATTCTTCAACCATATGAGATTTTAGCATCAATGATATATAATCAGAATTCAAATGACTAAGCCTTTCATGCCATACATTAAAATCAATATTTTCTTGCAAAGAGTACCTTGAAGAGGTAAACTCATAAAACTTGAATAAGTTATCATGACCCAACTTAGCATTAGAAACGACAACATTAGTGCTAGGATCAATAATAGAACACATGTCCTTATGAAATTCAACTTTATAATCTTGACATAATTTAGCAACTGAAAGGAGATTGGTTTTCAAGTCAAGAACATAAAGAACATCATGTAACTTTCCATTTGGAACATTAATAGCACCAAATCCTTCAACTTTGCAACTATGATTATTAGCTAATTGAATTGGAGTATTTGAAGGATCGGGTTGCAAAGAATCAAAAACTTCTTTATGAGATGTAACATGTTTAGAAGCACCACTATCAACTATCCATTCTAATCATTTAGAGGCATTGTAACTAATAGTAAAAGCATGACGAAATTGATTACCATGAGATTTTTTATTATTGTTATTGATAGGTTGCTTATCATTTTACTTTTGAAAACAATTGTTAGTGAAATGACCATCTTTCCCACAATAAGTACAATGAAATTTCTTATTAGGACTATTATATTGATTAATTAGGATGGTTATTATTACGATTTGTATTTTGATTATTATTGTTGTTAAAAGAAGGTCTAGAATTAAATAGGTTGCTATTATTGTGATGATTATTAAAGTTATGATTGTTATGATTATTATTGAAATTATGAGTATTAAAATTTTGATTTTGATTATTATTTGGAGCATGATAAGATGATCTAAGATTTTGATTTTGATTTTTAGACACAAATGCATGTTCATTAGATCTAAGAGTACCAAATTGCAATAACTTAGCTTCCTCTTGACATAACAAATTTTGAAAAATATTATACGTTAATTGATTAGACAAAGTAAGAATAGAAAGTTGAGAATGAACATTAGTGATAAATTGTTGAAATTGTCTAGGAAGACATTTATTTAAAATAATGGTAATTAATCTAATATCAGTGAGAGTAACGCCTAATCCAATTAGTTGACTTTTAATATAATCAAATTCAAGTAAAAATTCATCCATGGATTTGAAATCAATATACCTCAAGTCTTCCAAATTGTCTTGAAATTAAACCTTGTGTGATTCAGATGGCCTATCATACGTTTGCTTGAAAATATCCCAAGCTTCGTGGGCATTAGTGCAATGAGAAATTAGGACATATAAATCTGGGTTAAGAGATATACCAATGAGGCCAAGGGCTTCCTCATTTTTAGTATTCCATGAATTTTTTTCATCCTGTGTAGTTGAAGTACTAGGAACTACAGAAGAGTCAGTAGCAACATCTAAAATATGCTTAAAACAGAATATAAACGAAAGATGAGTTTTCCAAACATGATAGTTTGAGTTATTTAACTTGATTTTTGGAATTAAAGTCGGCATGATTTAAAAATTAAATTTAAAATTTAAATAATAGATTTGAAATAAAAAAGTGAGACTTATAATCCACAAGAATGTTAAATAATTATTAAGAGATTTTGAGAGTCAAAATTAAAAACTAAAATGTTCCCTGCAAAGCCACTGGTCAGATTGAAGAAACAAGAAAAAAAAAATTTGAAAATTTGAAAAAAAGTGTTACCTTTAGAGAACGATAAATTTTTTTTACTTAACTCTATTTTCAATAAAATTTAAAGGGGTTTTTCATTTTTATGTCTTCTAAACATTGTAAAAATTTCAGCCAAACCCAATTCACGGATTGAGAGATATCATAAAAATATGATCTACCATCTTAAAACTTGAGAAAATAAATAATACTGCACATATAGTACAATAACTTTTGCAATACTATTCTGATACAAATAAAATTTAAAGGGTTTTTTTATATTTTTATATTTTTAAAAAGTTATTAAAATTTCAACCAAATCCAGATCAT
Organism: Cupressus sempervirens; assembly: GCA_028749045.1. Classification (NCBI taxonomy): domain Eukaryota; kingdom Viridiplantae; phylum Streptophyta; class Pinopsida; order Cupressales; family Cupressaceae; genus Cupressus; species Cupressus sempervirens. The sequence continues at coordinate 1,041,136,729 of CM053787.1, forward strand.
AGATTATGAGATATAAGAAAAATACAAACTGCTGTAATTTACTTTCTAAAACAAAAAATACAAAAAAAAAACTTGAATTTCAAAAACTTAAAAAGCTTACAACAGAAATAGGGTTAGATACAATAAAAAAAAAAAAAAATAAAGAATCCTTTGGCGGCAAGCCTTCCAAAGATGGTTAGAATGAATAAGAAAGAAGAAAATCTGCAAAAGAATAAGATAAGACTTTCAATATTTCAAATTTCAAGATCTTCACAATATCAAGCTCTTCTAATGAACCCTTCACACAAGCTCTAATACCATGTAAGAAAAAGTGATTGAAATGATAAAATATAATAAAATGAAATAGCATAAAATAATAGATTTAATCCAAGAGAGCAAGAAGAGTTTTACCATACAAATGATACAAGATCAATTGAGCAATACCAATGAGGAAGCAACATAAGAGACAAGGATTTGATAAGGGGAAAGCAAAGAAAACCCCTTGTGAGTATTATAAATGAGGAAAATGCCTGAGAGAGAGGGAGGGAGGGAGGGAGGGAGGGAGGGGGAGAGAGAGAGAGAGAGAGAGAAGAAATGGAGCAAAATAGCTCATTTACAATAGCATCAAAAACTTGATCAGATGAAAATGAGAGAGAGAAGCACCTCTTTTAAAGAGATGAGAAAGGAGTTGCATGTCTTTGCATGTGTAACTCCCATTTCTATGAATGTCACATTCATAAAAGGTGTGTGCAAAGTGTCAAGTTCCTCTTAAGGAGGAATATCTATTTTCCTTATCAAAGGAAAAACAAAAAAGAGTTGTCCTCACAAGTGGACAATAGGACAAGAATGACATGTCCTTTACATGTGGACTAGAGGACAAATAAATAATACATAAGGGATACCTTGATTTATCCCAATAAATAAATAAATACAACCAAGGAAAGATTATTAATTCTAATAAGTTGTTGTGTATGTAAATGAGCATGTTGGATTTACTTGCACTTGATTTTGTTTCTTGATTTTGTTGTGGTGGATTGTATGTTGTGTTGGGTGTGGAGGCTTTACTCACCCTTGAGAGGGAAGAGAATCCTTGGGGTAAAGGGGTTAGTTGGGTTTTTCATTGGAGTTGAGAAATCCATTTCTTGGAGAGGGGATAGTTTTCATGGAGTATGGGCTCCATTGAAGCCATATGCCTTTCTATTGTTCTATGGGAGATATAAGTGAGAATATGTGGAGAGGAGTAAGTGTTGATAGCCTTGTTGAGGAATGTGATATTGATAGCCTTGTTGAGGCATGCATTATTGATAGCCTTGTTATGGCACGTTTCTTGGAAGCATTATTGAAATATTGCAATTCCAAGATTTTTTGTTTCACAAGGATATGGCATTCTCCTCCTTGAAGAGCCCACCTTCACCCAATGTTTATGTTTCCAACTGTGAATCATTGTGCAAGCCTTGGTTGGGGATTGAATTTTTTTTATTAAACTATGGTATTCATGCTTATTTTTCTTGTTGTGATGTTGTTTGAATGCATCCCGATTGAGCCTTGTTTCCCCTGGCATGGGCGTGGCCTTCTTAAGGCCTAGGTTGGGAGATGAGCCTCCATGGTTTATCCATTTTATCTCTCATTTGTAGGTCCTTATTGGATGATCTTGAAACTTGGAGCTCTTTTTGTCTTTCCATGTGCATAGGAGATGAAGGCATTCTTTGTTGTATTTGAATTGAGGCTGTAAGCAATTCCATCTTGTTGTGGGCATTTTAATGTTTTGCAAGAGTAGTGTTATTGCTCCTCATTGACAAGGAGATTTGGTGAAACATCTATATTTAGTGAATAGAATTTCCATTGTGTTGTTATACTATGAAGATTTCACCACCTTTTTGTGTATTGTAAGAATTATTGGAGGAAGCATGCATTGTGTGTAGGTAGTTAAGTTATCTTGGTTCTTAAAGTTATTGAACTTCTATACTTCTATGCAGATCTCAAGATTGAATTTAATTATCATGGAAGGATAGCCATATTGGGAGAATTAGTTTCATGGAATGATATCATCATTTCAACTCTCTTGAATAATAAGTGTATATGCATTATTGAAATGGATCCTTGCATGTGAATACAATGTTAGATCTTGAGCACATGGATTAGCAAATTTCATTATTTGCAAGATAAGAATAATCATGTTGTTCATATAAGATCTCTATCATCATTTCTATATGTGCCTTGGTATGGAGATATTGTCCAAATGAATCAATAAGCTCATTAATATAGACTACCATAACATATCCAGTAATCTCTAAAGTATCATTGTAATAATGTATTATGAGTACCCTAGACTATAGAAGAAGAGAACCAAATAGATGGTTTTGGATGTATAAGATGTAAAATATAACTGGCTATAGGTGCACATTTTATTCTCTAGAATTTGTATGAGAACAAGAAATTTAGAACTCTTCCTATTATAGACCAATATAAAAATAGAAGGAATATACCTAAATTCATTGGTATAAGACTCTAATAAATAGTCAATTTCTATTTAATGAATAACATCAACTAAAATAATTAACTATCTAAAAATATAGCTACTCACATCAAAAACTCTATCCAATAGGATGTCCTAAGTGTAGGTTTGTAAGGATGAAAAGGTTACTAATCACAATTATAAAACAAAATAAAAATATTCATCCTAAATACTATTACCTAGATGACAAATGAAGGATGAAGCAAATTAAAATGAAAGTAGATCACAAAAAAGATAATATTGAATGGGGAAGAGGGAGGAAGGGAACCCACCATCCCATCTCCCCCTTCCATGCTTTCCCAACTCCTAAGAACTTTAAGTGCTGACCCAACCTGACATAAGTAAGGAATTAACCTTTCCTTTCCTTTCAAATAGGCTGCCCACCCTAGGAAGTCCCTTGGTCTGCCATAAGTAGGTGGGGCCATTTCTTGGGAAGGGCACAAACATGGAGGTATGTAGGGTGGTTTAAAAGGGTAATGCCATGGGTATATGTGCTTGGGTGGGGAAAATTAAAAATGCAACATGCATTGTAATGGAGGCTAGGCATGGACTAGGTAAGATGTCCCATCATTGGAGTCAAATTCTATTTGTGGCTGAGTTGTAATTGCCAACTTGGGTATATTAGTAAAAATAGTTTAGTTAATGTTAAATAATATTTTAGATAGGATGTGTTAGTGTAGTTTTTTATTTTTCCTATTTTGCTAGGTTTTTCCTACACTTTTAATAATCTTGCTTAGGTTAATAAAGCATGTCTTATTAGGTGAATGGTTGTGAGGTGTCACCTTCTTACATGTGAGCATCCATTCGCTATCTTGGGAAGATACTTTTCTATCTTTAGTCTGATAGATGGTTGCTCCTCATTGGTTGGTGTTGCCACCTCCTCCCTCTTCTTAGCCTATATAAGCATGCTACCTGGCTTGTATTTGTATCTTTTATTTTTTGCATCCTCTTAATGCTATTTTGCTTCCAACATTTGCATTACTCTCTTGGAGACTAACTCTATGATGCTATTTTGATTTTGTATCATTTGCATTCATAGTTTAGATATTTATTCTTTGCACTAGTTTTTTGGGTTATTAATCTTATCAGATTCTAACATGGTATCAGAGCTTTTCTATGTGCAAGAGTAGATTTTAGTTTCCTTATTTGAGAGATTCGGGGAGGGCAAATAAACTTTATTGTAGTTTTTTGAAAAACAAAGTATGCTCTTCTCTTGCATCTTTGGATGATCCCGAGAATCAAAAAAGTTTTGACAAAAATGGTTTTTCTTTGGGGTTTCAATCTCAAATCTGACAACCAACTTGCATATTTGGAGTTTTCAATCAATTTTGCAGGTTCCAACATGCCATTGATGGACTTAGGAAGCTAATCCAGCATTTGTATGTCATATTCTAGTTGCTAGGGTCATTTTTTAATTTTTGGAGCCATTTTTTAATGTTAAAGGCATCTGATTTACACTATAGCAACATCTTCTGTACATCAATAAGAAAAATGCTTTCTGGGTTTTGTTTGCAGCTCCGAAAAACCATCTGGGTATCTTTTAGATTTTGCATGCAAGCTGTATATTTTGCAGAATCGAGCATGCAAAGCTATGGCAATACCCCTCTTCGTTGGCAGTCGCAAATTTGAACGCAGTTTTCAAATGTCTCATTCTTGCTCATACGGACTCTAATTTTGATGATTCTTGTTATGAACTTGGCTATTTTTTTGTGCTCTATCCACTAGTGGAGTTGTTTTTTGATTTTCATGCATGAATTCTTCAGAAATTGTAGATTCTCAGTCATGACTGTGCACAGTTCTCATTTTGAAAACTTTGAAGGATCATAACTTTCTCATACGACCTCATATCGAGGCAATTCTTTTTTTGAAAGTGCATGATTTTTTGAGTAGATCGTAGTGGTGCTATTTTTTTCCTTAATTATTGTGCCCAAGTTTCACTTTTAGCATATGCTCTTCATGAGGAGGCCCTGTCGGTTTTTCTTCCATAACTTGAGCATACGCACGTATTTTTTCAATCCAAAAAATGCGTTGGAAATTTGGTTCTTAGACAGAGATGATAGTACAAGTTTTTTTGATTTTTTCTATAGTTTGATTGCCTATTTTGGCAATCAAAGCTAGATGTTCTATTTTGCCTTCTGGGAGCCATATCTTGCTCATTCAGACTCTTTTTTGGGCTCACCAGATATCATTGGAAAGCTGGTTCTATGATTTATTTAGTTGCAAAGGTCTTTTATCTAGATTCTACTCCAAGTTTTTTCTCCTTCGAGTTTTGCACTTTCGCACTCTGGCAGATTACTTGGATTCTACAGGTCTTGGAATCTCTTCTTCTGTTCTTTTGGCTCACTCTTCTTTCTGATTTCTGAGCATTGTATGCTTCTATTCTGTTGCATTCATTTTTCTATAAACACACTGAGATAAAGTGCCTGCTTTTGCATATCTGGGATCTTGTACACCTTGTGTTTGTTTGTACTCGCACTCAGTTATAAAGTGCCATGGGGGGTCATGATGTTTTGCCATTTTGTGCTCATCCACCTTTGTCAAGTGAATTTTTCTTCCACGACATTAGCCCATGCAGTGTGTCAGTGACATCGCCCTTTATCCTATGCTTGTACTTCTATTGAACTGTTGGTGTTCCTGATTCTTCTTCTTGCAGATGTTTTTGGCATTGCATTTTAGTGTTCCTGTCACCCCTCTCCCAGTTCAGCATTATGGGGGGGTTCACCTGTTGGCTCTATTGCTTCCTTGGTTCGGTTGAGTGATCTACGTTTTTAGTTTTTGTTCCTATGTACTAGGTGGATGCAGTGGCTAGGAACCTATGCATTTCGGTGAGATGGTTCATCTACTATATAGACACTCATTCATTCCTACTTTTGGAGGTCACCTCTTCGATTGATCAGCTCTTCAGACTTTGTCTTCTCTACCTAGTCATACACTATTTCAGTAGGGGTTCCAGCAGTTTCTTCTGATAGTGTTTGCAACTTCATGCTTTAGAGATGCTTCATGCTCTTTCTTGTTCCTTTCTTTGGGACATTTCCTAGATTGGAGGCTTAGTTTTCTTCATCTAGTTCTTTTTCTTGTATTTGGGTACCTAATCAGGCCTTGTTGCCAGGACCCATCTTTTCCTTCTTTCATAGCTTTGCTAGGTTAGCATCCACCTAAGCTTCACTTATGGGGGGGTGTTAGTGTAATTTTTTATTTTTCCTATTTTGCTAGGTTTTTCTTACACTTTTAATAATCTCGCTTAGGTTAATAAAGCATGTCTTATTAGGTGAATGGTTGTGAGGTGTCACCTTCTTACATGTGAGCATCCATTAGCTATCTTGGGAAGATACTTTGCTATCTTTAGTCTGATAGATGGTTGCTCCTCATTGGTTGGTGTTGCCACCTCCTCCCTCTTCCTAGCCTATATAAGCATGCTACCTGGCTTGTATTTGTATCTCTTATTTTTTGCATCCTCTTAATGCTATTTTGCTTCCAACATTTGCATTACTCTCTTGGAGACTAACTCTATGATGTTATTTTGATTTTGTATCATTTGCATTCATAGTTTAGATATTTATTCTTTGCACTAGTTTTCTGGGTTATTAATCTTATCAGATTCTAATAGGATGTTGGTTGGGAATTGAAGTATAGAATACTTTTAAATGTAAACTAGTAAGTAGAGTTAGGAAGTGTGTTGTAGGGAGGGGTTAGTAATGTTTAGTAAATAAGAACATTAGCAAACAAAGTATGGTTTAGTTGCTAGCTAAATTAATAGGATTGGATGAAGCATTAGACTAATAGTGGTTAAGTGGTGGAATGTAGTAAATTAGAATCAATGTTAGGGGTATAAGATTTTAGGCATATGGTATAAATTTAATTTAATAATTAATTATATATATTTAGTGAAATAGAGGGATAATATTAAATAATATAAAAAATTAAATAAATAATTAGTTGATTAAGTATAAAATTAAATAAAGAATTAATGATTAAATTTAAGACCTTGTTAGGAACTTACCAATATGATTGAAGATGAGGAGTTAGGGCTATTAGAAAGAATGGTGATAAGGTGGTAAGTAGTGTGATTTCTTTTATTTGATTTAAAAATTAAATAATGGTTGTGAAGGAAACATTAATGTTAAATTGATAATTAAGATGTTTTATTTCAGGGTCTTAAAAAGTGGGAGCATAATTAGGAAGGATAGGACCATAACATATAAGTGATAGTCAAGGTACAATGGACAGATGTAATTAAATTAAAAAAAAACACATATAGTTCAAAGGCACTATTGAGACTATGTAATTCTCCACTAGTAGTGAAACAAAGCAACTTAGGTTAGAGACCCGGTTACCCCTTCATCTTCATATGGGAATATTAAAATAACATACCTAGTTTTATTGGAATCAACAAGGATCATTACATATCTATACTAAATAATATGCATATTCAAGTCTAGACATAGTACGAAATCTTTTCCACAAATTAAGATCAAACGAATGTGGCATCCTAGCATTATTGTGTAATAAGATATATAAGTGAAGATAAAATATGACATTATTAACATGTTAGTTAGGACACTAAGTAATTAGTATGTATACCTATTTGATGTTAAATGTCGACAAGACGCTATTGGAGGTCTTTATACATATATTATATGCATAGCAAGTCACTTGTGATGTGTATACATACTAAATAAAAGATCACAATGATACTATAAGAGACAACTTAAGACTATATTAAGTACCTCAAAATATGAAAATTGTAGTGTTTCTCATTATGATTTAACTAGTAAGGTATCACTTCAAATTTGAATAATGATGAGTCAGATCCTAAAGTTAAAGTATAGATGTACCTTGTTGTTCTTATTTTTGTAAACCCTGACTACAACTTGATGAGAGTGAGGAACTTAGTTACAACATGAATATGCCAACATGTAATACCCTAAGTTATCAAAAAAAAAAATTTTGTTTTTCCCTAAAAGTTTGGGCATGACAAGACCTAGACCATACTTTTCAAGAGTAATCTCATGAGACCATTCTATGAGATCAATTGGAGTTTCCTCTTTGTATACCCATGCAACAATGGATTTATTTTCATCCTCCTGCTCTAGAGGTATAGTAGCTTTAACAAAGGTTGCATTATACTTAATTTGAGGTGACAACACAAAAGGTCTCTTCACTTTAGATGGTCTCCCATAATGACGAGGGGATTCAAGAAGAGATGTTAGACATAGAACAAGTTCTATGTGATATTCACCCATCCTAGTTTCTTTCAACTTGAGTGACTTTTTGATCTATTTTAGCTTATCATCACGATGGTCCAAGTAGATTCCCTATTAGTAAGTACAAAGCTTTCAGCATATTTCATCATGTTACACGTGTAACTAGTATTGGTAGGTATGGTGACTTTAGAGCCATGAAATGGAAACTTGATGCATTGATGGTAAGTTCAAGGCACAACATGCATTTCATGTATCCATGGTCTCCCTATTAGGATGTTGTATGCTAATGGGATGTCAAGGACTTGAAAAGTGACATCCCTTTCTATAGGACCAACTCAAAGAGGCAACACAACAAAACCTAGGGATTTATGCTTGACTTCATCATATGCCTTGATGGTTATTCTATGGCAAGGATTAATGGACTCTTCAAAATAGCCCAATTTCCTAAGCATGGTAGCAACACAAATTTTTAATCTAACTTTGTTGTCAATGAGCACACAAAAAATATGCTTTTGGTGTATCATGACTTCAATGTACAATAGTTGGTTATGCAGATGACTCAGTGAATTATCATCCTCCTAAGAGAAGGACATATAGCGAGGTGAGGTTAGATGACCTACAATAGATTGGAACCTATCAAGATCAAGATCTTGAGGTATGTTTGCCTCAGTGAGAGATTTTATAAGAATATGCCTATGAGTAGGTGAGATTTTGAACAATTCAAAGATTTTTATTTGAGCACTTGTTCTTTGCAATTGGTTGAGGATGTTGTGGCTAGTAGCTATAAAAGATGTTGCAAGTTTTGTACCTTTGCTAGATGGACCAACAAGAAATTTGTCTTTGAGTTGTTCTAAGTTAGGAGTAGAAGGTGTAAGGCCTTTAAGAACTATCTTAGCACAATAATGCATTATAACATTGGAAAAGTATTGTGATGGTTCTTTGTCAGATGTTGTAGATGTAGTACCCCTTAAGACAAATGTCATCTTAGGTTTCATGTTGTCTTGTTTTCTCTTGATCATGATGATATCACAATATTCAAAATCCATAGGTTTAATGATGTTATTCATTAGTGTATGTACATTTGACCTTATTATGAGCTTTCTGTTTATAATTTTCTCCCTTCTCATAATGTGATAATGGCTCTTTAAAATCCTTGTGGTGTAAAATCTTGTTATATCTATCAACTACAATCTCACCATTTTCAATTAAGTCTTGGAATTTATGACGTAGGTTAACACAATTGCTGGTTTTGTGACCTTTTTTCTGATTATATTCACAAAATATAGTCTCATTCCACCACGAACATCATGGTTGTGGATCATAAGGCTAAGAGTTGTCTAGTGGAGTAATGATCTTGTTTTGGAGGAACGTCTTGTAAACCGCAGCTAGAGGTTCACCAAGAGGTTTGTATTCTTGTTTTGGACATATAACCCATGATGAATTTTTCATTTTGTTTCCAAATTTTTTGTTTTAAGGAGGAGGTTTGTCAAAATTCTTAGACACATTGAGATTTTCTATAAGATTGAAAGCTTCTTTAGTAGGTTTTGGAGTAATGTTATCAATGACTCCATCATGTACTACCTCTCAAGTCTTGTTCACATACTTGAATTTATCCATACTAGAGGTTGATCTTTGTTTGGTGTCCTTTAGAAGGGTTATTTTTCCCTTTTTGACCATGAATTCCTCTATTTAGATAGCGTGTATGATCATGTCTTCAAAGGTGCATGGTGTAATCACCTAAAAATGGTCATCTAGACTATTAGCCCCCTTTTCAACATTTTGGCTAAATTAATTTAATCACTTACCTAAGCCAAATTGCTAATAATAAATTTATTTGATTATAACCTATAGTTTGACTATGCTATCCTAAGTTCATTATTTGATTAAAAGAACATGTCCCCTTTTAATTAAATAAAAGACCCCATTCTTCTAACCCACTTAAAGTGCACACATAAAGTCCTTTTTCTATTTTGCAATTAAAAGAAAAGGCTTTGTGACTTTTGTCTTATATGACAAGTCAACTTATATTCTATTGGTTGATTTGTGTGTGCACATGGATCACTCCTATTTTCGAATTCAACCGTTGATCATCCACCATCTTCATCTTGATCTCCACCATCCATACATCTTTAAAAGGGAGAGAGCTTTCCCCCTCAATCCATCATCATTTTGAATATTGTTATGCTGCAGGTTTTCTAACAGGTTTCTTTGGAGCTTTGTGGAGAACTTCTATTTCTTGTCTACATTCTCTCATACCATAGCATCTTAGCTTAGCTTTCATTTTTACATGTAGCTTAATCTCACATAGCTTAATAATGGTATTGTAACACTCTCATACATGTTTTAGCATAGCTGCATTTGACATTCTCATTCTAGCTTAATCTTCATTTGCATTGCATCCTTGAGGAACTCCTTGGGACATTTGCATTCTTGCATCTTGTCTTTGGAACCTCCCATTGCATGGTTTACTAGCAAGAAGAGTATCTCTAAGGCTCATCTAAGAGCCTTTTTATTCTTGAAATATACTCTCTTGCACTGCGTGGATAGGGAGCTCTAAGCCGGCATCCAAGCATTCCAAACTCATGGAATTGTTTGGATAGAAGGGTTTAGAGTGGGACACTTTCGAGTGTACATTTTTGGGGCATCTAAACCTCAAGCTACTTCATCCATGATTCCTCCATTGTTCCAATACCCTTCAAGGTGTGTGTCAATGTTGATCTTGTCCAATATTTTAGCTACCCACATGAAATCCTCTAAAGCTTACACCTCCTTTCTATACATGAACTCTTATCCTCCATATATTCTTCCTACTACCATTTCTCTTTCATCACCCTATCAACATCTTTGAGCATACCTTTCTATGGTCTTGGCTTATTATGACTTATCTTTCCTATAGGAGCATTGTCTACATTCAAAAAGCTTGAGCTCTTTCTAAAAATTCAAAAATTCAAAAAAAAAAAGAAGAAAAAGAAAAAATGAAAAAAATGAAAATGTGCCTTGGTGAAAACCACATCTTGTGGCTCCTTGGTAGCAAAAGTAAAGAGAAATAAATTTATTCTATGGTGAAAACTACTTCTTGTGGCACCTTGGATAAGTACCATGATGAAAACCTGGCAAACAGACATCATGCATAATTCTTCCATCATCCATCTATCCCCTCTTCTCTCTTTGACCTTGACAATGTTTAGTTATCTTTGCATATTGGCCACCAGATTTTCTATTGTGCTCTCCCATTCACTCATAGCCTCTATCTTGAGCTTTATTCTTATTTCTCTATCCCATTGCTATACTATCTAGTTGACCCCTTGGTCTTGATCATAATAAATGAAACATGGTTCTCATAGGTCTCTTGACATGGCTACTCTTTTGGACTACACACTTCATGCTATCTCACTTGTTGGCTTCATTGCTTATCCTACATGCTATCTTGCTCATTTCTTCCGTTGCTTATCCAAAACCTACTTTATATGGCTATCTTTCCCTAGCTTGGGTACTCTTGAGGAGTGCATCCTTGAGGATCACTTTCACTTGCTTCATACTCCTTTCTTATCCATCTTTGTCTATCCACCAACTTTCTGCTCCATCATGTCCAACACCTGCTAGACATTGGAAGAAAATGATGTGATCTTGCTTGAGAACTAGTAATCTCTAAATTATTCTAAAAAATTCAAAAAAAAAAAATCATATATGATCCTGAAAAAATCCTAAAAATCAGAAAATGTCCTGAAAAATTTGTCAAGTGGTGAAAATCTGGAAACAGGCACTACTTGAAACCCTTGAACCTATGTCTATCTATCTCAACCTATGTCTATCTATCTCAATCATCCACTTCACTACACATTTCCTAGCTTGGAATTGTTTCTTGTCCTCATCTTAGGGGCATAGCTACTTAGTTTATTGAGGTATTCTTGTGCATTAGGGTTTCTTTGACAACTCACAAAATAGTGTTTCTCAACACTTCCCCCACTTTGACATCAAGTTTTTTTCAACACTTTATAGATAGTTTACCTACGGTCTCCGATGTCGTGATATTTCTCACTATCAGAATCAAGTCTAGAAGAAATGGCCAAGTGACTTACACACACGCACTTTAACACCTAAATGACTGAGCTATGTTGATCTTTATCTACTTTGTGTGCTGTCTATGATGATTTCTTTGCCAAGTGTTCCCTCCCTAATAGTCTTTCAAGGATGTCATTGACTAGAAGACTGGGGGCATGGGACATATTTTCTTGATTTCTGCTTGTGGGTATACTTTTGTTTGTCTATAGTGTTGTAAGCATTCATGCTTGTCCTATTCAACACTTTGACTTATAAATGTATCATCCTTGATTGTTTTGCAAGATCGCACTTAGGGTTTATAATGGCGCTTATGCCTTGATACAGGTGTAATCTTGCTAAATTAAATTGAGGGAATCTAATCGTGTAGTTATCTTGACTTACATGTCTCTGATGCTTAGATTGGATTTCCACATACCTATCTAATATCAATCATATTCATATCCTCATAGTTATACTAGTGATGGTTGTATGATCTCATGATGTCCCTAATAAATGCTCAATGATGAAATTAAGAGTCTAAATGTTATGCACTTCTTGTTGGTAAACCACTTTGCATATTAGCTTGCATTTTAGGTTCATTTTCTAGCTTAGTCTTGCATTCTTGCATATGGGGAGAGCTCTCTCTTCATCTTTTTATGGACATATCAGCTAACTGCTTTCATATATTTCTTTACTTTCTTCTTGTTCATGTCTTTTCACCTTCTTAATCTTTCGCTTCATCTCTTTTCTATCTTGTCATCACATTATATAAAGTTTTGACCTCTTAAATAATTTTGACGTCCTAGATTCATTTTCGGGATCGAAATCCAAATTCGAGTTCATCTTGATGGTCAAAATTGTCTTTTAAAATTCTACTTTTTTCTGAGCAGTTAGCTGACCTTTTGAGGTCTAATCTCTGAATCATCACTGGGGCATCTTCATTTCTTCATGTCTTCATCATTTCCATACTTCATATCTACTCAAATTCACTATTTCATGTCTAAAATCACCTTTCTACTCATTTTGACCTTATTTTTATGCTATATCCTTCAAGGTCAACTCTAGTCAAACTGGGGCATTTTATTAATTTTTTTATATAGTCCTTCTTGGGCTCTAATCATCTATCTATCATCTTGGACATTGCTATATTCTTATTTTTTCATGTCTAGCCAGTTTTTGCATCCCCTTACCTCATTTCAATTTCGATCCCGAGGGGGCAGAAATACTCTATCACTGCTTAGGAGCATTTATTTGATCTTCTCACTTGCTCTCACTCTATCCGCTTTTCTAAGTGTTAGTATTCTTCTTGAATTCTGACATCATCTCTTTCTAGTGTTCACTACTACTACTATCAGGCTGTGCATTGAGGACTTGCTATCTATTTTTGCATTTCACTCTTCGAAATTAGACATCTATATCTATCATCGCCTACTTGGCTTCAATTTTCTTTGACATAATGTGTTCCCAGATCGATCACGCATTAGTCAAAGAGGGAAAAATGTAATCACCTAAAAATGGTCATCTAGACTATTAGCCCCCTTTTCAACATTTTGGCTAAATTAATTTAATCACTTACCTAAGCCAAATTGCTAATAATCAATTTATTTGATTATAACCTATAGTTTGACTATGCTATCCTAAGTTCATTATTTGATTAAAAGAACATGTCCCCTTTTAATTAAATAAAAGACCCCATTCTTCTAACCCACTTAAAGTGCACACATAAAGTCGTTTTTCTATTTTGCAATTAAAAGAAAAGGCTTTGTGACTTTTGTCTTATATGACAAGTCAACTTATATTCTATTGGTTGATTTGTGTGTGCACATGGATCACTCTTATTTTTGAATTCAACCGTTGATCATCCACCATCTTCATCTTGATCTCCACCGTCCATACATCTTTAAAAGGGAGAGAGCTTTCCCCCTCAATCCATCATCATTTTGAATATTATTATGCTGCAGGTTTTGTAACAGGTTTCTTTGGAGCTTTGTGGAGAACTTCTATTTCTTGTCTAAATTCTCTCATACCATAGCATCTTAGCTTAGCTTTCATTTTTACATGTAGCTTAATCTCACATAGCTTAATAATGGTATTGTAACACTCTCATACATGTTTTAGCATAGCTGCATTTGACATTCTCATTCTAGCTTAATCTTCATTTGCATTGCATCCTTGAGGAACTCCTTGGGACATTTGCATTCTTGCATCTTGTCTTTGGAACCTCCCATTGCATGGTTTACTAGCAAGAAGAGTATCTCTAAGGCTCATCTGAGAGCCTTTTTATTCTTGAAATATACTCTCTTGCACTCCGTGGATAGGGAGCTCTAAGCCGGCATCCAAGCATTCCAAACTCATGGAATTGTTTGGATAGAAGGGTTTAGAGTGGGACACTTTCGAGTGTACACATGGACCTTGAAGTTGGATTTTATACCCAAAGTTAGGCAAAATATGTTAGATTGTGGTGACTGATCAGGAAAGTACTGTACATACTTCATAAATAGTGAGGTTCGGGGCATCGCCCCGAAATTTTTTTTTTTTTGGGAAGTAGCCGACATGGTAGCTGACATATTATGGCCAACATATGGCCGACATGTTATAACCCTAAAGCAGTTTAATACTTCTATAAAAAGGGCTTAGGGTTGGGTATTTTTCATGTGTGGTGATACGAAATTGGTTCTTGCGGCGGTATTGAGCAGTAAGGGATTACGAATTGTAATCAGGTTGTAATCACTGGATTGTAATAAGATTGGACTTGCTGTTTGGTGGACGTAGCCCAGGGATTGGGTGAACCACATTAAATCTTGGTGCCTTGTGTTCATTTTTGTGTGTTCTATTATTTTCCGTTATTGGTTATATTTGCATGTAGTTTTTTATTTCTGTCCGTGGTTTATCCTAACAAAAGATTATCCAAGAAGATGTCAAGTTTTTCTATTTGGGGAATCTTTCATGAATATTTGTTATATAGTTATCGCCACCTCTAAAGGAATGTGAGGAAATATTCCCTTTCTATTTGAGGTTATACAAGTCACATATGTTAACTAGATGTTGTATCTTGTGTGGATTACTATTGAACAAATAGGTTAGCAATCTCATCAAATCTTTTGATACCAGTAGGCAACCGTGAAAACTATTCCATGGCCTAACCACTTAGAATCCATGGAAATAGATGCATGAGATATTTTTGACTGTGCATAAATTCTATAGATAAAGCACCAAATTCCCTCAAAAGATCTTGGGGATCAGAAGTTTTGAAGTGTTTATCGTACTTGGGTAACTCAACTCCTCTTGGAAAAGGAGGCATGTCTAGACTCTTGTCAAAAGGAAATGGACAAAGAGTGTCTAAGGTGTATGTTTTCATGGGTTTATCCTTGTCATGCATCATTTGGGTCAAGTTTTTTTGCATGATTTTTAGTTTATTTTATAACTTAGATGTTTCAATTTCCTCTTTATGTGATGATCATTTTGACATTAAAGTGGTGAGGTAATTTTTCTCCTTCTTGAGCAAACTTGAGAAAGTATTTCTCTTTCTCTTCATTAAGCAAGATCTCTATGAATTTAAAAAAAAAATTATCCTTTCAACATTTTTCTATGTCTTTGAGAGGTATCTCTTTGTTTTCCTCATTCTCATTAGTGTGGTCGTAAGGTTCTCTTTGTCTTTCTTTTCTTTGGCAATCTTGTCCTCTACTAAGTTCTCCATTTCCTTGGTCTTGATCAACCATTCTAGGAATGTGGCAAGTTTTAGTCTATGTTAGTTGAAAAGGCCTTCTAAATGAGGATTTATCTATATTGTATGGAGATGTATGTGTCTTTCTAGTTTTAGGATTCTCTTCATACAAGGGATTCCTAGTTTACTACAAGTTTATAGAAAATGTTTGAAGCCAAGGTGGACTAACAGGTTAAGGAGATCATGAATACTCCTCACTAGATTTAGGCTATGTATAAATTGTGAAGTTACCTTTGCCACAATTGTAACCTCTAGCTCTACAACGTCGTGCTCTATAGAGAGAAAAAAAGTTCCCACTCCTCATGGCAATAGTCATAGACAAAGACTTAAAACAAAGTCTAAATAGGGATCACACTAGAACTTTGTTTCAAAATGAGATAATCATGTTGTATATGTAAGTATAAGTCATCTAAGAAATGGATAGAATATCCAAGAGTATGATTATCATGACACAAGATATGATGAACACAAGAGAACAGAATAAGACAAACAAGTAAGGGAGACTAGTATGTGTGTAGATTGCAAGTTGTCAACTAAGCAAGAAGTTATAGTTTGACACTGTTGTAGACAAAGAAAATGATCAAATGTTTTAGAAACATATCAAACTTGGAAAGAAGATAACTCTAACATAGCAATTTGATAGTTTTAGGACAAAGTCTCATGCGAAGATTCACAAAGAACCCTATGAGAAAGTATAAAGAACTAGGCAAAGTTTTAGAATAGAAAATTTTGACCAATTTTCTTGCATGAGAACTTGCATAGAGCCACACAAGGAAATGATAGTTTGACTAAAAGAGAGAATTTTGACTTGAAAATACAATGTTTTGGAAAAATTTTGCATGAAGATGAGTAGAAAAGGGTGTGAGGAACTGCCAAGAACCTCTCAAGGAAGTACAAACAAATATTTTATCATGCAAAATTGTGGAAAACTAGAAGCAAGAAAAGGACTAGACTAACAAGTTTTGAATAAACTTGAAGAGATTTTCAAAGGTTTTGATAGTTTCTAAATAGAGGACTGATAACTTTTACAAGTTTTAGGTAGATATCAGCATTGTTGTTGGATTTTGGACATCTTTTTGGTTTACAAAGATAATTGTTTTAGATACAAGAAGCAAACAATAGTCACAAACAATCCAACTGAGGAAAAAACAACTTGGAAGGAGAGGTGAGTCCTGAGCTTTTGTTTGTTTGAAATATTTGGAAAATTTTAAAGAATAAAAAAAGACATGATTTTATCCCTATAACCAAAAATGGTAGAGGGAGAAAAACCTTTGTCTCACAACTTATGCATGCATTCACCCCACACAACTGACATAGCACCCCACTAGAGGATGCCCATGTTTTTGGTGTATTCCAAGGACTTAATAATGTATATGCTAAATGAGCACCCTTGTAGCAAGGTTCAAGCAAATATACCACCTTCTAGCATCTAGGTACATGCCTATGGTGAGTATCCATAGGAGAGATTCTTCCCCCTCCTTGCACAAAGATTATGCCCTCTTTCGGAGGTGAACCAGGTAGCAACCATCTAAATTTTTTTTACATGGCTCCTATTTACATTAATCCTTAGTGGCTTCACAAATGAAGTTGAGGCTAGCAACCCATACTAGTATCTAAAACTATACACACTTGACTAGCAATACTAGTGGTGGCACTGCCTAGTGCAATAGATAGAGCCTCCTCTATATATGTGATATCATGAATCAAGAGGAAGAAATTAACTTGGCTTTGAATTCTTTCTCTCTACAAAGCTTCTTTATTATAGTGAGTCAAAATCACTAGCAAAAAGGGTGTGCTCACTCGGTTCATTCTCGGAGGTAAGATTGCTCCAATAGGCCCTCTTAAGGTTGACTCAGACTGGTGGATCTGACTTAAGGCTCCAAGTTTTTGATTTTCCTCAAGGGGAAAGAGCATACTCCTCTACCTCATCACCTTTCCCAAACACGAAGAACATGTTCATCACCAAGTTAGCTTATCAATCTCAATGTGTCTCTTTATAAAAAATACTCATATAGGAGAACCACTAACTTTCTTGCCTCCCTTGGATACCATCTTCCAAAGGTGTCTAGGTTTGTAATTTACTCTTTGGCATCACTTCCAAGTAGTAAATAGCATGCTCACCTATTCCTTTGTCTAGAGCCCTATGACATTCACAACCCCTATTAAACTATGTGTAGGAAAGTAGTAAAAGAAGACAAAGTTTTGGTAGGTTTGCATTCATTCTTCGATATGTGTATCTTTGACTAGGCATCCTACAATCAAACTGTTAGTCCTATTTAAGAGATTGTAATAGGGTGTCTTCAACAAGTGATCTACAAACCATTGTTAAGTTGTTGAAAATAAAAAATTGAAAGAAAAATGCTTCAAAAACAAACATTAGTTAAATCATTAGGTTAAAACTAGAATATGGAAAATTACATTTTATTTAACTGATGTCAAATTTTGGGTGAATTTTTGTAGGTCTCGCACAAGAAAATGATGTGTACTGCATGAGAAACTATAAAATTATACTCTTTTTGCTTGTGAAAGTATAGAATAGGGAGCAAAAATTTAGTTTCTTCATGTGGGAATAAGATTTTTTGCACAAGAAATAGAGAAATTGTATAGATGAAAGTAATAGAACATTAAAAAAATATAGAATAAAGAATAGATGAGGCTAGAAACTTGATTTCTAGGCCCCACGGTGGGTGCCAGAAATATGAGTGAGAAATGTGGGCCTTTGTAATTCACACACTCTTCAACATGATCATTATCTAAAGAATCATCTCAAAATGAACATGGAATTATTCTCTAAAATAACCAATAGGTCAATTTTTTGCCTCCTAACTAGAATGATTTTGGTGATTACTCTCAGAATGAGAAGCTAGCAACCAAACATCTAGAATGAAGGATTTGTAAAGTTAAATGATGTGCAAGATTAACCTATATGATATGTAATTTTAGTCTAAGAAAAGGAAAGAACAATTAATCTAAATGAATGCATTTTAAACTGAAATGAGATTGATATGCAAGATTTAATGAAATGGTGAGTGCAAGAAATGAGTAATTATTTCAGCATAAGTTTGATATAATTAATTTCCAACCTCCGAAATGAGGAACCGAGAGCTTCTTAAATAGAATTCTAGAATTAATCAATAGTCAAGATCAATTTGGATGAATAATCAAGGTTAGAAATGATATTTAGTTAGAATGGAAGCTTCCTTGTGCAAATGAAGTTAACTAATTCACTTCTGAGTGTGAGAAAGAGTTAACTGAGTTAATTCCATTTCCAATTTTGGCTTACTAAGAGTTTTCATTTTTGAATTGAAGAGATGATTTGGAGAGTATATTTAATTTAATAAAATTGAATATGACCTCATAAATGCATAATCTCAATTAATTGAATAATTAAATTCAATACATTAAAATGAGGATAAATTTAATTAAATCAAATACATTTAATTCTATTGTAATTAGCTAAAAGATAATTTTAATTTGATTAAAACATGAAGACTTATAATTAAATTAAATTTAATTAATAGGTTTAGTGTACTTAGGAATTAAATAAAGAATGTAATTTATGCAGATTAGAGATTTTTTGCATTTGACACTTAGGTCTAAGTAGTGATTATTAGAATTAGGATTGCCTAGTACAATAGAACTTAAGATTGATTAAATAGACCATAATTGTTTTAGGATGGCAATGTGGCAATTTTGGGGTATTACATCTACAATATTTGTGTCTCTAAGTTTTTTCTCCTTTTTCATAGATCATTAATTTTGGGATTGAATGAACAAGGTTCTTTCATTTTGATGAAACTTAGATATGTTATATATCTTTTCATTGATTGTTTTTAATTCAAGTTAAGGAAATGCTCTCATGAATTGATAGGGTTTCTAGGTGTATGGGAGGGATATTCATAAGAATGAAATTTAGGGTTAACTATTGATAACATCAATTATAAGGAAATTAATTAGGTCAAGTCTATGCTAGTTAGACTATATAATAATGGATAAGGCACTGATCATCAATTTGGATACAAATTGAAGAGTTCATATGGTTGCACAACGAACAATTTATAATAAATCATTTCTTACTTTTTTGTAATGAAGATTCAAACTACTGGTCAAAATTTATTTATAATAGTATATTTTTGAATTATAGTTAGCTTTTGGAATCAGGGATTTATTACAATTCTAAGAAGAATTTTGACCATTTTTTCTATATGAGATATATCTGATAAGAAGAATACTAGTGAGCACATGTTTGAATAAAGAATCCTAAAGCCAGTCATATTTCCATCCCTAAGTTACACTTGCCTTGGCCCTGCAAAGCCTGATGTGTAGAGAATCCCCTATGATTCAATTAATGTTGGTCCAGATCTAAAGAACATCTAGTTAAATATAGGAAATGACTAACCCTTAGACTGAAATTTGTCTTCTGCATCCTAGTATTGGGTCCTTTGCATCCTGGTGGTTTTCAAACACCAACAAAATGGTGACTCTATTGGGGAAGCCAATGAAAGAAATAAACTCTAAAGTTCTAGAATCTCTACTGTAAGTCACATATCTATAGTCATAGTTATGTTATCTTGTAAACCCATGCTTGGGCATTGGTTTTTGTTGAATGATAAATCTTGAGAATCTATAAAATTTCCAGTACTACAGGAGCTATGAGATCTAGAGAGAGCTTGCAAAGTACCTTATTGGCCATATAGAGTTGCATTCCTAAAGTATACAACATAAAATTGATTAGGGTTGGGTCTCTTTTGTCAGATCTAGTTTTAGAAAAGGTTTTCTCATAAAGTTTCTTGTATTTTAGCCATCATAAAAGATATTTTCCCCTAGTGGGTGGTTACTCAGTCTTAGGTTTTGTTACTAGTGCTTTTATTAAAGTGAAAGATGGTTGATAAAAGGAAAAATAAGAGAGCTTATGGAAGGGGAAAATCTAATGTCCTATTGTATATAGAGTTACCAAAAGGTGGAAAAAAAATTGGCCTAAGAAGAAAGCAGAAAGCAATCATGTTTGAAAATCTAGAGATAATTTCCAGTTCCAACCCATAGTTGATAAAGAAGTTTTATCCCATAGCTCAAAATCTAAGAATACTAGACTTCTAGGAAATCTTTATGTTACACCTTTCCATGAAGAGCATCCCTATCAAGAAAAAATGGTATCATCTATGGGAGACACTATTTTTAGACCTAGTGTTATAGAAGAAATGAACTAACATCTTAGACTTGGAAGTGTTCAATCTAATAGACCAAATCTTGGGAAAGTCCCCTTCAGTGAGAGAAATCTGATAGATTTGGATGACCCTGTAGAGTCCAAAGCAACAACCACAAGTCATGATGATTTTTTCTCTAAAGTAGAAGTCCTTAGAAAAGGGTTGCTGAAGAAGAAACCAAACATATCCATTTGGAAAAGGAGAAAGAAAAAATTACCATGAACACTCTCATTGAGAGAGATAATTTTCTTAGGAGGATGACTATTCTAAAAGAGAAGAAAAAAAAATTAGAATAGAGATCCTGCAAAGTTCATTTGGATGTATTTGGAGATGTTGAAGATCTAAGGTCTAAGATCCAAGAGCAAGAATATTTCCTAAAAGGAAAAGGACCCATCATATCCCAAATACAACCTTACAAACTTGTTAAACTTGAGATTATAGACCTAAAACACCTTGATAAAGGAAAATAGAAGGTTGTAGGGATCCAAATAAATAAGCCTCAGGTTCTTCCTAGCAAATATGCAAGTCAAGCCATGTCTAAACTAGATTTAGACTTAGAAAAAGCTAAGAAGAAGAGATAGGATTTAGCTAAATATCTTGAGAAGTTTGAGAATGAAGTGCAAGAAATTAAAACTAGAAGGAAAATATAGTTTATTAAGTCTAATTGTGCTTTAGCTTCTTGGTCAAATCTTTTCTCACAAGACGCACCCTCTATTCCTAGTTGTATACTATCAATAACTAGTCAAAACATATCTCAGTCAACTCTTGCTTCATCTTCTATTGCAATTAGTCTGATACCTACTACTCAAAAAATTCAATGGTCTCAAATCCCTGTCCAAAATCAAGTAGCCAGACCAAGCACATCAAATGTTGTTGGTTTTTAGAGAAGACCCATTTATATAAAGAAGTATAAACAAATATTCTTTATAGGAATTCTAGGGTTTCCACATCCTATTTCTAATGACTTGAAGGATAAGGTTATAAAAATTTTAGGAAATAATGTCACTAGTAGTGAAGAGCACCTAAGAAAATTCACTGATATGCTCAATAATTATGAACTAGAGCATGAAGATGTAGTGATAAAATTATTTGTACATTCACTGGCTGATAATGCCATGGATTGGTTCAGGAGATTGCCTAATGATAGCATCAGTTCATGGATTGATTTATAGAATTTTTTCAAAGAGAAGCATGGAGATAATACTAATGTTGGCTTTATGTTGAATGATTTTAATAATATAAAAAAGAACCCTAATGAGTCTACCTTTGAGTTCAATGTGAGATTTCAAAAGGGAATGCATAAGCTATTCCAAGTAATGAGACTTGGTGAAGATGTTTGTCTCACTACTTAATTCAATGCATTTGATAGTAAGATAGCTTATACCCTTAGGGAAAAAGATCCTACTACATTGAGAGATGTTTACAAGATGGTGGTGAATGTTGAGAGCAATAGAAGAGCCTCTAGTAAGTTGGCAAGGAGAGATGACCCAAAATTGTTCAATCCAAGACACAATAAGAAAGAAGGTGTAAATCCTATTGTAGGTAAGAAGGTTGAAGAGGATACAATGGGTCAAGTTCTAAATCTCCTTAAGAACATAAATCAACTAATATTCAATGAAAATAAGCCTAATACTAGTGAGAAAGCTCCATACAACAATAACTGCAATAGGAAGAATAGAATGAAAGACTTCCCTTACACCACTCAATGGAAGGACATGAAGCCTTTTGTTCCTCCTACTAAGAATACTAGTAAGAAAAGTACAACTGACCCTTTACAAAAGAAATCTATCAACATGGTTGATGACCCTCAATTGTGTATGATTTGTCAATTGTCTTATGCACCAAAGTATCATGTTGTTGCTTTATTATTTGTTGTTGATCAAGAAAAGAATGAATAACAACTAGTTTATGATAGTGGAGTTGAAGATGTTAGATGTAATATGATTAGATCATAGTCTAATAATATTTTTGAATGTGATGATAATGAATATGATGTTCATAATAGAAGTCATTTCAATAATACAGTACACCAAAAGATCTTCTTGGATTTAGGTGAGGAAGATGACACTCCTTGCAATATAATGTCATCAAAGAATGAAGTAACTTTGAGAATGCCAACTAAGGAGGAGATCGATCAGATCACTACAGACTTGGTTGCTCAAGTTTAGACTAGAGGCATGATGCATAAGGCTGAAGGTAATAAAATGTTTGGTGTTTTTATTAAGAAAACTAATCCAAAGAAAGTAGAGGTTAGTGAGCCAAAAGACAAGAGCAATATCAAGGTAAAAATTGTTAATAAGAAATGGGAAGCTAAGAAAGAAGATATTTCAAAGGGCCTTGAGATCTAGTCTAATGATAGTAAGAATTAGTGATTACTACTATGAGTGAGAAATATAAAAGTTGGAGTAATCCAATCTAAGCTCATATAACAAGAAAAAGGAGGTGAAAAAGTATGTCAATTGATAATTCTACTTACCCTCCTATTGATATGATGTTAGTGTTATAACAGATCATAGTAAACGTTCCTTTATCAGAAATATTAAGAATCCCTGAGCATAAGAGTAAAGCTATAGCATGTGCCAAGGGTGTAGATAGTAAGATTAGTCATGACTATAATACAAATAAGATCCCTAATGAGCCTGAAAATAAAATAGAAACTAAGGTTGTTGTGTCCCAAATTCCACCTATGTATTTAGATGATTTTGTAAACTAGTGTCTAGGAAGTGTAGATCCTTTCTTCCTAAGTATCATTGTAAATGGAATGACTTTGACAATTTGTATGATAGAATTTTGAGCATCTAATATAGTCATTCCCTATGAGGTAATGAAGGAATTATGATTAAAAGTAGACACTCCTTAGGGTAGATGTTGTGCTATGGATAAAAGAGAGGTTATTGTCATAGGAACCTTAAATGCAATGCCATAGAAATTAATTTCGTATCCTAAAAAGGAGAAAACCATGAGTATCCTAGTTTTAGATATTCCACCCCAATATGACATATTAATTTCCTATCCCAAAAAGGAGAAAACCATGAGTATCCTAGTTTTAGAAAATGTAGTACAACAATGGGTGGAAGTCTACAATGTGATCTGTCACATGCAATGTTTCAAATTATTGACAAGTTGGTAAAAGTGAATAGAGAGGCCAAATGTATCTATATGATTGCACAAGAGGTTGAAGATGATATGACATGCTTTGTAGATACTGATGTGAATTCTTTTAGGGCTGAAGTATTGGTACTACATAAAGATAAGATCAAGGAACCTATTGCAAAAGAAGTTGAATCAAAATTAGAGAAGGTTGACTTGTCGATGATGTAATTTAATGGAGCTTGCTGCAAAGAAGGATCACAGACAAGTATTCCTCTGATTTCTTCCAAGGGTTGCACTTATAAGTTCTCTTTTACTTTGAGTTTTCCATGTAAAAATAACATATTAGAGTATGAATCCTTATTGCTAGGATTGCAATTAGCTCATAAATATGGAATCAAATTCTTGTATGTCATTGGTGATTCTGAGTCAATTGTATCTCAAGTTAGAGGAGTTTATGTTTCAAAGAAAAAAAGATTGGAGCAATATAGAAATGATGTATGCGATATGATTGAATGTAATTTTGATGCTTTTGGGATTGCCTAGAAAGATAGAAGTGACAATAAGATGGCATACTTGTTAGCAAATATTGTTATGAAGCCTAATGATGTAACTTTTTTTGGTTTATCAAAAGTAGAGGTACATACCAAACCCTCAATCCTTGATAACATCCAAAATTGGAAAGTCTTTGAAGAAGATAAACCTATAATTTGATTTTTGAATTGTGAAGATCAATTTTAGGGGCAAGAAATTGATTGCGAATCTTATATAGAGAATATTGATGGTAAAGAGACTATATTTGGATAGGAGGTTGTGCAATTAAAAACCAACAAGATAACAAAAGGGTTGGTTGTTTTGGGGACTTTCATTGACAATCATGATAGATCTAAAGTAGAAAACAAAGAGTCTAGTGCTAAGTATCTAGAAGAAGTAATTCTAGGGACTAATGAAGCACCTAAGAATGTATACACTATTAAAAAATTATCCCCAAAGATTAGGCACAAATTGATTGGTTTAGTAAGAAAATATAGACATGTATTTTCTTGGTCCTATGAGGATTTAAAGGGTTATAGAGAAGATTTATTTCAACTTGAAGTTCCCTTGAAGGATGGTGCAAATCCTTTCAAATAGAAGCAAAGACCAATCAATCCTACTTTTACACCCAAGATGTAGGAAGAACTAACAAAGTTAAGAGATGCTGAGGTCATCAAACCTATCAGGCATTCATCTTGGGTGTAAAATTTTGTTCCAACTAGGAAGAAGAATGGAGATATTAGGTTATGTGTTAATTTCATAAACTTAAACATATCTTCATTGAAAGCTAACTATATTGTACTTAACATGGAGGCAATCTTACAAAGAGTTACTGAAGTAGAACTTGTGTCCATGATGGATGGGTTCTCAGGCTATAACTAGGTGGTTGTAAAAGAATTAGAAAAGTATAAGACTACATTTAAAACACTCTAGGGTACTTATGTTTAGAGTAGAATGCCATTCAACTTAACAAATTTTGGTGCTAATTTTTAGAGAGTTATGGATATAGCTTTTTCTGATATTATTGACAAATTTTTAGTAGTTTACCAGGATGACTTGACATCTTACTCAAAAGATGAGAATGATCACTACATGCACCTTGAGAAGGTATTCATCAGAGCTTTAAAGTTTGGAATATCTTTGTATCCTAGAAAATATACATTTGTTATTTTTTAAGGGTAAGTTATTAGGTCACTTAGTTGGAAAAGAAGGAGTTAGAATAGATACTGAGAGAGTTGAAACAATAAATCAGATTTAGAAACCAAAGAATGTAAAGGGTATTCATTCTTTCTTTGGGTAGATAAACTTTCTCTAAATATTTTTCACCAACTTTTCTGAGATAAGTAGGCCCATTTCTAAGATGTTGAAGAAGGCTTCAAAGATTAAATGAGATGAAGAACCAAGCATGGCATTTCATAAGATAAAACAATCTATCAAGGATGCCCCTATTTTAAGAGCTCTAAATTATTCAAAGCCTATGCCTATATCTTCTTTTGCATCTTTTAACATAGTTGCTACTATTTTATTTCAAAAGAATGAGGATAGTTTTGAATAGCCAATCACTTTTTAGCAAGTTTTTGCAAGCTACAGAACTTAAGTATGATATAAATGAGAAATAAGCCTATGAACTGGTTAAAGTAGTAAAGGCATTTAGATTCTACTTGACAAGAGCCACTATAATTGCATTTTTTCCATGTGCTACAATGAAAGCCATTTTCTCATAGCAAGAGGTCTCAAGGAGAAGATGTAGATGGATCAATAAGATCCAAGAATTTAATATTGATATTCAAATTACCATGTTGGTTAGAGGTCAAGGACTTGCTAAACTAATGGTAGAGGATAACCTTGAAGAAAATCAAATCAATCAACTTGATGATGATTGTAGGAGTGATTTGTGTGACATGGAAACTTTTGATTGGTACAAAGGTATAAAATTTTACCTACAATATATGAAGACTACATTAGGAATCACTAAAAACTAGAAGAGGTCTCTAAAGTTGTAGGCCATCAAATATATTATTGTGAGAGATTAGTTGTGGTGGAGAAACATGGAAGGTTTGTTGGACACAATTTTCTAATTTTGTGTTGTCTACGGTGTTACACAAATGTCATATCAGTTGGAAAAAAGTTCTTACTGAGCTTAGTTTATCAGCAAAGAAATTTTTTGTGTCTACCAAGCATTCTTGAAAATTACTCTGCGTAGATAGTGTCTACTGAGCTCACTCAGGCATCAAGGGAAAGTGTGGCAGAAAGTAGTGTTAACCAAGATCTCATGGTTAATGAAGGAATGTTAGTGTTTACCAACTTCACTCGGTCTCCAAAGGATTTTTGTAGGATCACTGTGTTAACCAAGCTTCTATTGTTTAACACAAGAAATCTTTTTAGGATCAGTGTTTATTGAGTAGGGTCAGCCAATGAAGGATTTTTTTGTCTTGGGAAATAAAGTTTAATTGTTTGATCTATTGATTCTATTTGACTGAAGTAATAATTATTAGTAATCATAAGTTGTAAATGAGATGACTTCATAATTTGTAAGGTATATATGAAAGGTCAAATTGAGAATTCTATGTAGATGAACGAGTATGAAATTGTATTGATTGTTTGAAGAGGAAAGTGTGAGAAAATTTGAAGGATGGTCAGATATCCTTGAGGAGTAGAAAATATATATTTGATTAGGAAGGATCTAGTGAAGCAGAATAAAGATTTGTAATTAGCAAATTTAGTTACATCTCATTCAGGTCATTTCATTGTTACTTTCTCACAATTGTAGCAGTGATTCTAAAATCTCTTAGTAGAGTTAGTTTAATAGCCATTTTTAAATCCTCTAACAAGGTGATAGTTCCATTGAATTATTCTAAAAACCTCTTGCAAGGCCACTCCTAATAGGGTGATTAAATCCTCTAACAAGGTCACACCTAATAGTATGTTTTGTAACCTTTAACTAGGTTGTCTCCTAATAGGGCTCACTTTAGAAGAGTGAAAATTAGTAGCTAGTTACTTGGTGGTTTTTCCCATATTGGGTTTTCACATTAAATCTAGTGTCTCATGTGTTCAGGTTATTTATTTTATGTTTGCATGTTAATCACTGTGAATGTTTAAGATCTGTTAAAGTTAACATACACTACACATACCAAGTTATAAATTTTTTTGTATGTCTACCAAGTGACAATAGTAATTATTTTTATCAAACATCTAAGGGATCTATGGATTTTTTTTTGTGGTAACTAATTAAACCCTCCTCTTAGTTACTCCATTTATATTTCCAACAATTAGTATCAAAGATTTTGGTGTTTTTAGGAAAGATTTCAAGGACCTAAGATAAAGATCAAGATGTCTTACAAGAGAGAAATTCCAAGGCTCAATAGAGATAACTTTTCAGCATGGTAGGATCTTATGAGACTTCATCTAGATTCCATTGGTGATATAGGATTGAAATACCTTGATGAAGAATATACAACTCCTTCTAGTACATTATCTATTAGACATTGTTGAGAAGAAGACACATAACAGCATGATGATAGACATTGCATCTGCTCTAAGCTATGAAGAATTTGATGATATCAAGGACTACAAAACTACCTTTGAAATGTGGAACAAGCTAAATGATATCTATGGTGGTGATGAAAATGTGAGGAAAGCCAAAGAAAAAAGTCTAAGAGTACAATTTGATTAGATGAGAATGAGAGATGATGAAAATATTGCCAGATATGTTGAAAGGATCAAAGCAAGTGTCAATCTAATCGAAGCTTCTAGAGGAGATATCAAGGAAGAAATAGTTGTAAGTAAAGTCCTTAGAACATTTCTTCCCATTTATGCAATTAGAGTATATGTAATTCAAGAAAGAAGATGTGAGGAAAATCATAGGATAAATTTGGATGCCATAGTAGGAAGGTTGATAGCCTTTGAGCTAGATAACTATGACAATTATGTTCCAACTTCCAAGAATATTGAATTTGCATTTGAAGCCAAGCTTTCACTTAAAGAAAAATGCAAGAAAATAAAGGACTCCTAGTTAGAAAGTGAAGAAAAATCAGAGGAAGGTTATGACAGTGATCTTGAAGTAGTTGAAGCTCTACTTACAAGGAAATATTCTAGAGGTAGAGAAAAATATAAAGGTAAAGTTCCCCTAATCTATTTTTCATGTGAAAAAATTGGTCATATCGTAGCTAGGTGCCCAAAAAAAGCTTGCAAGGTTGAGAAAAAAGGTCACAATTGCAATGGCAAGAAAGATTCCAAATCATTCAAGGACAAAGGTAAGAAAACATGTTTTATGGTTAAAGACTCTAAGGATTCTGATAATAGTGAAGATGAAATAGTCTATATTGCTATGAAAGATGAATATGATAATGATGAGGAAGATAAGATGGCACTTATCTCTCATGTGAGAAAAAATGATACATGGATCATAGACAATGGTTGTTCACATCATATGACTGGTGACAAAACAAAGTTTGAACACTTTGGAGACTATGATGGTGGTAGTTAAAAGTTTGGAAACAATGAACCTTGTTGCATCAAAGGAAGAGGTCGAATCTCATTAACCAAAGAACTTGTATGTGATAATGCCTATTGGGTTGAAGGACTAAAACATAATCTATTGAGTGTGGTACAACTAATCAATATTGGATTCAAGGTGGAATTCATGCATGGAAAACTATATTGTTGGATGACAAAGGAATATTAATTGGATCAAGTAAGCAAGTAAAAGGTAACTTATTTTATCTTGATCTTGGTGAGTGCTCATGTTTTATTGCTCAAGTTGAAGAAATTTGGTTATGGCATAGAAGGTTATGTCATGTAAATTTTGATAACATGGTAAAAATAAGAAAATTCAGGAAAGTAAGAGGCATTCCTAGTTTAATGAAACCTGATGTTGGCTGATGAAAAATTATCAGATTCGTAAGATGGGAAAGACTAGTTTTAAAAGTAAAAACTATTAGTCTGAAGATATTTTGGAACATACTGATTTGTGTGGAACTATTTGAATTGAGAGCTATACTGGAGAAAAGTTCTTCATTCTTTTTGTTAATTACCATTCTAGAATGATGACTGCTATGTATCTAAGAGAGAAGTTAGAAGAATTTGAGAAGTTCAGTTGTATTTGGCAAGAGTGGAGAAGGAAACTTGGAAAATATTGAAATGCTTAAGATTAGACAGAGGTGGTGAATTCATCTCCAATGAGTTCAATAAATTTTGCATTGAAAGAGGAATCAAAAGATAGGTATCAACCCCTAGAACTTTTGAGCAAAATGGAATAATTAAAAGAAGGAACGTATCTATCATGGATTGTGCAAGGACTATAATGATTGAGAAGAACATTGCTATCAAATACTAGAGGGAAGTTATCAACACTGGAATTCATACCTTAAACTGAGTATAGTTGAAGAAGGACTCATTCAAAACCCCCTATGAGTTATGGTATGGCCATAAACCCAATGTAAATTACCTAAAAGTATTTGGAAGTAAATGTTACATCTTGAAAGAATCTAGAAAAGAAAAAATTTATGTGAAAGGTGATGAAGGTACATTTTTAGGATATTCTTGCAAGAGTAAGGCATATAGATGATTGAATTTGTCTACTCACAAAATCATAGAAAGTGCACATGCAAAAGTTGATGAGTTTGCATAAAGGATTGAAGAAGAAAGAAAAAAGGAACCAAAAGATTACAGTACATTTGTTTTCATTGAACCTAATACATTTCTAGCCACATCTATGAATCAGGAGACTTCTATTCTCCAGTCTTCATCATTCACCAAGTTGCAAGAAGTTTAAACTAAGTCAGAAGGACCTGAGTCACATTCTAAAGCTACTGAGTCAATGCCTACCAAGTCTAAGTAGCTAGAACCTAAAGATGAAATTTATGAGGCTGACAATGCAATTCATTCAAGAGGCAAGGAACTTGTATTGGCCAAGAATGTAAGGAGGCATCATGACCCAGATCAGATTATTGGAGACAAATCATAAGATACTATGACAAGAAGTAAGCTAAAAGGTACTTGTTTACTTGCTGATTTTGAACTTAGAAATGTCAAAGATGCATTGGAAAATAAAAGTTGGATTGAGGCTGTGAATGAAGAGATAGAGAAAATTAAAAAGAACAAAGCCTAAACTCTTGTACCTAGACCTAAAGATAAAAATGTTATTGGAACAAAATGGATATTTAGGAATAAGTTGAATGAAGATGGTAAGGTATCAAGAAAAAAAGCTAGATTGGTGTGTAAAGGATATTTTCAAGAAGAAGGCATATATTATGGTGTGACTTTTGCTTCTATTGCAAGATTGGAAGGTGTTAGGACCTTACTTGCATATGCAACAAATAAAGGATTTAAGGTATATCAGATGGATGTTAAATCAACATTTCTCAATGGTATTCTTGATGAAGAAGTCTACATTGAATAACTTGAAGGTTTTGTTGATCTAGACAAAAGGGACATGGTCTAAAAATTACACAAAGTATTTTATGGTTTGAAACAAGACCCTAGAGCATGGTATGAGATATTGCATAACTACCTTATTCATATTGGTTTCGAGAGAACTAATGATAATAGTAGTTTGTACATCAAGGAAGGACCAGATAACAAGATTGTTTTGGGAGAAATATTTTTGGATGATACTTTGGTTATAGGGAATGATGATCTATGCAAAGAATTCTTAAAGAAAATGAAAAAAGAATTTGAAATGTCCATGTTTGGTGAGATTAAGTTCTTTATTAGTCTTCAGATTCAGAAGAGCAAGAATGATATCTACATCGCTCAGTTTGAGTATATCAAGGAGATACTCAAGAAATTTTGTATGAAATATTCTAAACCAGTTGGAAATCCCATGTGTACTAGATTAAAGCTTACCAAAGATGATGATTCAAAGGAGGTAGATTAGACCTTATATAGATCAATGATTGCAAAATTGTAGTATGTACTTCATACAAGGC
This sequence comes from Cupressus sempervirens, assembly GCA_028749045.1. Classification (NCBI taxonomy): domain Eukaryota; kingdom Viridiplantae; phylum Streptophyta; class Pinopsida; order Cupressales; family Cupressaceae; genus Cupressus; species Cupressus sempervirens. Next base: position 1,041,167,949 of record CM053787.1, read on the forward strand.
CTGATATTGCTCTTGCAGTTGGTATAGTGGCAAGATTCTTGACAAAACCTAAAGAAAATCACATGATGGCAATCAGAAGAATCTTGAGATACTTGAAAGGCACTGAAGATTATGGATTGTGGTATAAACTTGGAGGAAATCTAGACTTAAAAGTGTTTACTAATGTTGATTGGGTAGCAAAAATTGATGACAGAAAGAGTACAAGTTGTGGAGCATTCTTTCTTGAAAAAAGGTTGGTATCTTGGACAAGCAAAAAACAAAATTGCACATTCCAATCTACAACAGAAGTAGAGTATGTTGCAATAGTAGTGAACTATTCTAATATTGTTTGGTTTAAATAGTTGTTGGAAAGCATGAAGGTTGAGATCAAAGAACTAGTTGTTATGTTTTGTGATAATAAAAGTGTAATTAACATTTCAAAGAATCAAATGATGCATTCCAAAACTAAGCACATTGCTATAAAGTACCACTTTGTTAGAGAATTGGTGCAGGACAAGGAAATCAGATTGGAATATGTCCATACAAAAGAAAAAATTGTAGACATATTCACTAAGCCTTTACCTAAGGATGCATTCTTGTATCTAAGAGGTAAGTTAGGGGTCATTACCTTATCTGAAGCTCACTAAAACAAAGTTTTAGTGGTGCATCAATAGGAACCAAGTTGAAAATCTATCAATTGATGTAGCATAGTCATGGGAACATTGCATATGAATTGGTAATCAAGGTACATTGATACTCATTTGGTATGTGTTGTCTTTGGCATGTGTTGTCAAAGAGGGAGAGTTTACTATCATATCTTTCTAAAAATTGTTTGAAGGAGAGTTTACTATTTGGAGAAGAAGCTATGTAATTCCTTCACAGAGGGAGAATTACTATATTAGACAAGTTTGTGGCATAAAATCTAAGAGGGAGAAAATTTTCTATCAGAGAAAGACTTGTTTTCAAATTTCATTGTGCTATGACATGTTGTGTTCCCATAAATGCCAAAGATGGAAATTTTTGCATACAATTGTCTAATTGTGTGTTGTCTTTGATGTTACACAAATGTCATATCAGTTGCCAGATAGTGCTTACTGAGCTTGGTTTTTCAGCAAAGCAATTTTTTGTGTCTATTAAGCATTCCTAAAAATTACTCTACATAGATAGTGTCTACTAGGCTCACATGGGTGTCAAAGGAAAGTGTGATAGAAAGTAGTGTTAACGGAGCTCTCATGGTTAATGAAGGAAAGTTAGTGTTTACAAAGTTCACTTAGTCTCCAAAGGATTTTTGTAGGATCACTGTGTTAATCGAGCTTCTGTTGGTTAACACTAGAAATCTTTTTAGGATCAGTGTTTACCAAGCAAGGTTAGCCAATGAAGGATTTTGTTGTTTTGGGAAATAAAGTTTAATTATTTGAAGTATTGATTCTAGCCAGTTGAGGTAATAATTATTGGTAATTGTAAGTTGTAAATGAGTTGACTTGATAATTTGTAAGGTATATATAAAAGGTTAAATTGAGAATTCTATGTGGGTGAGTGAATATGCAAGTATATTGATTTTTTTAAGAGGAAAGTGTAAGCATATTTGAAGGATGGTCAGATATCCTTGAGGAGCAGCAAAGATATATTTGATCAGAAAGGATCTAGTGAAGCAGAGTAGAGATCTATAATCATTAAATTCAGTTGCATCTCATTCAAGTCATTTCTTTGTTACTTTCTCACCATTGTAGCAGTGATTCTAAAATCTCTTAGTAGAGTTGGTTTAATAGGCATTTGTAAATCCTCTAACAAGGTGATAGTTCCATTGAATTGTTATAAAGACCTCTTGCAAGGCCACTCCTAATAGGGTGATTAAATCCTTTAACAAGGTTACACCTAATAGTGTGTTTTGTAACCTTTAACTAGGTTCGCTCCTAATGGGGCACACTTTAGAAGAGTGAAAATTAGTAGTTAGTTACTTGGTGGTTTTTCCCATATTGGGTTTCCATGTTAAATTTGGTGTCTCATGAGTTCATGTTATTTCTTTTATGTTTGCATGTTAATAACTATGAATATTTAATATCTGTTAAAATTAACATACACTACATCTACCAAGTTACAACATTTTTTTATGTTTACCAAGGGACAACTGTAACTAGTTTTTTCAAACATCTAAGGGATCTGTGGATTTTTTTTTTGTGGTAATTGATTCACCCTCTTTCTCAGTTACTCCATCTATATTTCCAACAAGGTTTTCTTTTGAAAAGTGTAAATGAAGATGAGTCAAAGAATATCTTGAGTAATATACATGAAGGAGTGTGTGGGGGTCATTATATGGAAAAAAAAAATAGTACACAAAATCCTTAGGTATGGCTTTTGGTGGCCTACATTTGTCTGAGATGCACAAGAGATAGTAAAGAAATGTGATGCATTTTAGAGATTTGGTGGAAAATTGAAGTTTCCTAGAAATTTTCCATTGAAACTAGTGTAGGTGCAAGCACCTTTCTAGCAGTGAGGTATTGATTTTATTGATGAAATCTCAAATAAGTCTAGTGAAGGGAATTATTGGATTCTAGTTGCCACTGACTACTTCACCAAATGGATAGAGGCCATTCCTACTAGGAATGCAACAAGTAAGGTGGTAATAAATTTCATATTGAATAATATCATTATTAGATTTGGATGCCTAGAAAAACTTGTCACTGATAATGCCATGTGCTTCAGATCAGATGAGTACAAAAGTTTTAGCAAAAAATATGGCATCACTAGATCTACATCATCACCTTACCATGCCTACAAAAATGGTTAGGACGAGTCCAAAAATAAAAGTTTACTCAAGATTATCAAGAGGATTCTTGGATAAAATAAGAGAGCCAAAGATTCCAAGTTGCCTCTAACACTATGGGTAGACAAGGTTATAGTGAAGAAGGTTATTGGTTGTGCCCCTTTTGATTTAGTATATGGAATCTAGTCAAGGTTGCCTCGAAAAAATTTAAATGATATGTATAAGTTGATCTAGGATTATGATGAAGATATTGTTGATGATATGAAAGTAAGAATGGATGATATTTTACAATTAGATGAGACAAGGCGGCATGCTTATGTGAAGAATGCAAAGTTACAAGAATAGATGAAGTATTTCTATGACTAAAGAGCATCAAGTAAGAATTTTCAGCCTGAGGAGTTAGTATTATTATGGAATTCTAGACTGGAAGACAAAGACAAGGATGAAAAATTTGATCCCATCTAGTTTGGTCCTTATCAAATCTACGGTAATAAAGGTGAAGATTCCTATTTCATAAGAGAACTAGCTAGTGATATTCTTAAATTACTAGTTCCAGGAAAGCTCTTGAAGATTTATTTTTGCTAAAATAATTTTTTTTCCATGAGTAGTAGTTAGGGTTTCTTGTACATTTTTATACATTTTGTAACCATCTATAGATCCTTATATAGTGTTTTTCCTATATGGTTTTTTGTTTCCCCTGCTTAGTCAAGTGTGTTCTCTAAAGAAGTTGTCAAATTTTATATCAAGTATGTGGTATGCCTAACCCATAAATTATAAATTCTTTCATGGATTCGAGTTATCCATCATCCCTAGATAGAGCCACTAATGGCCTAATTTTTCACCTACCTAGAATTTTGTGAAATCTTGTGAAAATTAAAAGACATTTGTTCTCATTTTCTTAGGGTTTCTAGAAATTTGTCTTTCCCTCATGAAAAAACCCTAGGAAAATTATCTTGTCTTTTATTTCATTGGAATTCATTCAAAATTGACTTGCAAATATAAAATAGGGATAAATGATAAAAACCTTGCTTATGCAATTATATTCCTAATTATTTTGACATATTGTCACATTATATTTCATGCTACTCTTATTTCTTAAGTTGCAATGTGAATGCCTTTTAATTGCAACATCACTCTATTTTTATCACTAACCTTGTTCAAGGATGCAAAGGAGCAAAATGGTTTCTAAGCAATTCATCACACAATCAGAGCAGTTGGTGCTAGCATTCAAGTTAACAATGTTGAGGGGTGATATAATAGAAAGCACATGATGATAGGTCAATGAAAGCTTCAAGAAATTGAAGTCAATATGTTGCAAAAGATATAAGAAGTTGAGTTTTATAGTTATCACATGATCATGGGCTAGTTATGTTGTAAAGGATTTTTAGTTGTGACAGTGTGCATGGAAGCAAGTAGTCAACATGATGGTTATCAAAATATCACAAGTGGTCAGATAGATAGTAAAGTCTAATTCATGAGGATGCAAAAAGACATTAGTGGTTATTTTTAAGGTTATCTCATGCTTGTAAGTGGTTAAGAGAAACATGAGGTTAAGGTGGTGAAGATACAATAATTTATAGTTGCATCCTTGCAAGGTTAGATGTTGAGTTAAGTGTTCAAGTTGTGAAGCAACGAAATAAAGAAGATAGTCAAGTTGATAGTTGATCACAATATCTCATAAATAGAATGGAAACTAATGTTTTAAGTTGTGAGGAAGTGATTAGTGAAGAAATAGTTAAGAAAAACCAATTCACATGAACACACAGCTAAGTGATAAAGAGAGATTGTAAGTTGTGAAATAATGAAATGCATCTAACAGTCAGAAGAAGTGCTCAGTCGCATTATCACAAAGGTTTGAAGTAAAGTAAAGACTTAAGTTGCAATGGTGTGTAAAGTAATTAGTCAGTTAAGTTTTGAAACATCGCAGCATTGCATGAGTTCATAATTGACTAGAGGATACAATTGCAAAGTGGAAAAATCTTGAAATCACACTTTTGCAAGGTTTAATTGAAATTAAGATCTCATGGTTGCAAAACTATGAAGTAAAGTGATAGTTATGGTCAAACTTGATCACAACATCACAAGGGGTTTGTGTTAACTCAAAGTAAGACTTGAAAAGGAGTGAAATAATCATGAGCACACCTTCATGGGTTAAGAGATGTGGTTAAGGATTGAAGTTGCAAGCTTGTGAACAAAGGAAGTTTTAAGGATAGAAGAGTTAGCGTAGTATCACATGGTTTCAAAGATAGTTAGAATGTTGAGTTGCAATGTTGCAGAATTAAGTAATAGTTAGCTAAAATTATTAGTACAACATCACATGATTAAAGGAAGCATCATGTCTAGTAGTTCTGAAGAAGAAACAAGATAAAAGTATGAAGCATCACAACATCACAAGAATAAAGGATGTTAGGTTCTAGATCACTGTGAAGATGCAAAGTAATGAATAAAGAGGTCATCACTAGATCACAATGGTTAGAAAGATAAAGTGGTTAATGGTTACAAAGTGGTAAAAAAAAACATAAAACAAAGTGGATTTAGTTTCGCAAGTCCATGTGGTTAGTAAAGAGTTGAAGTTACAAAGGGAATCACACTATCACAATCTATACTTAGTAGTTAAAGAAAAGAGGTGCGAGGTTGTGAAATGGTAGAAATAACCATTTTCACATGGTCTCAGCTCAAGATAATAAAATAAGAGCAACCATGGTGAAGCAGTAATAAGGTGGTCATCGCATCATCTCAGCTTTAAGTTTTTAAAGCACAAAAGTAGTTTTTACAAACCATGTCTGAGCTAGATAAAAGGAGTATGAGTTGGAAGTACAAAATATGAAAAAGTGAAGATTTTTCCATCTCTTCAAAGATTGATAGGTTTTGAAGTGTTCCAATTTAAATTCCATTAATTCCATGCTCCTATTGTAGAGACATATAAATTCTAAGAGACAGAGATTTTCATTACTAGTTATAGAATTGTTTAAGTTTTTAGAGTGAATTTGATTTGCAAAGAGATTCAGAGTGACCTTCCAACATACAAAATTTGGAGTTGATTGAATTATCTTGGAAAGATGGTTTAGAAGGAAGGATAATTGTTTTTATAGGTGCATATTAAAGAACCTACTTCATAGACAAAAAGCCCTAGCTCATTTGTGGAAGAATGGATAGATATCCTACCTAGTTCTACAAATGCACAATTTGCAAATGATCATGCTTTTAGAGATCCATATGCATTCTAAATAGATGTAGAGGTCCTAGATAGGAATGGCTATGAGTTATTATAGTTCTTTTACAAGAAAAAAATGAAGAAGGTTCTAATTTACAACCCTTGGGTTAGAAATTTAGACAAACTAATTATGCCAGATGTATTTGTGAATGTGGACTTGGTAAAGGCATTAATCAAATGTTTCAATCCAATCAACAAGTCATTTGATTGGATAGAGAGAAGAACTTTCTTGGCTCTAGATAAAGAAACAATCATAGAGGCATTTGATCTGGGAGGCCCAATGTCATTTCCTATTGACATTGATGACCTAAATGAGGATTTCAAAAGCTAGAAGGAATTTTATATGGGTAGGGAAATGACAAGGCACATCCCTATGTCTCATAAAGAGAAGGGAGAAATTCAAAAGAAGAAAGAGGTAGATAAACTTATGGCCCTTGATTTCTTCTAGAGGTTTTTCTAGAATATTGTCTTTGGTTTGAAAAAGCCCTAGATGTAGATGGAACCATGAATGCCCTAAGAGGATACTATATCATGTCATTGAATATTCAAGACCCCAACACCAATGTAGGGTATGATTATGTGACATATATTATTAAAAAAATCCATGAGGAGAACATTAGTACACAATAGGGACAACTATAAAATTTTAGGTTCCCTCACTATTCTATGATGATGCATTTTATCTTGTTAAAAAATGTTGATTCATTTGATCAAAGATTCTTTGAATGCATAGAGGAATGGGGAGAAAGACTACTAGTGTAGAGGTGGACAAGGGTGCAGAAAAGGTTCTACCCATACTCAAATGTTATTTCCTTCTATAATGATTTTGTGCATCCTATTTTAAAGATGATAGAATTGGACAATGAAAGAATAATATGAGTGTTAGGAAGGTTTTTAAACCTAATATGTATTTTGATGATGGGAAATAATTGACACATGATTGGGGGAGTGTTTTTCTATTTGAGGATTATATTGTCATCAAACTATATGGATGCCCTCAGCCACCTCATATTCTACCCAAATGCGTCCCTAAGAGACTAGGTTTTGTAGAAGTATTTTGGCAATTAATCTCATTGAAGAAAGAATACCTAGGTAAAAATGTCAAGAAAGGAACATTTTTGTCTAGATGCACTAAGGTAGGAGATTTTGAGATTGGAAAAAATAATATTGAGGAAACTAATTCCTATTCAAGAGGTTATAAATTGCCAACCAAGCTAGCTAGAACATATGACCCTTGCAGTGTAGTTAGGAATGCTTTAAAAAGCATGAGGTGATACAATTGACCTCCTACAAAATGTATGTGGGAATAGGATATCATTTCTAATAGATTGGACGAGAGTGTGTACAGAGAAAGAATGATCAAGTTTTGGAATGTTATCAGTTTTGAGTAGGAAATGAAAAAGGTAGATACATCCTTTAAGGGATTCTATCCTAAAATGGACTACTGGGCTAGATTAGATAAATGTGTTGAAAATTTTGATGAGATATCAGCCCAAGTGCCAAAGGAAATAACGAAGAAAGTTGATCTTGACTACTCTAATGAAGGTATTGTAGTTGAAGTCAGTGATGATAAAGAGGATCAACCTAAGAGCTCCAAGAAAAGGAACAAGCAATAGAAAATGGTGGAGATTCCACAAAAGGCTCAGCAAAAGGCCTTGCAAATCCTACCTAGGGGTATCCAATATATTGATGATGTTAGAAGGATATATCTGATAGCTTAGTCCTCTTGTTGAAATATAGATGAAGTAACTGAGAGGGGAGGGGTGAATTAGTTACCAAAAAATTCAATTCCAAAAATAAATCCCTTAGATGTCTTTACTTACTGCTAATACTTGGTAAACAGTGCAGGAATATTGTAACTCGGTATCTAGTATTCATAGTCATTAGTATACATGAAAAGATTAAGATAAATGAACATAGGAGACACCAGATTTAACATGGAAACCCAATATGGGAAAAACCACCAAGTAACTAGTCACCAATTTTAACTCTTCTGAAGTGAGCCCTATTAGGAGCCAACCCTGTTAAAGGTTACAAAACACACTATTTGGTGTGACCTTGTTAGTGTTGGAAATATTCAGGATAAGATAGGTTACTGAGAGGGGAGGGGTGAATCAGTAACTTATAAATTTTTTAAACAATTTAGCATTTTAACTATTCACCATTCATTCATCTAAACTACTACATAGCTAAAAGAACAAACATTCATTGCACATGTACACAAAGATTTGGTGACCCAAAAACCTTCCAAATAGAAAGTAAAACTAGGGTGGGGATGATACCCACAAAACTTCAATACTACAGTATAAAGTTGGCCTGTTAAGGCTTACAATGATCACTTGTGGTGATCTACCCTGTTAGGAGCGATTAGGACTGCTAGATCCACCTTGTTAGAGGATTTACAAACATACAGTGAAGTATGCACTTTGTTAGGAGATTTACAAAAAGACTATTAGGTCCACCCTGTTCAAGGATTTATAAACTGATTCACCTATTAGGATGAAGCAGTGGATCTGCTTACAACTATTTGCTGATAAGATCCTTGTTGCATTGATCACCTAATGTGATAGATATAACTTTTGTACTCCTATGTTGACCTTGCTGTGTTCCTTTTATTCTGCTGCTGATTCGCTTTCACTTTTCTCAAAATATATCAATACCCTCTTCATATGCGAACATTACTCCCCTTTTTTAATTTTTTTTTATTTTTATTATTCACCATATTCCTACAAATGATATCATCATTACATATATACCATTCCAATATTTACAACTACAGGGTCGGCCAAAACATAAGTGAACGAAATATTACTGAGTCAGCTAGATAGTAGAAAACTCGAGTTCCTCAAGCTGACTTGGTGACCTTCTGATACTCGGCATCTACTACATTACTTAACATCGTCATGTACTCAGTAGAAGTAGAGGCTTGGTTCATACTAGCCACACAATACTCCTTGGAACTTAGTAACCATTGGTTACTCAATAGATATAGTATCACTCGATAGAAGATAACTTCTTCGTTTACCTTGCTGTGCTCGATCAACACTGAGTCCTTCATTTACCTTCCTGTGCTCGGTGAACACTGAGTCCTTTATTTACCTTCCTTTTCTTAATGAACACAAAGTTCTTCGTTTACCTTGCTTTTCTCAGTGAACACTGCATTCTTCATTTACCTTGCTTTGCTTGGTGAACACTGAGTTCTTCATTTACCTTGCTTTGCTCGGTGAACACTGCTAAACTACCCATTCACTCGGTATCCTCTAGAATGCTCGGTGAGAACTGTTTATGTGCTAAACTTATAAGGTAACCACTGAGTGCTTGGTATGCACTATAGACTAAGTGATGAGCTCGGTAAGCATTCAAAATTGAATAAGTGTTCGCACTAGTGACAAATATATCATAATTCCAACAATCTCCCCCTTTGGCATTAGTGAAAAAAACACTTATGAGCCAAAGCTTATCTGCAAGATTTGATGTATTTATTTACATATATCTCCCCCATACAATATGCACATAGTATTTACAAATATCTCTATCTTTTCTTTGGTACTTTATCTCCCCCTTTTTGACAATAATGCCAAAGTAAACAATATGTATTTACATAGAGACACCAAAATGAGAGATAAACTCATAATGTACCTTGAGAATAAGAGCCAAAGTCTTATCCCAATTTTTTTGCAAAATTTTGTAGGTGGAGAGTGCTATCTGAACTCCAGTTGAAAGTTCAATCACATGATTTGGAACTGAAAAATTATTGTCATGGATCAATGTTTTGGAGTAGGAAATGTGTTTCTGCATTGTGTCCATGATAGGAAGAATCATATTCTAGATGTCAATCAAGGTAGATCTGATCCTTTCTTCCTCTCTTAACAATTATGCCTACTTTTTTGACAAAAATTTGATTCAGAACTGATGGGATGAACTTGAATTGGGGTCAAGTTGCAGCATTTGGGCACTGACCTTCATATCCTCATCAATTTTATTGAACTTTTTTTTTAAATTTCCTTGGTGTACTCAGTAACATCACAAAGTTTGGCAAAAAGTGAAGTTACATTATTAAAATAATTTTCAAGATTGACCAAAATTGTGGACAATTCTACCTGTTTTATTGCAATGTGCTCAAGCACCTTATTATCAATTTTTCTTGACTAGAGGTGTCCTCATTGAATTTATTTATAGCCTCTTCTAACTGAATCAAAATATGTTGAGTAGAATCTACTTCAACACCTATAGCTTCTGTAATTATATTCCTAGCAATCTCAATTATTCTGTACTCCTTATCCCTTTTAGACCTTAACTGCTTCTACGTAGCCTTCATCTCTATTAGTTGACTAGCATACCTCATCTCTTCAATGGTAGCATTTTCATAGTCAATTTTTGGAATCACTATCTCTGTGTCTAAGTCAATATCTTCAGGAATTTATTTTCTAGTGATCAGACATCTTAATGGTTGCTTTTGTTTGGCTTTTGTGATGACTGGTTTGACATTGGGAACAAACACAGTAGTGGAGATGGAAGGACTATCAGTGAAAACTAGGATACTTGAGGATTGAGTGCCAATAGGAGTATTTACTGAATCAAAAACTAGAATACTTCTCAAAAATGATGGTACACTCAGTAATGTAGTATCTGAACTAACTGGATTTGAAGTAGATCTAGATAATGCTGACAAAATTGTAGAACAAATTAGAATTGATGAAGAAAAAATTGTGGAACTTACTATTTTTCTAACTGAGGATGATGGATCTGAGGAGACTGGCTCAGTAGTTGAAGAAGTAACAGTTAGCTCTGTAGATGAAGTGCTTGGCACATCTATCTTAGATACCTAGAGTAGGGAGAAGGCCGATGAAGATTGAACAATTGATGTGACAATTGTGCTCACAATCTCACTTGTAGAAGCTATCTCCTTGGTGGATGAAATAGTTTTAGGTGGAGAGTGAGGAAGGGATGCAATCACTGTTGCTGCAATTTTTATTGGATCATCTTCCTCCTTATCTTCCTCTTTAGCTTCTTCCTCATCTTCTCCCATTAATGCATGTAGCTGTCCTGGTGAGACTATGATGGATGGAGTGCCATCAATATCATCACTGTCACTATTGTCATCATCCTTGATTTCCACTAGGTCTTCACTAGGCTTATGCAGAGGATAGATGTTTTTCCAAATGTTTGTAGCATCATTTACAACATGCTCAATGTCCTTGATCAAAATTAAACATGTGTGAAATTTGATCATCATTTTACCTGCATGGTTTTTCATTGCAGTTTTTGCTTTTGCTCCAGTGAGACTTGGTTGAAGATTCTTTAGGGATTGCTCATAGAAGTCTTTCATAAGGAAACTCAGGTGCAAAAATAGCTTCCTACACTAATCTCATAAGGAAAGTATGATGCAAATCCTATTAAAATCTTCTACACTTACATATACAATATCATGTAAATAACAATATTGTAACCAACCATGTATACAAAAAATAGACAGAGAAAGGAACACATAACACAAGAATTTCCCAGTGGGGAAAAACCTTTTGGTAAAACAACCCCACCCCTTTAGAACTTGCACAATGTATTATCTTCAACACGAGGTTACAATACACTTGCAATGCAAGTTCAACATCAACAACAGAAGACTCTAGTAGCTACTCGCAGTACCAAAAATACACCTTTTTCGCATCACGTCTCTTCGCAACCCTAAAAATGCTTATAACATGTGCTTCACTTTAGGGCTACTCCCAAAAAGGTAAATTGTATTAGGGTTTCACCATTCTCCAAGAAAATAGGAACCCCAAAAAATTTTGGTAGAGTGAACAGTACTCAAATTTCTTAGTTGCCACATGTCTTCACCTATCATTGAATCTTCCTAACATAGCTCTTACGTGTCATAAGAATCTGTCATAACCATTTTAGTCATGATCTCCTTACACACAATTCAAGATGTTGACACATCCACATTATTTTTAAGAAATACATTTTACCAAACAAATAATAAGAATAGGAATTATACAAGGTTGAGACACCTTATTCCTAACATTCTCCCACTTGTTGAACACCTTGTAAGAGCAACAGGAACATAACAAGAACTAATCACTATAGGCTGAAAGGCCCATAGACTCCGAACACTATCTGAACTTCTTAGTGCCCACTAGTTTCATTAATGCATCTGCAACATTTTTCACAGTATCTACCTTTTCCAAATTTACCTTTCCATCTTCCACCATATCTCTCACAAAGTGATACTTCACATCAATGTGCTTTGTTCTAGCATGGAAAGTTGGATTCTTTGCAAGGAAAATAGCACTCTAACTGTCACATAAAATAGTAATCTATTCTGCATCAACACCAACATCAGAACACAATCTCTTAAGCCAAATGGCTTCCTTACAAACATGAGTAGTAGCCATGTACTTAGCTTCTGTAGTGGACAAAACAACCATAGGTTGTTGCTTGCTCATCCAACTGATGACACCACTAAACATAGTGAACACATAAGCACTGGTGGATCTCCTACAGTCAATATCACCTGCCCAATTTTAATCCACAAACCCATGAATACAAACTAAATTTGAAGATCTAGAAGAGTTACGATGATAAAATATGGAGTAATCTGATTTACCCCTCAAATATCTGAATACTTGCTTAACTGCATCCCAATGTATCCGTCTAGGATTATCCATAAATTGACTCAAGACTCCCATTGCTTGGGCAATGTCTGGTCTAGAACAAACCATAGCATACATAAGACTGCCAACTGCACTAGCATAAGGTACTCTACTCATGTCCTCCACCTTACTAGGAGATTTTGGACAATCATCTACACATAACTTTGTTCCCACAGGAATAGGAACACACAGTGGTCTACAATCTGCCATGCTGAACCTGTCCAACATAGACTTCACATACTTACTCTGACTCAACCAAAGTTTTTTGTTAGACCTGTCTCTATTGATTTCCATACCCAAGATGTACCTAACTGCCCCAAGATCTTTCATCTCAAACTATGCTGACAACTGAGATTTAAAATCAGAAATCATACCCTTACCCTTCCCAAATAGCAACATATCATCAACATATAATGCAACAATAAGAAGGTGATCATTTTCAATTCTAAAATAAACACAATGATCTGATTTTGATCTTACAAATCCAATTGAAAACACTAAGGCATCAAACTTAAGGTACCACATCCTAGGAGATTGCTCCAAACCATATAGAGATTTTTTTAATTTGCAAACTAAGGATTCTTTACCTTTAACAATGTAGTGCTCAGGTTGTGACATATAAATCTCTTCCTCCAAATCACCATGAAGGAAAGTTGTCTTCACATCCATATGTTCTATCTCTAAATCATATGATGTAGCAAGAGATAATAGAAATCTAATGGATGTCAACTTTGCAATAGGAGAGAATATTTCACCATAATCTATTCCCTCTACCTGTGAATACCCCTTTGTAACCAATCTAGCTTTGTACATTTCAACACTGCCATCTACATAGAATTTCTTCTTGAACACCCATTTATAGCCAACAAATTTTCTCCCTTTAGGCAAAGGTACAAGGTCCCATGTTTTTTTTTCTCTAATGAAGCCATCTCATCATCCATAGCCTCAATCCAGGAACCTGCATCTTCCATGCCCAAAGCCTCTTTCATAGATCTAGGCTCATCAGTGTTAGTAATCAAAGAAAAAGCACAACTGGAATCTAACATAGAATAACCAAACCTTTCTAGTTTCTTTCTTTCTCTTGTGGATCTCCTCAAGGATCGAGGTTGAAGGTGTTCTTCCTCTTCTTCTAAACTATCAGAGCTGCAAGAGCTCTCCTCATCATTAGACCCAACATGGTCTCTCTGTTTAGTCTTCTCAGGGGTAGGAGGCAACTAAACAACATCTTTTTCCTTTTCTTTTTCATCTGGTTGTAGCACAATAGGAGAAGATGTTAGCTCTCTAAAAATAACATTTCTACTATACAACACCTTACTAGTCACAAGATCCAAAAGCTTGTATCCTTTCACACTAGCACTGTACCGGATGAAAATACATTTAACAGCTTTGTTTTCCAACTTAGATCTTTTATCCTTTGGAACATGTGCATAAGCTTCACAACCAAAAACGCAAAGATATCTAACTGAAGGCTTCTTACCAGACCACACCTCCATGGGTGTCTTACCAATGAGAGCTGATGTAGGAGACCTGTTAACTAGATAGCAAGCAGTGGCCACAGCTTCAGCCCAAAACCTTTGTTCTAAACCAGCTCCACTAAGCATACTCCTAGCCTTCCCCATTAGTGTCCTGTTCATTCTCTCTGCAACTCCATTTTGCTGTGGGGTATACAGAGTTTTCTTATGCCTCTCGATACCTTGTTCTTTACAAAACTGTTCAAACTCTGCTGAGCAAAACTCGCCACCATTGTCAGTTCTCACACACTTAATCTTCTTACTAGTCTGATTCTCTACAAGGGCTTTAAATTCCTTGAATCGACTAAAGACTTGTGTCTTACTTTTAAGGAAATAAATCCATGTCCTTCTACTATAATCATCTATGAAAGATACAAAAAATACAGACTTGGAGATTGAAGGAACTTTTACAGGACCAAATACATCAGAATGAATAAGATCCAAAACATCAGAGGATTTGTGAGAACTAGAGTAAAACTGAACACAATTTTGTTTACCATATACACAGTGTTCACAAAAGTCAAACTCAAGATTGCAATCATTTAACCCTTCAATGAGATTTTTATTTTTCAGGGTTCTGAGACCCTTCTCACCAATGTGGCCAAATCTCATATGCCACAACATTGTCTTTTCTGTAGGAAGCTTACCTTCCAAAGTGTTTGCATTGCCATCAGAACCAATAACCATAGTCTTCTTTACTGCTCATTCTGATGGTGGGGATGAAGTGATAGCTACTCTCTTCTTTGAAATAGAAGAACTATTACACTAAGAAATGTATGCATCAAGCTGAAACAAAGTACCTCTCCTAGTACCCTTAGCAAGCACCATAGCTCCTCTCATCATCTTACATCCATCTTTAGAAAAAACAACTTGCACACCTACATCATTCAGCATACTTATAGATAATAGGTTTTGTGCCAAACCTGGAATGTGCATAACTCCATTGATTCCCTTTACTCGTCCATCAGGAAATTTGATAGTGACCCTTTTGCATCCAACTATCTTTAGGTGAGAATGATCACTGAAGTACACCTTTCCACCATCGAACTCTTCATATCTTGAGAACCAATTTCGATGAGAGGTCATGTAAAAAGATGCACCTAAGTCAACTAACCAAACTTCATCAGATGCATGGGCTGCCAAAGCTACGATGAATGCATCGCCATCTTCTTGAGATTTTTCAGAACTAGAATCTGAGGCTTGCTTCTTCTTCTTAGGCTCTTTACAGTCTTTACGGAAGTGCCCAGTCTTATCACAGTTCCAACATTTTTCCTTGGACTTATTGGAAGTCTTCGACTTCCCATGGGATTTGGATCTACCCTTATTGTCAGACTTATTGTCATTTTCCTTTCCTCTTTTCATGGATCTCCCACGAACAACAAGGGCTTCTTTTTCCAAAATGGAAGCCTTTCTCTACATCTCCTCTGATAGCAATGAAGACACCACATCAGCCATTTTGAAAGTGACTAACGTGCTTCCGAGAGCCATCACAAGATGGTCCCATGAATCCAGTAAAGAACACAAAAGTGTGTAGCAATGATCCTCCTCCTCTAACTTGACACCAGCTGATGTCAATTGTGCAGCCAGCAGATTAAATGCATGTAAATGATTCGTTAAGGATCCACCTTCCTCCATTCGCAGAGAATACAACTTCTTCCTTAGGAACAATTTGTTCACCAAAGATTTGGCCTGATACATGGCCCCAAGTCTCTCCCACAAACTATATGCAGTTTTCTCATCTAGAACATTCAGAAGGACTGCATCAGTTAAACAGAGTCTTATGAGACCCTTAGCTTTATGGTCTTTGATATCCCAATCTGCTTGAGCTATAGTTGCTGGTCTTCTAGCACTTGTAGTCACTTCCCATAGGTCACGATCTTCTAACATGTCTTCCATCTTGAGTTTCCACAACTCAAAATTAGTGCCATTAAATTTCTCCACCTCCACTCTTCCATATGATGAACTCACCATCTCAATTTGCAAATAAGATTCAGGATGCTCTGCACAAGACTCCCACTACACTTGAGATTAGCTCAAAAAACCCTACCCAACAACTAGGATCAAAAGTTGATCAAGCTCTAATACCACTTGTAAGGAAACTCAGGTGTGGAAATAGCTTCCTACACTAATTTCATAAGGAAAGTATGATGCAAATCCTATTAAAATCTTCTACACTTACAGATACAATATCATGTAAATAACAATATTACAGCCAACCATGCATACAAAAAATAGATAGAGAAAGGAACACATAACACAAGAATTTGCTGGTGGGGAAAAATCTTTTGATAAAACAACCCCACCCCTTCAGAACTTGCACAATATATTATCTTCAACATGAGGTTACAATACACTTGCAATGCAAGTTCAACATCAACAACAGAAGACTCCAATAGGTGCTCGTAGTACCAACAATACACCTTTTTCGCATCGCATCTCTTCGTAACCTTAAAAATGCTTATAACATGCGCTTCACTTTAGGGCTACTCCCAAAAAGGTAAATCGTATTAGGGTTTTACCATTCTCTGAGAAAATAGGAACCCCAAATTTTTTTTTGAGGTGATGCCCTGAACTCCACTATTGGGGTAGAGTGAATAGTACTCAAATATCTTAGTTGCCACATGTCTTCACTTGTCATTGAATCTTCCTAACATAGCTCTTACGTGTCATAGGAATCTGTCATAACCGTTTTAGTCATGATCTCCTTACACAAAATTCAAGATGTCGACACATCAACATTATTTGCAAGAAATACATTTTACCAAACAAATAATTAGAATAGGAATTGTACAAGGTTGAGACACCTTATTCCTAACATCTTTTACTGTTTGGGTTTCTGATTCCCATCTCAATTGCAATCTCTCCAATAGTTCTTTTGAGATTTGGGAGGCAAGCTGGTCCGGGGAGTATTTCCATTTACCCATCTTGCTGAGTACCAGTTCTTTTATTTGCATTTTCTCAGCATCTATTCTAGTTTCAAATTTCAATGCCTTGAAATTTGTGATGCCTGCTCCTTCTTCCAATTATTTAAGCCTTTCCTCAAATATAGGTGTAGGCCTGACTAGTATAGGTTCCTGTTTACCTTTTTTGGTTCTTCTTGTAAATACTACAGTAGGCTACTTCTTAGGTTTGGTAATTATTACCTTACCTTTCTTCTTTGGAGGTTCTTCTTCAGTTCCTTGTTCTCCTTTTTCTTCTTCTCCTCCTTCTTCTTCATCATCTCCTTCATACTCACCTTTTCCTTCTGTTAGCATAAGAGGGCTAGATGCAATTTTCAATTTGCTATCTTCCTCTTGCCTTTGTTTATGGCCTGTGGTAGCTTGATTTCAAGCTCAATTATGGCCTTTGCTTCATCATAGGCTCCAAAAATTTGTTGCCATGTGTCTATTGGCTCATTTACCAGTGCTTCTATGATGTCTCTAGCTTCATCAATATTTACCTCATAGGGAAGAGGTTTGACCCATGCAACTCGGGGTCTAACTGCCTGGATGTACACCTTATCAAAATCAACCATGAAGCATACATCATCTCTATAATCTTCAACTAATTTTGGTGGAATCTGGAACCTGTTATTCATTCCCTCCTTGAAATCTTCAAAATAATTTTCCATGATGCTATCAAAATTTTCACCCATCTCTTCCACAAACTCATTTATTTGATACAAAATTGGAATGTCTTTTCTCCATATGATAGTTCTTTTAGATGGAAAGAATTTTTGAATGTAGAAAAATAAACAGATCAATAGAGAACCGAATTTACAAGGGTTATTCTTGGAAGTCCTTATACTATCCATATTTTTATTCAATTGTTTCAACAATACTTCAGACAAATCAAGTTCATGGTTTTTCTTTACAACCTTGAGGGCCAAATCCATAGCTTCACAAGGTACACTATTCAATCTACTAGAACTGTATAATTTATATGCAATTACATGTATGCTAAATCTTAGTTTGACATCATATACAGTGTTGACCTTTAAACCTCTACTATCCCATTTAGCTAGGGTTTTCCTTTGTAACTCCTCTTGACTTAGAGTTTTGGTGATTTTGGCTTTACTGAGTATAGGGAGACTCGTGATTTTGTGAATCATCTTCTTTGGGATTAGCACTGGCTGCTGTAACCATAATTTTCCATTATGTACTCAACTCAAGATATACCTAATCTATTTGGTTTGGAAGTTTCTAGGCATATGCAAGATATGAGTCAATACTTTGGTTTCAAGATCCTTGAACTTAGGTTTCAAAGAGCCATCTACACTCATTTCACCTAGGGCACTGACCATTTCTAGGTTTTTGATTTCTTGAATAGAACATTTGAAATGAGTACAAATATCATTGATAAGAAGTACCTTAGGAGGTATTTGTGATTGAGCTCTAGTTGGGTCAAGTGATTCAGTAACAGCTAGAACAATCTTGAAGTTAGGCACTTTCCTATACTGTTTATCAACATTTCTGAACCTCTTTTTTCCTTGGTGCTACTGGTGCTTGCGGATGCCATAGCTACTCAATAACTATAAGAAAATCTTGAACAAATTCTCTACCTAAAATTCACTTGGAATCGCTTGGGATTTGCTCTAGATTCACTAGAAATATTTTAGCTCTGAGTATTCTTAAGTCACAATGAAAAATGAAATCAAATTCTACCCTTTTGATGGAAATAATATCATTAATGCTCGGTACAAAGGTAGATGAGATGACATAGTGCTTGCCAGTCTATCATCGATCTACTCAATAAAATTTTTGCAACTCAGTGATCAAACAAAATCTTTGATACCCACGACCTAGCTTGGTAAGGTCTTTAACCAACCTTGCTTGGTAGATGCAACACGATGAATAATAATTTTTCTTTGGTCCTTGAACTTGAAATACTAATTTGATCATTTGCACTCTTTCACTCTGGAACAGCTTGAGATATGGCTTGATGATGTAGTTCTTGTTTCTTCTTAAATCTAATTGGAAATGGTGGAGTCACCCATTTCTTGAGTGACATGACCATTATTTGAATTATCTTGCTCGATAGATTTAGGAATCCATTGTTGTCTCATATGCTTCCAAATTTTATTAGCTTTAGCTTTCTTTTCATCTTCAATTCTTTCAGTATTCATGCAATTCTTGGCTATATGACCAAGTTCTATACATGTATAACATCTTATTGTTGTGTCTCTTTTCCTCAAGTGATGCCTTGAACAATCTTTGCCAACATGTCCATATTCTCCACAGTAATGACATCTACACCAAGTATTGTAGTCCCATCCAAAGATTGCTTTGACAAGTTGTTCAGCTAGATTGAATGATTTGGATTTGCATTGGAATGCCTTGTGACCATATTTCTTTCATTTGTGACATTTTCTTTCAAATTTTGGTTTTTTTTTTGCATTCATTAGGTTTGTGACCATGCTGATTGCAGTTGAAGCATTTGCCATTGAATTTTCCTTTTCCATTACTCCAACATTTGTTTGATATATGACCTATCTTGCCACAGTGATTGCAAGTGGGTATTTGATTCCCTTGGGCACCTTGTTTGGAGGATTCACCTTCTTCCTTGTATCCAAGACCAACTTTACCTTTTTGCCTATGAAGATTCTGCTCATGTTGTTGATTGAATTGGTTCATGTTTGTTTGAGATTTCATCATTCTTTCATTGATTTTCCTTTTAGTGATCATGTCATTTTCCAAACTTTCATTGATTTATCTCTCAGATCTCAGATCACTTTGTAAGCTTGCATTTATTTTTCTTTCAGTGATTAAATCATTTCTTAAACTTTCATTCTCGGATCTTAGATTCATATCTTCTTCATTTGCATTAGATAGTTGACCTACAAGATTTTCATGCTGAAGGAATTGATTATTTCTTACCTCCAAGTCTTCATTTTCCTTGTTTCTCTATTCCAAAACTTCACATAGTTTGATTGATTGGATTTCTTGTTCTCTTTTAAGCTTCCTTACTTCTTCCTGCAGAGAACCATTCTTAGCTAGGAGTTCCTTGATTGCTTCATTAGCTTCATTTGAATTGCTTGATGGTAAAAGGTCTTCAATATTTTCTTCAACATACTGATGATCATTCATTTTTCTTGCAAGTTCCTTCCTTCTTTTTAAAGATTCAAAAAGATGCTCCTTTGCTTCCTTGAGTTGATCCATGGCCATTTCTAGATCTAGCTTTTCATTTTCAATAGATTTATTAGGTTTGAATATCTCCATTGTCCTTGATCTTTGCTCAAGCTGTCAATCTTTATCTTGAGAACCACAATGCTCTGATACCAATTGTTGGAAATATTCAAGATAAGATAGGTTACTAAGAGGGGAGGGGTGAATTAGTAACTTATAAAAATTTTAAGCAATTCAACATTTTAACTATTCACCATTCATTCATCTAAACTACTGCATAACTAAAAGAACAAACATTCATTGCACATGTACACAGAGATTTGGTGACCTAGAAACCTTCCAAATAGAAAGTAAAATTGGGGAGGGGATGATACCCACAAAACTTCAATACTACACTATAAAGTTGGCCTGTTAAGACTTACAATGATCACTTCTGGTGATCTGTCATATTAGGAGCAAGTAGGACTGCTAGATCTACCTTGTTAGAGGATTTACAAACATATATTGAAGTATGCACTCTATTAGGAGATTTACAAAAATTCTTTTAGGTCCACCTTGTTAAAAGATTTATAAACTGATTCACCTATTAAGATGAAGCTATGGATCTTCTTACAACTATTTGCTGATAAGATCCTTATTGCATTGATCACCTGATGTGATAGATATAAATTTTTTGCTCCTATGTTGACCTTGTTGTGTTCCTTTTATTCTGATGCTGATTCGCTTTCACTTTTCTCAAAATATATCAATACCTTCTTCATATGTGAACATCACTCCCCTTTTTTTTTTTTTTTAATTCACCATATTCCTACAAATGATATCATACATTACATATATACCATTCCAATATTTACAACTATAGGGTCGGCCAAAACATAAGTGAACAAAACATTACTAAGTGGGCTAGATAGTAGAAAAGTTAGGATTCTCAAGCTGACTCTGTGACCTTCTGATACTCAGCATCTACTACATCACTCGGCATCATCATGCACTCGGTAGAAGTAGAGGCTTGGTTCATACTAGCCATACAATACTTCTTGGAACTCAGTAACCATTGGTGACTCGGTAGATATAGTATCAGTCGGTAGAAGCTAAGTTCTTTGTTTACCTTGCTCTACTCGGTGAACACTAAGTCCTTCATTTACCTTCCTATGCTTGGTGAAAACTGAGTCCTTTATTTACCTTCCTTTTCTCGATGAACACTGAGTTCTTCATTTACCTTTCTTTTCTCGGTGAACACTGTATTCTTCATTTACCTTGCTTTGCTCAATGAACATTGAGTTCTTCATTTGCCTTACTTTGCTCGATGAACACTGCTGAACTGCCCATTCACTCGATATCCTCTAGAATTCTTGGGGAGAATTGTTTACCTATTAAACTTATAAGGTAACCACTGAGTGCTTGGTATACACTATAGATTAAGTGATGAGCTCGGTAAGCATTTAGAATCGAATAAGTGTTTGCACTAATGACAAATATATCATAATTCCAACAGTTAGAAGATTTAATCACCTTGTTAGGAGTGGCCTAGTTAAAGGTCTTAAGAATAATTCAACTGAACTGTCACCTTATTAGAGGATTTACAAAATGGCTGTTAAACCAACTCTATTAAGAGATTCTATATTCACTATTACAATGATTAGAAAGCAACAATGAGGTGACCTGAATGATATGCAACTTATCTTTTGCTAATTATAGACCTCTTTTCTGCTTTACTGAATCCTTACTGATCGAATACAACTTTGCAGCTCCTCTAGGATATCTAATCCTTCATGAAAATTTTCTCAATATTTTCTTATTTCATCCTCATCCATATATTCACTCTCACTCCAATTCACAACTTGAACATCTATATATATACCTTTCAGATTATCAAGTCAACTTAAATATAAGTTACAATAATAAAAAAAATCATTACATCAGTCGGCCACATGAAACAATTAAACTTAATATCAAAATAATAAAATCCTTTGCTAGCCAACCCGGCTCAGTAACCGCTGCTCTAGAATATTTTTCTAGTGTTAACTAAGTGAAGCTTAGTAAACACTGCAAACCCTGCAAAAATCTTTTGGAGACCGAGTGAGCTCGGTAGACATTAACTTTCCTTTGGGAACTTTGGGACCTTGGTAGACATTAACTTTCCTTTGTGAACCTTGGGAGCTCAGTAGACATTAACTTTCCTTTGTTAACCTTGGGAGCTCAGTAGACATTAACTTTCTTTTGTTAACCTTGGAAGCTCGGTAGACATTAACTTTCCTTTGTTAACCTTGGAAGCTTGGTAGACATTAATTTTCCTTTGTTAACCTTGGAAGCTCGGTAGACATTAACTTTCTTTTGTTAACCTTGGAAGCTCAGTAGACATTAAATTTCCTTTATTAACCTTGGGAGCTTGGTAGGCTCTGTTTGATGACTGATATGACATTTGTGCAACATCAAGGATGATACACAATTAACAATTGTATCCAACAATCTCCCTCTTTGGCATTGATGGCAACACAACATGTCATAGCAGAATGAAATTTGAAAACAAGTCTAACAAGTTTTTTCTATCAAGACAACTTTCTTTATTAGATAGCAAACTCTCCCTCTTTCAGTAATCTCCCTCTATGAAGGAATTCCATAGGAAACTCTTCCTCTCAAACAAATTTTAGAAAGATATGACAGTAAAACTCTCCCTCTTTGACAACACATGCCAAAGACAACACAACTCAAATAAATTTTAATGTACCTTAAGTACTGATTCATATGCAATATGTAATGATTATGCTGCATCAACTGATAGATCTTTTACTTGATATGCATTGATGCATCACTAAAACTTTATTTTAGTGAACTTCAGATAGGGGAGTGGCCCCCAACTTACCTCTTAGATACAAGAATGCATACTTAGGTAATGGCTTTGTGAATATGTCAGCAATTTGTTCTTTTGTATGAACATATTCCAATCTGATCTTCTTGTCTTGCACCAATTCTCTGACA
The DNA here is from genome assembly GCA_028749045.1 of Cupressus sempervirens. Lineage (NCBI taxonomy): Eukaryota > Viridiplantae > Streptophyta > Pinopsida > Cupressales > Cupressaceae > Cupressus > Cupressus sempervirens. Next base: position 1,041,191,153 of record CM053787.1, read on the forward strand.
AAATGATATTTTATTGCAATGTGCTTGATTTTGGAATTTATCACCGGATTCTTAGATATGTTGATTGCACTTGTATTATCATAGAACATAACAATTGGTTCTTTGATTTCTACCTTCATGCCTCCCAACAACTATTTAAGCCAAACAATATTAGAATAGTTTACTGTTGCAGCAACATACTCTACCTCTGCTATAGATTGGGATGTACAATGTTGCTTTTTGCTTGTCCAAGAAACCAACCTCTTTCCAAGAAAGAATGCTCCTCCACTTGTACTTTTTCTATCATCAAGGTTTTCTGTCCAATCAGCATCAGTAAACACTTTCAAATCCAGATTACCTCCAAATTTGTACCATAAACCATAATCTTCAGTTCCTTTCAAATATCTCATTATTCTTTTGATTGCCATCATGTGATTTTATCTTGGTTTTGCTAAAAATCTTGCTACAATTCCAACTACAAAGGCAATATCTGGCCTAGTATGAGCTACATAGTGCAACTTTCCAATCATAGATCTATACAATGTTTGATCTACTTCTTTTGATTCATCTTCCTTGGTAAGTTTTAATCCAGTACACATAGGAGTCCCAACTGGTTTACAATCTTCCATACCAAACTTTTTAAATATCTCCTTTATGTATTTTGATTGAGTGATGTAGATATTCTACTGAATTTGAAGACCAACAAAGAATTTGATTTCACTAAACATAGACATTTAAAATTCCTTGTTCATTTGCTCTAAAAATTCTTTGCATAGATCATCATTCCTTGTGAAAACAGTATCATCTACAAATATTTCTGCCAAAACAATCTTATTATCTGGTCCTTCCTTTATATACAAGCTACTATTATCATTAGTTCTTTGAAAACCAATCTGAATAAGATAGTTATGAAATCTTCCATACCATGCTCTAGGGGCTTGTTTCAAACCATAAAATGTCTTGTGTAATTTGCAGACCATGTTCTTCTTATCTGGATCAACAAAACCTTCAAGTTGTTCAATGTAAACCTCTTCATCTAGTATACCATTGAGAAATGCTGACTTGACATCCATCTGATAAACTTTGAATCCTTTGTGTGCAGCATATGCTAGTAAGGTTCTGACTCCTTCAAATCTTGCAATAGGAGAAAAAGTTTTTCCATAGTCTATTCCTTCTTCTTGAACATAACCTTTGCATACTAGTCTTGCTTTGTTTCTTGATACCTTACCATCTTCATCCAACTTGTTTCTGAATACCCACTTAGTTCCAATCACATTTTTATCTTTAGGCCTAGGTACAAGAGTCCATGTCTTATTTTTCTCTATCTATTCTATCTCTCCATTCATAGCCTCAATCCAACTATCATTTCCTAATGCATCATTAATATTTCTAGGTTCAAAATCAGCATGTAAAAAATACCTTTCAACTTGCTTCTTGTCATTGTTCCTTCAGATTTGTCTCTAATGATCTGATCTGCTGAATGATGTCTCCTAACATATTTTGCTAATACAGGTTCCTTGCCTTTTGAGAAATTTTCATTGTTATCCTCTTGTACTTCAATTTTAGGTTCTGGCTATTTTGGCTTGGTAGATATTGGCTCAGGTCCTTCAGACTCGGTAGACACTTGCTCGATAGCATTTGGATGTAACTCGAGTTGCTGTAACTTAGTTTGAACTACCTGTAACTCAGTTACTAATGACTTAGGAGTAGAAGATTCCTGATTAACTGGTACTGTATCAGGTTCAGTGAAAATAAACCTTCTATAATCTTTTGGTTCATTTTTGCTTTCTTCTTTAGTCCTTTCCACAAACTCATCAACTTTCACATGTGCACTTTCTATGACTTTGTAAGTAGACAAGTTCAAACATCTATATGCTTTACTTTTGCAAGAGTATCCCAAAAATATTCCTTCATCACTATTTACATCAAATTTTCCTTTTCTAGATTCTTTCAAAATGTAACATTTACTTCCAAATACTTTTAGATAACTCACATTAGATTTATAGCCATACCATAACTCATAGGGAGTTTTGAATGAGTCCTTTTTAAGTTGTACTTGGTTCAAGGTATGAACTGCAATGCTGATAGCTTCCTTCCAGTATTTGATAGCAATGTTCTTTTCAATCATTAAGGTTCTTGCACAATCCATGATAGATCTATTCCTCCTTTTAGCTATTCCATTTTCTTTAGGAGTTCTAGGGGCTAATACCTGTCTTTTGATTCCTCTTTAAATGAAAAATTTATTGAACTCATGTGAAATAAATTTTCCTCCTTTGTCTGACCTCAAGCATTTCAATATTTTCCCTGTTTCTTTTTCTACTCTAGCCAAATACCATTTGAATTTCTCAAATGCTTCTGATTTGTTCCTTAGATACATGACAGTCATCATTCTTGAGTAATCATCAACAAAAAGAATAATTTTTTTTTCTCTAGTATAGCTTTCAATTCCAATGGGTCCACATAAATCAGTATGCACAATTTCTAATATATCTTCAGACTGATAGTTTTTACTTTTAAAACTAGTCTTTCCCATTTTACCAATCTGATAATTCTTGCATAAACCGGCCTCAGGTCTCTTTATGTTAGGAATGCTTCTCACTTTCTTGAATTTTCTTATCTTTACCAAGTTATCAAAATTTATATGACACAACCTTTTATGCCATAACCAACTTTCTTCAACTTGAGCAATGAAACATTAACATTAATCAAGTTCAAGATAAAATAAGTTACCTTTTGTTTGAATGCTTGATCCAATCAGTTTTCCTTTATCATCTAGCAGTCTTGCTTTTCCATGCATGAATTCTACTTTGAATCCATTATTGAGTAGTTGTTTCAAACCCAACAAATTATGCTTTAGTCCTTCTACCCAATAGGCATTATCACATATAAGTTCTTTGGTTAGAGAGATTCTTCCTCTTCCTTTTATACAGCAAGGTTCATTGTTACCAAATCTTACACTGCCACCATCATAGCCTTCAAAGTATTCAAACTTAGTTTTATTACTAGTCATGTGATGAGAAAAACCACTATCTATGATCCATGTATCATTTTTGCTCATATGAGAAATGAGTGCCATTTCTTCATCATTATTAGACTCATCTTTCATAGCAATGTAGACAATTTCATCTTCTTCTTCATCATTAGAATCATTAGAATCTTAAGCCATAAAACATGTTTTCTTACCTTTATCCTTGAATGATTTGAATTCTTTCTTGCCATTTTACTTGTAACCTTTCTTGTCATCTTTGTTCTACTTGTTTGGGCACCTAGTAGCAATATGACTAACTTCTTCACATGAAAAATAGATTAGAGGAACTTTACCTTTATATTTTTCTCTACCTCTAGAATATTTCCTTTCTAGTAGAGCTTCAATCACCTCAAGATCATTGTTTGAAATTTGGTCTGATTCATCTTCATTTTTTGATTGAGATTCCTTTTTCTTTTTACTTTTCTCCTTGAGTGAAAGCTTGGCTTCAAATGCCAACTCAATTTTTTTGGAAGCTGGAACATAGTTGTCAAAGTTGTCTAGTTCAAATGTAGTTAATCTTCCAACTATGGCCTCTAAATTTATCTTATGATTTGCTTCACATCTTCTTTCTTGAATTGCAAAAACTCTAATTGTATAGATGGGAAGTAGAGTTCTAAGAACTTTACTTATAATTGTCTCTTCCTTGATATCTCATCCAGATGCTTTGATTGCACTGACACATGCTTTGACTCTTTCAACATATTTTGCAATGTTTTCATCCTCTTTCATTCTCATCTGATCAAATTGTCCTCTCAAACTTTCTGCTTTGGCTCTTCTTACATTATCATCTCCTCCATAGATTTTTTTCAACTTTTCCCACATTTCAAAAGTAGATTTGCAGTCTTTGATGTCATCAAATTCTTCATAACTTAGAGCAAATGCTATATCTATCATCATAATGTTGTGGTTCTTTTTTTCAGCAATATCATTGATAGATAGTGTACCAGCTGGTTTTGCATATTTTTTATCAAGATATTTTAGTCCTGAATCTCCACTAGAAGCTAGATGAATTCTCATCAACACTTGCCATGCTGAGAAGTTGTCCCTGTTAAGTCTTGGAATTTCCCTCTTATAAGACATCCTGATCTTTGGCTTAGATCTTTGAAATCTTGTCCTGCAAGCACCAAAAGCTCTGATAGAAATTGTTGAAATATAGATGAAGTAACTGAGAGGGGAGGGGTGAATCAGTTACCATAAAATTCACTTCCAAAAATAAATCCCTTAGATGTCTTTACTTACTGTTGATACTTGGTAAAAAGTGTAGGAATACTGTAACTTGGTAGATTAACTAATTACTGATTATCTAGCATTCATAGTCATTAATATGCTTGCAAAGATTAAGATAAATGAACACAAGAGACACTAGGTTTAACATGGAAACCCAATATGGAAAAAACCACCAAGTAACTAGTCACTAATTTTCAATCTTCTGAAGTGAGCCCTGTTAGGAGCCAACCCTGTTAAAGGTTACAAAACACGCTGTTAGGTGTGACCTTGTTAGAGAATTTAATCACCCTGTTAGGAGTGACCTGGTTAGAGGTCTTGAGAACAATTCAACTAAACTATCACCTTGTTAGAGGATTTACAAAATGGCTATTAAACCAACTCTATTAAGAGATTCTAGATTCACTGTTACAATGATTAGAAAGCAATAATGAGGTGACCTGAATGATATGCAACTTATCTTTTGTTGATTATAGACCTCTTTTCTACTTTACTGAATCCTTACTGATTGAATACAACTTTGCAGCTCCTCTAGGATATCTAATCCTTCATGAGAATTTTCTCAATATTTTCTTATCTCATCCTCATCCATATATTCACTCTCACTCCAATTCACAACTTGAAGATCTATATATATATATACCTTTCAGATTATAAAGCCGGCTTAAATATAGGTTACAATAACAAAAAAAAATCATTACATCAGTCGGCCACATGAAACAATTAAACTTAATATCAAAATAGTAAAATCCTTTGCTGGCTGACCTAGCTCGGTAACCACTGCTCCAAAATAGTTTTCTAGTGTTAACCAAGTGAAGCTCGATAAACACTGCAAACCCTGCAAAAATTCTTTAGAGATCGAGTGAGCTCGATAGATATTAACTTTCCTTTGTGAACCTTGGGAGCTCGGTAGACATTAACTTTACTTTGTTAACCTTGGGAGCTCGGTAGACATTAACTTTCCTTTGTTAACCTTGGAAGCTCGGTAGACATTAATTTTCCTTTGTTAACCTTGGAAGCTCAGTAGACATTAACTTTCCTTTGTTAACCTTGGGAGCTCGGTAGACATTAACTTTCCTTTGTTAACCTTGGAAGCTTGGTAGACATTAATTTTCCTTTGTTAACCTTGGAAGCTCAATAGACATTAACTTTCCTTTGTTAACTTTAGAAGCTCGGTAGACATTAACTTTCCTTTGTTAATATTGGGAGCTCGGTAGACTCTGTCTGATGACTGATATGACATTTATGCAACATCAAGGACAATGCAAAATTAACAATTGTATCCAACACCTCTAAGGATGAAAGAGCCAAGAAACTACAACTAAAAGCCCAAATGATTGATGATAGAATCATAGAGGTAAATAAGTTTATGAATGATGATAATTTCATCAAAATAGAAGATTTTAAAAGCTTCTTCTTCAAATTCAAATTGAATGTACAAGAGTATGACCCTGTAAGTGAAACCCTTAGTGTAGAAGAGGGTAGAGATCTAAGGAGAAGAAGTGGTATGATTATCTTTTCAAGATGGGATATTAGTTCATCTTTTCTACTAGACAAAATGAGAAGAAAAGATAAGTCTATCCAATTTGAAGATGAAAATCAATTGGGAGAATTGAGAGGCTCTAGGTATAATATTAATGCCCAAACTATGGCAATATGGAGCTTGGATCTAGAACACCAGAAGCCAACTCTAATGGAAGTGAAAGAATCCCTAAGGGGGAATGTTATATTTTGGAATGTGCACTCCACCTCTAGTAGCCAGATATATTAGATGCAGACATCTGTGGCACTACTAGGAAAAAACAAGATGGATGTGCTTGAAGAAAAATTGGAGGGAGCTTATGAAAGGAACAGTAAAACCAGGAGACACTATGAGGAAGAAATGGAGAAGACTTATGTCTTAGAAAAAAAGACCCTAAGATTGGAGAATGAGATAATAGCACTAAAAAAAATATCAGATTAGCTACAAAAATCATGGACAAAGGTGTTTAAATAGAGGACCACATACCTGAAATATGGGATGTATCAGGCCAATGTGAGTTCTAATTGTGGGCCTCAAAATTAACCACACACTTCAACATAATCCTTACATGTTAGAATAATCCCAAAATGAACATGGGATTATCCATTCAAAATGATCTAATAAATCAATCTATTGCCTTCTAACTAATTTGACTTTTTTGTCCACTCTTAGAGTTGAGAGATCAACAATCAGACCACTAGTATGAAGGATTCAAATCTAAATTATATGCAAGTTTAAGCTAAATCTATACAAGTTAATCTAAGAATAAAATAAACTATTAAACTAGATGAGCATATTAATCTAAGAATGAAATAAGAAATTTTAATTAGATGTATACATTTTAAGCTTTATGAAATTGCAAATGTGAAAGCAATAAGCTATGAATACAAATAATTGTGTAAAAAATTTGGCATTAGTTTGATAATATTCATGTGCCACTTTAAAATGAGAGATTGAGGGTTTCTTAAATAGAATCCAAGAATTTGATCAATGGTCAAGATTAAATAGAATGAATGGTTGTGATTGAAGATGAGGTTCAGTTAGAATAGGAAATTCCTTTGTAAAAAGGGAGTTAACTGAACACTTCTGAGTGTGATAAGGAGTTAACTAATCTCATTCCTTTTCAAATAATAGTCTACTTAGAGTTTCCATTTCTGAATTGAAGAAGAGTATTGGAGAAGATATTTGTTTTAATAAAATTAAATATGACCTCATAATTGAATAATCCAATTAATTAAATAATTAAATTTAATAATTTGAGCATATTTAATTAAATCAAATACATTTAATTCCCCATGTATATTAGCTAATGGAGTGATTTTAATTTAATGAAAGTACTAGGACTTTTAATTAAATTAATAGATTTAACTTAGCTTATTCAATTTCAATTTAGGAGTTAAATAAAGTATGTAATTAATGCACATTAGGGATTTTATGCATTTGACACTTAGGTCAAGTAGAGATTACTGAAATCAAAATTTCCTAGTACAATAGGACTTTGAGTAAGATTGGTAGATGAAAATTGGTTCAATTTAGGGCTATTACATTTTCCCCTCTTTGAATGAATGTGTGAGCTACATGTTTATTCAAAGAAATCAAAAGTCTAAGAATATAGACCAAGAAATGGGATTGGTTCTAAGATTGATGAAATAAAGACCAATTGATGAACTTTTTAAGGTCATCTTTAGAAGAAAGCTTAGCCTTAGGGGATCTAGATGGTTCACCTAGATACTGATATGATAGAACAAAGATTATCAAACTTCATAGAATTGTTCCCATAAGAGACTAAATTCCCAAGAGTAAGGGTTAGCTTGCTCCAATACCTATCCATTAGAAGATGATAAGATTAATCACGATTCATAGAATTATCCCTAGAATGAGACTTAATCCTTAGGAGCCATGGTTAGATTGCTTCGATACCTTTCTATTATAAGCTAAAAAGATTAATCATGATTCATAGAATAATCCCTAGAATGATGCTTAATCCTTAGGAGCCAGGGTTAGATTGCCTTGATACCCATCCATTAAAAGTTAACAAGATTAATCACGATTCATAGAATCATCCCTAGACTGAGGCTTAATCCTTAGGATTCAACATTAGATTGCCTCGATACTTTTCCATTAAATAGTGATTGAAATAAAGGGTTTAGAATTATCTCCAGAATGAAGCTTAGTTCTCAGCAAGAATTAAAATTATCTCCATAACAAACCTTAATTTTCTAGAGTCTAGATAGAACACTTGAATACTAGTCCATTAAAGATAACAAGACCTAATCATGAGTTGTAGAATCATCCCTAGAATAAGGCTTAATCCTTAGGAGTCAAGGCTAGAATGCTTCGATACATGTCCATCGAACTATGACTAGGACTATTATAAGGTTGATTAGTTGATTAAAAGATAAAATAGATGACATATGATGCCAGATTGAGGGAATAGAGATGCCCTTAGTGATGAGATGCACCTAGTAATCAAGACATAATGTTCAAATTGAGTTGAAGCTTGTTTCAAAAGATTCAATGATGAAATCATTCTACTCCCTTCAGGAGAGAAATAAAAAGATGACCCACTAAAATAGTGATGCAGAGCAATAGATTGTAAAATATTGAAGTGATCAAAGATTTTTTAGTGTAAATAATTAATTATTATTACACTCTACTTAAGTTTACTTAAGTTAATGCATTATTTTATTATTTATTAGTTAGAAACCTTGGAGTATGCATCCTCATATGAGTTGTCTTTTTGACAAAACAGGAGTTAGCAACTCTAATTTAGCACATGGTGTCTACAACACAAGAGTTTGCATATTTATTTGAGTTGTCATGTAAACAACATAGTTGTTCGCACTCTAATTAAGTAAATGGTGTATACAACATCTTTTTATGTGACACACCTATGTAAGCTTATCCTCTTATCATCGCACTAACTTCTATGCTCAATGGAGGGTAATCCACTCTTAATGGACATGTGCTTAGTTGTGAGGCTTATCATTTTACTAACTCCTAGTCATTCTAGAGGGCTTTATATACAAGCACTATTAGTGTGTATGTACATCAATTCATTTTCATATTTTTATTCTTCTTACTTTATTGGTCCATATTTTGCTAGTGCTTGAGCTTCTTGGTCTTGGATGATTTTTTCCTAAGGAAAATTCTTACATAGTATTAGAGCCGAGGGAGCTTCTCCTCACATAGCCATTGGAGACCATTTTTGCTTTACCTCTCAGAGGACCTTGATTTAGATTCAGAGTATTGTAGTCATTGGAAGCATCTAGAGCCAAAGTGGACCTCACCATTGCATCCAAAGGATGATTCAATGAATTTTAACTATAAATTTGCCTACCCTAGGCCATAGTCAAATATGAGGAAATTTTTTTTGCAAACTAGAACCTAAAGGACCAATTTGCAAAATTTGTATGATCTCTTTAGATTTGTGCAATTAATTTTTCAAATCTGAATATTTTTACATCTTTGCATTTTTCCTTTTTGGATTTGCATTTTATTTCTAAAATTTTATGAAAAATTGGCCTTTTAGGCCAGTAGGAGAGATTTTTTGTAGGTCAAGATTGGAGCTCACTAGTGCAAATTAGATGTTGACATCATATTTAAGAGGTAAGAAAACCCCCAAATTGACTTTTGTTTCATCAAAATTGAACATTTGAGGTGAAATTTAGATTCATTTAATTTTTGGAGGTGTGATGGTGACAATTCATTAAAAATAATTATGGAGGTGATTTTCAAATATCAATATCTCCCTCATACAAACATCTTTTTTTGAGCAATATTTTTTGTTTTGGGGTAGAATTTTGTGATCTACACATTGGTGTAGGATGTTTAAGATCTCTATTCCTAAATGTTTCTGCAAATCATAAATCCCAATTTTTGCAACCTCAAAGGCTTAGTTCGGGCTCATCTAGACACATTTTTAGGTTCCATTTTATTTTAAAGTGAATAAATTTTCATCTACTTGCCATATTTGCAATCAGATTATAGGCTTGTGTTGACAAAAATACCACTTTTAGAAATAGGTCATTTTTTACATTGTATTGCTTTGATAAAACTTCAAAATTGTTGTACATCTGAGCTACATTACTAAGTACCAAATTTGAACTCCAAGAGGAGGTTGTAAACAAAAAAATCAAAAGCCCACTTTTGTCCATTTTGAGAAGTGGCCTATTGTAAATGCACTACATATAAAGTGCCAAAAGCATCACTTTTGGGGGCGTTCTTTGGTTGAGTGAATATGAGGGTGTGTGTCTTGTTTTCTTGTATCTCTCTTTCTTTCTTATGCTCTTTTAATTTTTTGCATCATGGGTTCACCTAAAACTCCACTTTTAACTTCACACAATTATACTACATGGAAAGATATTGTATGGAGTAGACTAATGGAAAAAAGTTTAAATCTATATGTTGATGGTACAATTGTAAAAACCACTAGTGTTGCTGCATAAGTCAATTCTCAAGTTAAAGACAACCAAGCTTTAGAAATTATTAGGAGTTGTGTTCATAGAGATCTCTTCTTCCACATTTCTAGCTTTAAGGATGACAAGGGTGCTTGGGAGAAACTTGAAGGGTTATATGGTAAGATGGATGAGGAAAAGGGATTCCAAATTGAGGATGCTCTACTTCTCTTGGATCCTAAGAATTTTGACACAATTCAAGACTATGCCAACAAAGCCAATGAATTGAGAGCACTACTTAAAGATTGTGGTAATCCCAAGAAGGATAATAGATTGATTCATTACATCTTGAAGAGGCTACCTTCAGAGTATGCATCTTTTGTTTTGAGTTACAACACTCACAGGTTGACCATGGGAAGTGCCTTCACTAAGCCTACATTTGATGCATCTATAGAAATGTTGATGTTGGAATGATCCAAGTTGATAGATATGGGAATTATCAATGGGAATTATCAAGTCATCCAAGTCCGCAAAATTGGTGGCTAGTAATGAGAACTAAACAAATCAAGGTGGAAAAAGTTTTACCAACAATAAGAAAAAGCAGTGGAAGCCAAAATCACAATTAGAGATACAACAATCATACTCCTCACAACATGGAAATTCTTCTTCCAGCAAGAAGGGAAACAAAAACAAGAAAGAAAAACTATTTTTTGCATATTTCAAGAAACCAAATCATGATGAGCATCATTGCAAGCCTAAGAGAATAGATGAGTTGTAAAACTTACTTAGGAAGAATAAAATCAATATGGCAAATGCTTCCAATGATTCAAATCCATCCACTCTACAAGGAAAAGGACAAGCATTTATGGCAAGTTCAAGTTCTTTAGGAGAATGAATTATTGACTCAGGTGCCTCATATCATTTGGGTTCTTCAAAAGGACACTTTTCTTCATTGAAGTAGTCTAAGGTACCTCACATCTTTGTAGAGAATGGTACATAAGTGGAATTTGAAGGGAAGGACAAGTTGAGATGGAAAATGGAGAGTTCAAAGATGTTCTTTATGTTCCTAACCTTAGCACTAATCTCCTTTCAATTTACCAATTCACTCACTATGGAGGTGGTAATAAAATTGAGTTCCTTTCTGGTTTAGTGATGGTGCAAAATGTTAAGGATGATTCATTGGTTGTAGTCGATAAATTCAATCATGACACAAGGATTTATTCTTTCTCCCACTTTGTGCCTAAGTCTCCTTCACATGCCTTGTTGACAAATTCACAATCATAAAGTAAATTACGGCATGAGTGGTATGGCCATCATGCCTTCCTCTATCTTCATCAACTTAGCTCAAAAAATATGGTCAAAGGTCTACCTATAATCAACTTTTCTATAGGTGAATGTTCAACTTGTTCAATGCATATGCATCTTGAAGAAGTTTGACAAAGGGAAGTATTAGAGAGCATTAGTTGTCCTTCAGTTGGTTCACATGGTTCTAGTAGGCCCTTTTTTAGTGACATCAGTTAGCAAGGGTCACTATGTCCTCACTTTCATTGATGACTTTTCACACCACACATGGGTCTACTTTCTTAATCACAAGAATGAAGTGTTTGATAAGTTTCTACCCTTAAAAGGTCATGTTGAGAAGTAATCAAGTAAATCCATCAAGGTTCTTCATATGGATAATGAAAGCAGATATGTTAACTCAAGACTTAGAGACTTTTGTGAACTTGAGGGTATTGATCCTTAGGATCTAGTAGCATTTAGTCCCCAAAAGACAAGTATTGCAACAATGAGGATTAGAACTCTTTAGTCAATGGTAAGTTGCATGATTCAAGCTAAGTCTCTTGATCCATCACTTGAAGTTGAAGCTATAAGTAGTGTCAATCACATCCTTAATAGGTCTTCTCATAATGTCTTAGATGGAATGAATCCTTTTGAGGCATGGTGTAGAAAAAACTAGTTGTGAAACACTTCAAAGTTTTTGGTTGTCCAACATGGGCACACATATCTTCAAGGAAATGCAAGGCACCACCACCAAGGCCTTTTACTTTCAATGGATATGATGAAAGTGTTAAGGAATATAGACCTATCAATCCTAAGACTCATGAGATATTCATAATGAGGAATGCTCACTTTGAGGAAAGTTCACCTAGCTTATCCTCTAATCCTCTCCATACTTCATACATTATGGAAACTAATAGTGACAATAGTGATAGTGATTCAATAGGTTTAGATATGGGGGATCCTATTGAAAGATGAAGAACAAGGTCACAACACTAGCACATTCCACATGCATACATTACTATAGTGATAGGTCCATGTAATTCAATATAGTTGAGTACATTTTGTCTTCCAATTCCAAAATCAGGGGATGACTAAATAATATATATTTTAGGTTTGTTTGTGGAATCCTACATAGTAAATCTGGGAGACATTATTGATGATATACATCTTCTCTTTGATAAAGAAGATCCTTCTTTAGTTGTTGTGAGGGAATACTCTGACCCTCTTGTCCATTCTCTACATGATCAATCTTACAAGGTTGATATGATTGTGGATCCTTATGTACAACAATTGTAGGAGGTCTCTTTATCATTCAAGGAGATAGTTTATTTTTTGGGATATGTTCTACATCCATCCTTGCTGGATCCAAACATGTTCTTTTCAATAGTGTTGGAAGGGGTGACTGTCAATATTGACATAGGGATAGTTGAGTAGGTTACAAAGATACTATTCATCTTCATGATTCTTTCTATACATTGGGGAAGCATCTCATGTACCTATGACATTATTTCTTCCTAAAGGGAGGAACATTATTTAACAATCATGGATTAGCTTCTACATTCATGTTGGAGTAGTTATCATTGTTCGACATTCTACATTTCGGGGGGGACTACCTTGTCTCCTTTCTTCTTCTTCTTCTCCTCTCTTAGGGGGGGGGGGGAGGGGAACTTTTACTCATATGGGGTTTTTTCCTTCTCATACTTCTCTATTGTATATACATGATGTATGGTATAATGGGGAAGTCTTAATTATTTGATCCATCCATGCATCTTGTTTCTTTCCATCTCTCTTTTTGGGGGAGGGTTTTTCCCATGAGGTTTTCCCTCTTTCCCCATTTTCAAAGAGATTGCATTGCATTTGTACATGGGTACCTAACATGGCTTGATAGTTGGGACCCATCATGAATTTTCATTATAGCTTTCATGAGGTTAAGTGCATTCCCCTAAGTTGCACTTAAGGGGGGGTGTTAGTGTAAATAATCAATTATTATTACACTTTACTTAAGTTTACTTAGGTTAATGAATTATTTTATTATTTATTAGTTAGACACCTTGGAGTATGTGTACTCATATGGGTTGTCTTGTTGACAACATAGGAGTTTGCATATTTATCTGAGTTTCCATGTAGACAACATAGTTATTCACACTCTAATTAAGCACATGCTGTCTACAACATCTTTTTACATGACACACCTATGTAAGTTTATCCTCTTATCATCACACTAACTTTTGTGCTCAATGAAGGATAATTGACTCTTAGTGGACATGTGCTTAGTTGTGAGTCTTATCATTTCACTAACTCCTAGTCATTCTAGAGGCCTTTATATACAGACACTCCGATTGTGTAAGTACATCAGTTCATTTTTATATTGTTATTCTGATCATACTTTATTGGTCCATATTGTGCTAGTGCTTGAGCTTCTTGATCTTGGTTGATTTTTCCCTAAGGAAAATTCTTACAAGATTTAGAAGAATGTAGAATATAATAGGAGATCATGAAGAAAATTTGGAGTTGTATTGATATGTTTTTGGATTTGAGTGTGTTAAGATTTTGACCATCAACATTTCAAATCACACGACATGATCCATCATAAAGATGAAGAGCAAGAGATGCAAAATAAAGTAGGTTGCAAATAATGGCTGACCCAAAAGATAAAGGGACCAAGGCAAGAAAGATAGCACACACCTTGAAGTTGAATAATAAAAATAAAATAAAATAAAATAGGAAACAATAATAGAGCATATAGAAGGATAAGGGGCCAAAAGGAACACATTCCAAGGACAAACTAGAAAAGAATTAGAAATTTAAAAAGCACCAATTGAATAAAGTGTTGAATTTTGGTAAATTAACAAGTGAAGACATCACAATAATATAAGAATATATAAAATATGATATAACTAAGAGTGTGCCTTAAATTATATATTGATGAAAGATAACAAGAATATAATAGAATAAATCATATATACATAGGCAAAAGAGGTGAAATGGACAAAGATGATAAATATATGCTTGTATACATAAGCAAATGTGTGTGTGTGTGTGTGTGTGTCTAATACTATGTGTGAGTGTGTGTATTTATATTGTGTATGAGCTAATACACACACACACACACACATATTACACACACATACTTTTTTAATCTAAAAAAGTATGTGTGTGTAATATGTGTGTGTGTGTGTATTAGCTCATACACAATATAAATACACACACTCACACATAGTATTAGATACACACACAAACATTTGCTTATATATATATATATATATATATATATATATATATATATATATATATATATATATATATATATATATATATATATATATATATATATATATATATATATATATATATATATACTCACACATAGTATTAGATATATTTGTGTGTGTGTGTGTATCTAATACTATGTGTGAGTGTGTGTATTTATATTGTGTATGAGCTAATAGACACACATGTATTACACACACATATACATTTTTAGATGATTATATATATATATATATATATATATATATATATATATATATATATATATATATATATATATATATATATATATATATATATATATATATATATATATATATATATATATATATATATATATATATATATATATATATATATATATATAGAAACAAGCATATATTTATCAACTTTGTCCATTTTACATCTTTTGCCTATGTATATATGATTTATTCTATTATGTTCTTCTTATCTTTCATCAATATATAATTTAAGGAAGACTCTTAGTTATATTGTATTTAATATCTTCTTATATTATAGTGATGTCTTCACTTGTTAGTTTACAAAAATTCAACACTTTATTCAATTGGTGCTTTTTTAGTTTCTAATTCTTTTTTGGTTTGTCCTTGGAATGTGTTCCTTTTGGACCCTTGTCCTTCTATCTACTCTATTATTATTTCTTATTTTATTTAATTTTATTTTCATTCTTCAACCTCAAGGTGTGTGCTATCTTTCTTGGCTTGGTCCCTTTATCTTTTGGGTTAGCCATTATCTGCAACCTACTTTTTTTTGCATCTCTTTCTCTTCATCCTAATGATAGATCATGTAGTGTGATTCAAAATGTTGATGGTAAAAGTCTTAACACAATCAAATCTAGAAACATATCAGTACATACAATGGATTGTGTAAATTTGATCTCTTTAAATTTGGAGTTGATTCATAGTAATTTCAAGGTCCAAAAGACCAAGTTTGACTTTGGTTGACCAAAGTTGACCAGAGTTGACCTTTTTTAGAAAAGTTGAATTTTTTTGAAGAAATATGATTTGAGAATATTCCAAGATTTGCAAAGTATCAATAAAATGAACTGCACAAGCATTCGATCGCGTTGGTCCCAAAATTTTAAAGTACATTTTTTAGCTATTTAAGTGAATCATATTTCAAATTTGATCCTAAAAATGAGGTTAGAGCAGCCAAATTAGCTAATGGGGTGATTTCCATGTCAATCAAAGCACTTTGAAGAATTATATCAAAACCTATATTAGGGCCCAAAAGGTCATTTTCAATTCATTTGTGCTTTTGTCTTTTGTGAAGGAGAGAGCTCTACGAAGAAAAATGGTGGTCCTCATGCATACTCATTGATTTGAGCATTCCAGGTGACACAATTGGCTGATAGACTATGAAACTCCAATGAGTAGTCGAATATCCTCTTTTACATTTAAAATTTGATGGCTTTTGATAATTTTTTTTAATGTTTTTTGAGTGTTTTAAACCTTGCTTCTATTAGGTCTCATGGATAAAGTTCATTGTTCACATGAGCCTCTAGGCTTCATCACGCAAGGAAATACCAAAAAGGTACTTCTTAGCATAGGGTGTTGGGTTTCCTTACATAGGAGGTACCCATCTCTCATGAAAGAGACCCTAAATGTCATTGTTTTATCACTTTTTTGTAGTGAATTTTCTCACAAAAAGAAGTGAAATCTCTCGCTGGAAAGTGAAATCTCGCGTGAAAATATGGTATTTGTGCAAGAAATTTGTCAAAAACTTGATTTTTGCCTTATTGTTTTGCACTATTGTTAGTCATTTTCACATGCATTTAGTATGTTTTAGTGTTTGTAGGGATAGTATGATGTTTCAGATAGCAGTTACTAATTGTTTTATTATTATTTTTGTGTTTGTAGGTTAGCTTTCTAGACATTGCATTTAGATTGCACTATCCCCCCTTTAGGGCATTGATTCGCTAGTTAGATGCCATAGAGCTAGCACATATTGATACCCTTGGATTATCTCATCTATGTGATATCCAAAATCTATAAGTGAATCACAGGTTACTCGGCACTAGTTAAGCATTTCTATTTAGAGATGAACACTTTCTACTTACCCCTTAGAGAGATGATAGTCACACCTGAGGACATATACAGGATTCTACAATTACTATTCCATGAGCCATGAGTTGAGTACGATACTCAGCTGAGACTAGGTACGTTGACACTGAGGGCCATCTTCTAAGAGGATCTCATCATGGGTAGAGCCATCACATGGGATCAATTGGTATAGACATATGGTCCCACCCATAGGTTAGTGGAAATTCTTGGTGTATTCTTGAGTTGCTTTCTTATGTGCGATAGAGGCTAGCACATATTAGAGTGTGAATGGGGATAGATGTTGCAGAGGATGCTGGGGGAGCCAACATAGTTTAGATGGGGTCAATGTATGATGGCCCACATGTACCATGAGATGCATAAGATAGTATATCATGAGAAGAAGAGCATGGCAACAAGAGTGTGTGTTTTACAGGTATGCACATGGGATCACTTGCCTATTATAAGCTCTGTCTACACTAATATGAGATAGGACCATGAGCAACACATATATAGATATCAAGGACAGATGACCCAAAAAACTTTTGGTAAGACTAAGCAGTGGTGAGGTAAGTTGGATGATCTAGTAGTATTAGTAGGGTGACCATGGAGAGAGATGGAGGTGTGAGATAATGCCTGAGTGGAGCTTAGACACATGTTTTTCTCTTGACCACTAATTGGTTGCTCAATCTAGGTGATCAAGAAATTTCCTTTGACATGTGTGTGGTGTCAATACAACCAACCATAAGACATATCTCTAGAGCACTACATATATGCCCACTTCATCTCAAATGTGGAGAAGGGGTGGTCTATCAAATTAAACTAGGGTAGAGCTATTATTGATTTGCACTCTATTGCCATGGTGCATTGGGATTACATGGCCATAGTTGCACAGGGGGGATGACTCTAGCATACAGGGAGCATTTTTTAGTCATCCCTTCCCTCGGTTCATAGACCTAATGGGGATGGTAGTGCCCATGTAGCTAGTGCAAGCACCATAGTAGCCACCATAGTAGGAGAGACATAGGTAGTGCACGATGCAAAGACAAATCCCTCCTCATCAGATGAGAGAGGATCCAAGTGCTATTGGTAGTGGGACATGACATAGACGTCCATGGGGTGAGATGGGTACCTTGGGTGCCATCGATGGTGATGCCTAGAGGCAGCAAGTGGAGGACTAACCTGTAGATCAACCTACTCCTAAGGCACACTAGCATGCTCTAAGGAGGAGTAGGGATCGATTGAGAGAAGCATAGTGACAACTGAGTGAGATATAGATCCAACTCACTATTGATGATATGTGATTAGGTGATAGAGAGTGAGAGATCTAGGAGCTATGTGAGTAGTTAGAGAACTAGTAAGAGGAGACTCGATTATAGAGTGCTAGAGTAGCCTACTACCATGTAGGCTATATCATTGCAATCCTTGAAGTTTGAGAGTAGATGCCTAGATTTTTAGAGTATGCTAGAACATCATATGGTGTATGTAATCTAGTGAGAATGGATACTCCTCCTCCTCCTCCTCCAACTAGAGATGAGGGAGATGGAAATAGTTAGCTATTTTCTTCTAGATTTATTATATCTATTTATCAATTGGTGTGCTAGCACTAGTTTGTATCATTTTGAGATTGACAATGCTCGAGTAGCACTCATTTTTGTATTGATGAACACTTGACTTTATGTATATATGAGATCATTGATTCAACTATCTTTGCATGTGTCATCTTTTCTCTTATAGTTTGTCATACATGAAATGTTAATGCTATGATTTATTGAATGCAAATTGATATGATGTATGGATGTAGTGTAGATGAGATGAATATGGAAATATGTATATAAAATGTAAAATGTGAATGAACTAACATCTCATGTAGGTTTCAATTTTATTATCAGTGACAAGTATCTTGTGAAAGTCAAGAGGATGAACCAAGGAGCTAAACACTTTTGTAGTCATGAATAAACATGATACTTTGAAGAAACTAACAACCTCTCATGGTGAAAGATGCATGCAATGCAATGATCAAACTATCTTCTTATGCAATCAAAGTATGTAATGCAACCCTAGGTCTAGTTATTGAACTCATAGAATTATAATCATTGAGTGTTTAGTTAGACCCACAAGTGAAATAAAATTCATAATGATACTGCAATCATGGGAATTTGAATATGACACATGCCTTATTTTTGTCAGGATTAAATGTAAGCATTAAGACACAAGAAGCTAGAATGAACATAACATTTTCCCCTTTTAATGTAGCAAGCTAACATAAGCATCAGAGCATAAATGCTAGGATGACTAGAATGTTTCTTACATGAAACCACACCAAGCACACAAGAGATCCTTCTTGTGCTAAGTATTCATTAAAGATTCTATCTGCAATGACCCTTACATTTGTAACTTGAGACATACATGTGCTAAGTATACTCATAGTAACTCAAATTCTCACTTAGTAGGATGAGGATCAATACTTACTATAGCATAGAGAAATCACTCAAACAAGAAAGGAAAAGAACCAACCTCACTGAAGTATCCCTATGCAATGAGTCAAGTTATACACGGCCATCCAATACAAGATAGAGGCTCTTATAGTGGACACCCCTTTTAGATGGATTCTTTAGATCATTGGGACTAGACCATCAAATAAAAAGAAAATAAAAGATCATGCCCCTAGTCCTCACTTCTCTAGTCAAAGGAGACATTGTTGAGTTTCTCAAAGGGAAATGATAAAGTAAAACAACAAAACAAACAAAGAAAAGCTCAACATAAATCAACTAGTATTAATGTTTCCATTTAGTGTCAATGTTATAGGATTGATGTCAAGTGGCAATGTTCAAAATATATGTGAAATAAATCTCTTTATTAGGAGGACAATAATAGACAAACTCAGCTAGGAAAACTAGTGAATGATGTTATAGTGAGGTCTTCATTGAGAAGAACCTTAGTAGGAAACTAAGTGACAATAGACAGACACAACTAGAACAACTAGTGACTGACATGAAATAGATCTTCTTTGAGAGGAATCTCAGTAGTAAACAGACTGACATTGGGAAGATGTATTTAGAACAACTGGTGACTAACACTAAAGAGATTTTCTTTGAGAGGAATCTCAGTAGTGAAGAGAATGGCAATAGGAAGATGTAGTTAGAAAAACTAGTGATTGATGCTAAAGAGATGTTGTTGAAGACTATAGGTGTTGGCCCCAAGACTATCACTAGATTCAATCCATGGATGCATGAGTGAAAGCAATAAACTAAAGTAGGAAAACAACTATACAAGAGCCAAAAGATGTGTTGCAAGATGTAGCATTTGAAACAAGAGGCACCTATTTACTAGGTTTTCACCTTCTTAGCAGAGATTTTTTTTTTTCTACCATGATGCTTTTTTGTCAAGTTTTCGTCAATGACACTTTTTTTCTTTTTCAATTTTTTTTGTTCCTTTTCCCTTTTTTTGTTCTTTTTGTATTTTTGATTTTTCACTTTTTTTGGTATTACAAGGTGTCTATTGCTAGGTTTTCACCAAGATAATGATATTTTTCATGACTTTTAAGTTTGTACAAAGAGTTTGTGAAAGTATTTCAGCCATAGAGCCATTCTAGATGGAAAGTGGTGATCAGCTCCTTGAGTGGGTCTCCCTTAGTTGTTGAAAGTTGATAAGCACCATATCCAAACACTACAGTAACTATGTATGGACCAATCTAGTTGGGTTTAAACTTTTCTTTTTGTATCCATTATTGTTGATTCTTAGGGTTTTCTCTCAAAATGAGATCACCCAGTTTAAAGCCATGTGGCTTGACTTTGTTGTTGTAGTTTCTAGACATACACTACTAATTTTCTTGGAGATGATTGCATGACACTTATTGATGTTCATCTAACAGTTCTAGCTCTTGAAGCTAAGATATTATATAATCATCATCAATGATGAGGCCTTTCATGGAGATTGTCAAAGTAAGAATCTTGACCTTAATAAGAAGCACAAAATCCACTCCATACACCAAAGAAAAGGGCTTTGTTCTCGTAGGAGTTTTGATGTGTGTTCTATAAGACCATAAAGATGGATTAATTTGAAGGTGTCAATCCATTCTAGATTTATTGACTATGCCATGTAAGATCTTAAAGATAACCTTATTAGATGCTTCCACTTGCCCATTACCCTAGGGGTAATAAATAGAAGACTAATACTGCTTGATTCTAATATTTGAGCACAACTCTTTAAGATCCTTGTTTTTAAACTGTCCCCCATTGTTAGTAACGATGGAGGTGTTGGAAATATTCAAGAAAATGCTAAGTTATTGAGAGGGGAGGGGTGAATTTGTTACTTCTAAAACTTTTACAATTTCAACTCTTAATCCAAAAATCCAATTAGCATTTAATTCATCACATATGATTTGATCTAATTGCATGCATAAGAAATTAAAAACATGAAAGCATTCCTAACACTATGAATCACATATTTGGTGACCATGAAACCTTCCAAATAGAAAGTAAAACTAGGGTGGGGACGATACCCACAAGCTTTAGTACTGCAGTATAAAGTTAGCCTGTTAAAGCTTACATTGATCAATTTTGATGATCTTCCCTATTAGGAGAAAGGACTACTAGGTCCACCTTGTGAAAGGATTTATAAACATACAATGAAGTATGCACTCCACAAAGAGATTTAGAAAAGACTGTTAGGTCTACCTTAAAGGATTTGACTGATCCACCTATTAGCATGAAATAGTAGATGATCTCTAATTTGCAACATGGTTTGCTGAATGGAATTCCTTTATGTTCAAATCACCTTGTTGTGATAGATATGTCTTTTCTGCTCCCTATATTGTTGTAGCCCTTTTAATTTACTCTTTTTGGTCTTTTGTGATTATATTAATTTACATTGGATTCATGTTCACATACATCCACACTTGGATATGATACAATACATTACATATATACCAATCCAATTGTACAAATTGTAAAATCGGCCACAATACAAGTTAACACTGTAATCATCCAAAATTGGCTTGCAAAATCAAATTGCTAAATTCATCAATTCTTATGATCAAATCAAGCAAAATTGAACAATCACTGAATCAAATTCTAGCTCATACTCATTAATCTCTCATTTCTACCTAGGATGGCTATACATTTGAATTTATTTAAATGTTAGACATTCTAATTTAACTCAAATTTGAACCCCTTTGAGAAAATACCTGAACATCCATTAATTTAATATTTCCTTTGACATTATGATTAATTGTTAATTAATTAATTGTATTTTTTCATATTCTTCTACTTATTTAATTAATTTTACTTAATTAAATAAGTTCACTTCTCTAATGTATTTTAAATTTAATTCAAATACTCCCCTCTAATGTGCTAAATTCATTTAATGCATAGTGACATCATATATTCCCTTTTAAATAAATTCAATTTATTTAAATCTTCCACATGCTTAAGTTTCTTAAACCTAATTAAGATTAATCTAAATTAATCTTAATCCTAACCTATCCTCCCCCAAATTTAATAAATGATTTCTTAAAATCATTTATTTATCCTTTATCCACACAGCCCTTAAATGAATTTTTAATTTATTTATCCCTTACATGTCTCCACTTGAATAAATTCTTAAATGTTTTATTTATGACATTTATGAAATTATTCCTCCACTATGACGTGTCTCCCTCTCACCTCATTCTTTATTCCTCCACTATGACATGTCTTCCACTCTCCTCATTTCTTTATTCTTCCACTATGACATGTCTTCCACTCTCCTCATTTCTTTATTCCTCCACTATAACATGTCTCCCACTCACCTCATTTCTTTATTTCTCCACTATGACATGTCTCCCACTCACCTCATTCTTTATTCCTCCTATATGACACGTGTTCCACTCTCCTCATTTCTTTATTCCTCCACTATGACATGTCCCCCATTACCTTCAATTTTAAATTCCTCCACTATGAATTGTCTCTTCCATTGGGATATGATCCACTTATTCTAGATTCATCTCAACCCTTGATTGGGATATTCTTATCTTTTGATCTCTACCACCCATTTTTCTTTAAAAGGGATAGAGATTTCCCCCTCAAGGCATCCACACTTTTGAGTATTGTTATGCTACAAGGATCTCATTTTGGGTAATATTATGTTGCAAGATTTGAAGACCTTCTTGTTTGTGGAAAGCTTCTTGTATCTTGTCTCATTCTTACATCCACACCTTTTCTACCATTATGTTGTAGGATTGAAGATTTATGCTTGTGGAGAACTTATATTTCTTGTCCAAATTCTCTCATCCATGGCATATTAGCATATACATTTTAGCATAGTTACATGTTAATGTAGTTCTTTTACAATATCTTAGCTCACATAGTCTAACTAGTATGGGTGTAACACCTTCATTTTCTTAGCTTAGTTGCATTGTGCATTTCATCTTAGTTACTCTCATTGTTGCATTACATACACAAGAGTTCTTTGATAGTAGCACTCTTGCTCTTTCTTAAAGAATCTTACATCTCATGGTTTAGTAGCAAGGGCTATGTTTCTAAGGCTCATCTAAGAGCTTCTTTTGTTCTCATTTGCATGCCTCTTGCACTCCATGACTAGGGAGCTCTAAGCCAACATCTTAAGCTTTCTAATATATGGAAGATCTTGGATAGAAGGGTTTAGAGAAGTAAACTTTTCTTAGTGTACAAACAAAAATATTAAAAAGTTGGCCCACATGAAGACACTCAAGTTCTAAAGATTGACTCTGTGAAGTTCTGATACTTGGCATCCACTGTCAATGCTTAGCATCGTCATGCACTCAATAGACATAGAAGCTCGGTCCATATTGATCACTTCCAAGTAGTCTTGAACCTGGTCTATATTGTTGACTCGGTAGATACTATAAAACTTGTCATATAAACTAAATCAATTGTTTACCATTGGATAGCATGGTAAACACTCTCACCTTGAGCTAGATATAAACTAAGTCACTTGGTTAAGCTTAATTAACATTGGACTCACATCTCATACACTACAAACTTAATGAAATTTTCATAGCTTGATTTGCATTAGAAAACTTGGCATATATTGAGATGCATGGCTTATACTATTGATCTTAACTATAACTATAGCTACTTGGTAACCACTAGGATTTGTCCAAAGGACTCAATAGCAAGTGTAGAACTCAATAACAACTTAAATGCTTGGAAAACACTGATAGTTGGACAATAAGCTTGGTAGCTATATACAATTTGAATAAGTGTATATCACTAATAACAAACTTGACTGATATGTCAACAATCTCCCCCTTTGGCATTAGTGACAAAAACACTTATCAGCCAAAAAATAAATTCAAAGAGTTTCTTGAATACCTTTATTCATCACCTTGTGATACTAGCTTGGTAAAGTATACATTTTTTTAGATTTTTTAGAATTTATTTTGTAAGATATGTATTTGTACATGGTAAAGTTTTTTCATATAGTATGCTATACATCTTCTTTCTATATACATCATATCTTTATGTACATATCATTCTCCCCCATTATTTTTACAACTTATTGCATTTTCTCCCTCATAACATGTATCTTTCTCCCCCTTTTTGACATTAATGCCAAAGATTTATTCTATTTACATAGTAACACCAAAATGAGATAAATTTTTTGATTGTACCTTGAGAATGATTGCCAAGGTTATATCACAATTGTCTTGCATGACCTTACATGTGTGAAGTGCAATTTGGACTTCTATTGACAATTCTATCATATGGTCCACTATAGAGAAATTATTGTGATGGATGAGAATTTTTGAATAGGAAATATATTTCTATAGTACATCCATGTTGGGAAGAATCATATTTTGTATATATATCAATGTGGATCTGATCCTTGTTTCTTCTCTAAGTAATTCTGCTTGCATATCTGACAAAAACCTTATCCTTTGGAATTATGTAGAGCTTGAACTAGGGTCAAGTTGCAATTATTGAGCACTAGACTTCATATCTTCATCTATTTTGGACAATTTTTCCTTTATTTCCTTGGTAAACTTAGAAACATTACATAGCTTTCCAAAAAGTGATGATACATTTGTACAAGATGCTCCTAAATTATTCAAAACTTGTAGACAATTCTACTTGATATATAGCTATTTGTTGAGCAATATGCTCCAATACTTTTTTATCAAACTTCTTTTCTACCTTCTGCACTAGCTTATCTTGTCCATCAGTATGTTCATTGAACTTTTTTAGCACCTCTACTGGCTGATACAAAATTGGTTGTGAAAAACCAACCTCAATACCTATGGCCTCTGCCAAAATGTTCTTTATATCATCAATTATTTTAAATTCCTTATCTCTTTCCTCTCTTAGTCTTTGCTGTTTAGCCTTCTTCTAAAGGAGTTCACCAAATGACTACATTTGGTCTGGAGTAAGCTTAGAAATGTCCCAATTTGGGATTAAAATTTCCTCATCTAAATCTATTTCTTCCTCCATCTCTTTTCCTTTACCCAAAAATTTTGTGCTGAGTTGAGCCTTGGGCTCAATTGTCCTTACATCTATTACTTGTGTACCTAGAGTAGAGATAATAGAGGACATGCTAGGACTTGCTATAAAATCTGATACTGCACTTACTGAATGAATATTTATAGAAATACCTAAAGAATCCAAAATTGATGTAGACAAAACTATTGCACTCAAAATTGAAGTAGCCAACTTAGTTGAAGAAGGAAGAGTTTGTCTCTTCCTAGGGTTGTCACAATCAAACTTGATAGGGTTGTCTCTATGCTTGATGTTTTCACTAGTTTGCTTGGAGACTAATAAATTAAGGTAATAACTATTGTAGCTATCTTAACTGGATCAATTTCCTCATCATCTTACTTTGCTTCCTTGGTAGCCTCTTGTCCTTGTTCCTCTTCATCTTCTTTGTTATCAAAATGAGTTGTTTGTTCAATATTTTCCTCTTCATCTTTCTCCTTATCTTCTTCTTCATCATCATAATCTTTAACATCAATTGGAAAATCACTTGGTTTATGTAATAGATAGACATTCTTCCAAGTGTTTGTTGCATTCTTTACAACATGTTCAATATCTTTCATCAAAATTAGGCAAGTATTAAACTTCAAAGTTAATTTTTCTTCATTGACTCTTTTACTTTTGCATCTGATAAGCTCAATATTAACTGCCTCAAGGTTTTCCCATATATGTCTTTGATAGTTTGCATGGCAAATTCCCATCTTGGCTTTATTTTCTCTAATAAATCATTAGGAATTTGAGAAGCAAGCTGGTTTGGTGAGTATTTTCATTTCCCATCTTATCCATCACTAGATCTTCTATTTGCTTCTACTCCTCTACTATCTTGATTTTGTACTTTAATGATTTGAAGTTTGTTATTCTAGATCCTACTTCTAGATCTTTCAATCTATCTTGGAAGGTGGGTGCAGGTTTTCTAAATACAATGTCTCCTCCTTGTTAGATTTATTTCTTGAGGATCTTGTAGTAAATACTACTTGTAGTAAATACTACAATGGATGGCTTTTGTGGCTTGGCAATAATCACTTTTCCCTTCTTCCTTAATCGTTCTTCTTCCTCTACTTCCTCATCCTCACCTTTTCTCTTGGTTAAAAAAAGGTAGAGATGGTTTTCAATTTTGCAATCCTTTTCTTTCCTTTGTTGACCACCCGAGGGAGCTTTATTTCAAGTTCAATCTTGGCTTTTGCTTCATTGTATGTGCCAAAATATGTAGCCTTAGGATCAACTGGATCATTAACAAGAGCTTCAATGATATCTAGTTTCATCAATATTAACCTCATATTCAAGAGGTTTTACCCTTGCAATTCTAGGCTTAACTACCTGAATGTAGACTTTGTCACTATCCACCATGAAACATACATCATCCTTATAATCTTCAACAAGTTTCTTGGGAATTCGGTATCTATTTTTCATTTTCTCCTTGAATGCATCAAAATAATTGTCCATAATACTATTATAGTTTTCACCCATTTCAACAATATACTCATTTATCTAATATAACATAGGCACATCTTTTCTCCAATTAATAGTGCCTTTTGAAGGGAAGAATTTTTGAACATAAAGGAATAGACAAGTTAAAAAGGAACCAAAATTACATGGATTATTCTTTGATGTCCTTATGGTTTTTATATTCTTGTTGAACTACCTCAATAATAGCTCGGCAATGTCAAAAGATAAATTATTCTTTACTACCTTATATGCCAAGTCCACAGCTTCACATGACACATTGTTCAACTTGCTAGAGCTATATATCTTATGCACAATGATGTGAATACCAATTTTCAACTCCATATATGAAACATTGCTAATTTTCCTTCCTCTACCATCCCATTCTACTAGGGTTTTCTTTTCAAGTTTAGCCTGACCCAACATTTTTGTCATTTTGGCTTTGGCTAGCATTAGAGACAAGTGATTCAATGAATCATCTTTTTTGTGATCAACAATGGTTTTTCCACCTACAGATGCCCATAATGCACCTAATTAAGGATAAACCTAATCCATTTTACTTAAAATTTTTGAGGCATGTGAGAGATGTGAATTAACCCTTTGGTTTCTAGGTGTTGGTGCTTGGGTTTCAAAACTCCATTAACACAAAGCTTATCTAGGGTATTGTCCATTTCCAATGTACCAATCTCTTGAACAATACATTTGAAATGAGTATGAATATCATTGATCAAAAGTACCTTTGGAGGGATTTGAGATTGTGCTCCACTCAGATCTAGGGTTTTCAATGATTGTAAGGGTGACCTTGAAATTTGGTGCTTTCTATTCTACTCCACGAACCAACATGTTAGATCCTTGCTTAACCTTGTTGTTGCTAGATGCCATCTTCACTAGGTAGGGTTTTGAGAGAATTCAAAAAAATTAGCTAAAAATTAGCTCAAATAACTTGGATACTCTAAAGATTGCGCTTTGCAATAGCTCTCAAAATTTTACGATAAAAATGACTTCGATTCCATACCTTTTTTCAAAAAAATTCCATAAATGCTTAGTACAAAAGGTAGATCAACTGACATCATGTTGACAGACTGTCATCCACTACTTTGCATTGAACACTTAGTGAAGTCTTCATGACGTAGTAACCATATACATCTTCATTACTCCTAACCTCGCTCCATAAAGTCTATGACCCAACCTAACTTGGTAAAGAAGGTAACTTGATAGACACTTGTACTCAATGATCCTTTATATCTTGAATATAGATTTGGATCATTTTGTTCTTTCAATCTAGAACTATTTCGAATGTATTCTTTGATAGCCTAGTTCCAATTTCTCCTTTGAGAACTTAAGTAGAAATGGTAGAGTCACCCAATTCTTGAGTGACTTGATCTCCATTGCTTGGACTTGTATCTTTAGTAGACTTTGGAACCCATTGTTGTCTCATCTATTTTTGAATGTTATCTATTTTTACCTTCTTTTCATCTTCAATTCTACCAGTATTCATGTAGTTCTTGGCAAGATGATCAAGTTCTATACAAATAAAACATCTTTTAGTAGTATCTCATTTTCTCAAATGATGCCTTACATAGTTCATAGAAAAGTGTCCAAAATCACTACAATAATTACATCTACACTAGGTTTAGTAGTCCACACCAAATATTGCTTTCATAATCTGCTCTATTGGATTACATATCTTAGTTTTGCATTCAGATGACTTCTATCCATGTTTCTTGCATTTGTGAAATTTGCCTTCAAATCTTGGTTTTTCTTTGTATTCATTAGCCTTATGTCCATGTTGATTGCAATTGTAGAACTTACCATTAAATTTTTCCTTTCCATTACTCCAACATTTTTTTGATTTATGATCTATCTTATCACAGTGATTGCAAGTAGGTTTTGATTCTTTTGAGCTCCTTGCTTGGATGATTCTCCTTCTTTTGTATATCCAATTCTTTCTTTTCCTTTTTGTCTGTAGAGATTTTTCTCATTTAATTGGTTCATGTTTGCTTGGGATTTCATCATTCTTTCATTGATTTTCCTTTTAGAGTTTAGATCATTTTGCAATCTTTCATTTATTTTCCTTTTAGAATTTTGATCATTTCTTATTCTTTCATTTTCAAATCTTAGGCTCATAATTTCCTCATTTGTATTGCAGAGCTAATCAATAAGGTCTGCTTGCTGAAGGGATTGGTTCTAGATTTCATTGTTCCTTCCATCTATCTCTTCTTTTATCTTGTTCTTCTACTCCATGACTTCACATAGCCTTACTAACTGAATCTCTTGCTCTCTTTTTAGTTTTCTTACTTCTTCTTGCAGGGAACCATTATTTTCTAGTTCTTTTATTGCTTCATTGGCTTAATCTAAATTTCTTGAATGAAGGTCTTTAATTCTTTCTTCAATTTAGAGATGAGTATTCATTTGAATTGCAAGTTATTTTCTTCTTTTCAAGGATTGGGAGAGTTGCTCCTTTGATTTCTTGAGTTGGGCAATAGCCATTTCCAAATCTAGCTTCTCATTGTCAATAGCTTTGTCAAGTTTGAATATCTCCATGGCCTTGATCTTTGCTCAAGCTTGTTAAAATTTCTCCTGAGAACCACAATGCTTTGATACCAATCGTTGAAAATATTCAAGAGTACACTAAGTTACTAAGAGGGGAGGGGTGAATCAGTAACTTCTGAAACTTTTATAATTTCAATTCTTAATCCAACAATCCAATTAGCATTTAATTCATCACATATGATCTAATCTGATTGCATGTATAAGAAACTAAAAACATGAAAGAATTCATAACACTATGACACAGAGATTTGGTGACCTAGAAACCTTCCAAATAGAAAGTAAAATTGGGGTGGGGATGATACCCACAAGCTTTAGTACTATAGTATAAAGTTAGCCTATTAAAGCTTACATTGATCACTTCTAATGATCTGCCCTATTAGGAGCAATAAGGACTGCTAGGTCAACCTTGTGAAAGGATTTAAAAATATACAATGAAGTATGCACTCGATAAAGAGATTTACAAAAGACTTTTAGGTCTACCTTGTTAAAGGATTTGACTGATCCACCTATTAGCATGAAATAGTAGATGATCTCTAATTTGCAACTTGGTTTGTTAATGAGATTTTTTTATGTACAAACCACCTTGCTATGATAGATATGTCTTTGTTGCTCCTTATACTACTATAGCCCTTTTAATTCACTCTTTCTACTCTTTTCTAATTGTATTCACTTACATTGCATTCATGTTCACATACATCCACACTTGGATATTATACAATAAATTACATATATACTAATCCAATTATACAAATTACAAAGTTGACCAGAATATAAGTTAACACAAATATTACAAAGTCAACCCACATGAAGACACTTCAGTTTTGAAGATTGACTCTGTGAAGTTCTAATACTCAGTATCCATTGTTAATGCTTGGCATCATCACACACTCAGTAGACATAGAACCTTGGTCCATATTGATCACTTTGAAGTAGTCTTGGACTCGATCTGCATTGTTGACTTAGTAGATACTGTAAAACTCATCATATAAACTGAATCACTTGTTTACTATTGGATAGCTCAATTAACACTATCACATCAAGCTTGGTTTAAACTGAGTCACTTGGTTAGCACTAAGAATCTTAGTTAACATTGGACTTGCATCTCATACACCGTGAACTTAGTGCACACTACATAACTCGGTTTGCACTGGTAAACTCAGTATACACTAAGATACATAGTTTACATTGTTGATCTTCATTATAATTGCAATTGCTTGGTAACCACTAGGGTTTGTCCAAAGGACTCAGTAGAAAATATAGAACATGGTAACAATTGAAATACTTGGCAAACACTAATAGCTACATAATAAGCTTGGTAGCTATATACAATCTGAATAAGTGTATGTCACTAATAACAAACTTGACTAATATGTCAATAGGAGGATGATACACCATACCCATTGGAAATGATTGAAATGATCATAAGAAAAGTTTTTGGAATAATATATGGAACTGGTAAAGAATGTCCTCAATCATTGTTTTATCATTGATGTCAAACTTGCTACTTGCAGGGATGAAAATTGCTTTAGTGATCCAAATACTATCAATTAGTTGATTGTCAAAGTGGAGGCAATCAATAAAATGTAACTAGAACACTTAGAGAAAGGTTCAAGTTATGATGTTGTAATGAAGTACAACAATCAGTTAAGCTATTGATGAAACAGTGTATTGGATGACATACTAAAAGATATAAAGAATGAGCACATTGAAACATATCAAAGATCTAAGGTTTTAGCTAAGTCTTTTGTAAAGCTCAAACTAAGTTCATTAGAGAGAAGGAGCCGAGCAAGCTAGTAAGAGCCAAGAAAATTCTTAGGTAAAGTGCCAAGCAAGTTCAAGTGTTGAGAAAAACTAAGTGCCGAGCAGAATCAAGTGCCATGTAGAATCAAGTGCCGAGAAAAACCAAGTGCCGAGCAAAACCAAGTGCCGAGCAAAACTAAGTGCCAAGAAAAACCAAGTGCCGAGCATAATCAAGTGCCGAGAAGAATTAAGTGCTAAGAAGAATCAAGTGCCAAGTAGAATCAAGTGCCAAGCAGAATCAAGTGCCGAGCATAACCAAGTGCCGAGTAGGTATAGGTGCCAAGTAACACAGAGGTGCCGAGCACCAGTAACTCAATAATGCCGAGTTGCTACATTATTTTGGAAATCAAAGATTCGTCAGATCTAAGCCAACAAAGTTTTTATCTAGAAATCTGTGAATTAAAAGGAAGATAAGAATGATGAGTTGGCAGCACAGAACACCATGTAGAATATTTTTAAGATATAACTGGCAAAGTTTCTAGAAGAGAACAAGATATGGGGTAGATACATTGTATCCTACCTAATCCATTTTGAAACCCTAATATTGGAAAAGAAAAATTGAGCGGCAAAAGGAAAATAAGACTTCTATATAAGAAGACATAAGTTAATGAAAAAAAGTGAAAAAAAAGGGGATAGTAAGAGAGAGAGTCGTGTTCAAGCATAAAAGCATAAAGTGCTATAGAATGTGCTAAGGAGAAGAAAGCACATGAACTCTATTTAAATAGATGACCACAAGAATGATTGCATTGGAAGAATGATTAATAAGACTCAAGGAGACGAAGCTTGAGAGGGAAACAAGTAGTCAGAGCTGAATTGATTGAAGCCAAGCATAAGGATTGAACTAAAAGAGTGATCTGAAATCTACAAAGTATGTTGTAAGTTATATTAGATCAAAAGACCATTATCATTACTTTCTAGCAATTGTAACAGTAAGATAAATCCTATGGACTTAGGTTGGTTTAATAGCCATTAGATAAATCCTTTAACAGGGTGACATTCCAAGTGAATGTTCTAAAGACCTTTAACCAGGCCCATTCCTAACAGTTTGGTGAAATCCTCTAACAAGGTCACATTTAATAGTGTGTTGTAAGCCTTTAACAGGGCAAGATTTTAACAGGGCATCACTTTAGAAGAGTGAGAATAAAGTAGCATGTTACTGGTGGTTTTTCCCAAATTGAGTTTCCACGTAAATCATTGTGTCATGTGTTGATCTTGAATGTTTTATCTTTGCATGTTGATTTACAGTAATTTGCTTATATGACTGATTTAAGTTTGAATAGATGAAAAGGGTATGGATTCATCAAAAAGGTATTAATAGGGCATTTAGACCTTGAATAACTGATTCACCCCCCCCTCAGTTATTCTAAAAGAATTCTAACAATTAGTATCAGAGCCTGACTGTTGATTCAGTTTAAAGGGAGTACTAGCAAAAAAGATCAAAATGCCAAAGAGAGAAGTTCCCAAGATCAACAAAGAAAA
Organism: Cupressus sempervirens; assembly: GCA_028749045.1. Classification (NCBI taxonomy): domain Eukaryota; kingdom Viridiplantae; phylum Streptophyta; class Pinopsida; order Cupressales; family Cupressaceae; genus Cupressus; species Cupressus sempervirens. The sequence goes on from CM053787.1 coordinate 1,041,223,675, forward strand.
CTTTGTTGCATGGCAAAGTTTGATGAAGCTACATCTTGGATCCATAGGAGATTATGCCCAAAATTCAATTGTCACTAAACATGTAGATCCAACAGGTGTTCCTACTGCTGAAGACATGAAAAACAAGCAAGAACACAACCAGACAATGCTAGAAATTGCCTCTGCACTCAGCTATGCTAAATTTGATGATATCAAAGGATGTGACACTACATTCAAAATGTGGAAAGCCCTATTATACATCTATGGAGGAGATCAGAATGTACAAAGAGCAAAAAGAGAAAGTCTCAGAGGAATATTTGATGACATGAAAATGGAAGAAAATGAGAATGCTACTCAGTATGGTGCAAGAATAAAGGAAGTGGTAAGTGCAATAAGATGCTTGAATGGTCAACTAGATGAAAATACTGTTAATAGTAAGTTCTTAAGAACCTTGCTCCCTATCTATGCTATTAGAGTATTAGCAATACAAGAGCTAAGATGTATACCAGGAAATAATCTAAGCTTTGAAGGTATAATAGGTAGACTCACTGAATTTGAGTTATCTAACTTTGACAACTACAAACTTGAAAAATGTCAAATCTCCTTTTAAGGCCAAGTTATCACTAAAAGATGTCGAACAGGTGAAATCAAGGAAAGGAAGAAAAATGAAGTATGTATCTAGTGATAGTAGCACTGATGAGGAAGATGTGGAACAGTTGGAAGCATTGCTCGCTAGAAGATTTCACAGGGGCAAAGGAAAATTCAAAGGTAAGATGCCTATCATTTGTTTCAATTGCAATGAAGTAGGTCATATTGCTACAAGATGTCCACAGAAAAAGGATTCCAAGGAAGGCAAAAAATACAAGAACAGAAGAGATGATGACAAGAGAGATTACAAAGAAAAAGGTAAGAAGTGTTATGTTGTTGAAGAAAATTTTGATGACAATGATGATGAAGTTGTTTATGTAGCCATGAAGGACCAATTTGATTAAGAAGAAGCCACAGCATTGGTGACATGTATAAACAAGAATGACAGATGGATCATAGATAGTGGATGCTCACATCACATGAGAGGAGACAAAAGTAAGTTTGTTAACTTTACTCAGTATGATGGAAATAGTGTTAGATTTGGTAATGATGCTCCATGTCAAATCAAAGGAAAAGGTTCCATTAAGGTCACAGAAAAAATTTCATGTGACAATGCATACTATGTTGAAGGACTAAACTATAATTTATTGAGTGCCTCACAATTAGGCAATGTAGGTTACAAAGTAGAATTTGAAAACAAAACTGCAAAAATCTATGACAATGATGGTAAACTGATAGGAAAAGGAGAACAAACAAAGAGTAATTTGTTTTACCTTGATATGGATGATGTTTCTTGTCTACTTGCAAAATTTGATGATGAATGGTTATGGCATAGAAGATTATGTCATGTCAACTTTGACAATCTAGTCAAAATTAGTAGAATGAAGAAAGTCAGAGGTTTACCAAAATTAAAGAAGCCTGATAATATCATGTGCAAACAATGTCAGCTAGGAAAGATGACAAAATCAAGTTTCAAAAGCAAAAAGTATACATCTGAAGAGATACTTGAGTTAGTTCACACTGACTTATGTGGTCCAATGGAAATACAAAGCTATAGAGGAGATAAATACATAATTTTATTTGTTGATGACTATTCTAGGATGATGACTGTTATGTTCTTAAAACAAAAATCTGATGCTTTTCAAATGTTTAAGTGGTATGTGGCTAGAGTTGAAAAGGAAATTGGAAAAAGCTTGAAATGTCTAAGATCAGATAGAGGTGGTGAATTTGCATCAAATGAATTCGAGATATTCTGTAATGACAATGGAATCAAAAGACAAACGTTAGCTCCTAGAACTCCCCCACAGAATGGAATTGCTTAAAGAAGAAACAGATCTATAATTGACTATGCCAAAACATTAATGATGGAAAAGAATGTTGCTCTAAAATACTAGAGAAAAGCTATAAGTGTAGCTGTTCATACACTAAATCGAGTACAGGTCAAGAAAGGTACAAATACAACACCTTTTGAATTATGGTATGGTTACTCACCAAATGCAAAACATTTCAAAGTGTTTGGTTGCAAATGTTTTATTCTTAAAGATGTTAGAAATGGAAAATTTGATGCAAAAAGTGATGAAGGTATATTTCTTGGTTACTCCACTAGAAGTAAGGCATATAAGTGTTTGAATATTAACACTAACAAAATTGTGGAAAGTGCAAATGTAAATTTTGATGAGCACACAGAAGTCCAAGCTGAAACACCAAAGAAAATGGAAGAATACAAAACCTTTGTATATTATTATGAAGGAATGACTACTGATGAGGATGATGTCAATCAAATTGAAAATCAACAACAAGTGTCAGTTTCAGCCGATTCACAACCAGTGAATGCTGAGTTGCATTCAGAAGCTGAGTTATAGAATGAAGAAAATGCACAATTTGATTCTGAAGATAGCATATATGATGAAGAACAACTTGACAATGAAGTTCATAGTGATCCTAAATCTAAAAGATCAAACATGGAAACAAGGATAGAGCCAAGATTATCCAAATATGTGAAAAGACATCACCCTGCTGAACAAATAATTGGTGACAAAGATGCAAGACCAATGACAAGGAGTAGAATAAGACATGAATCATGTCTGATTAGCCAATCTGAACCCAAGACAGTACATGGCACATTACAAGATGATGACTGGTATAAAGCTATGGAAGAAGAAATTGATCAAATAAGAAAAAATAAAACCTGGAGTTTGGTTCCCAGACCAACTGACAAGAATGTGATTGGCACCAAATGGGTATTCAGAAACAAACTAGATGAAAATGGTGAGATTACCATAAACAAAGCTAGACTAGTATGTAAGGGTTACACTCAAGAAGAAGGAATAGACTATGGAGAAACATTCGCTCCTGTTGCTAGAATGGAAGGAGTAAGAACTTTACTTGCATATGTTGCCTACAAAGATTTTAAAGTCTATCAGATGGATGTAAAATCTACCTTCTTAAATGGTATACTAGAAGAAGAAGTCTACATTGAACAACCAGAAGGATTTGTTGATGAAAACAATAGGGATATGGTGTGTAAGTTACACAAAGCACTCTATGGCTTGAAACAAGCACCTAGAGCATGGTATGAGAGACTTCACAAGTATCTAGTGCAAATTGGATTTGAAAGAACTGATGATAATAGCAACATGTACATCAAATCTAAAGAAGGTAAAGACATTATTGTATCTGAAATTTTTGTGGATGACATAGTATTTGGTGGTAAGGAAGTACTTTGTAAAGGCTTTGCTGACAAAATGAAACATGAATTTGAGATGTCTATGTTTGGAGAAATCAAAATTTTTGTTGGATTGCAAGTACATCAACTCAAACATGGAATATTTATTACACAATCAAAATACATCAAAGAAATTCTTAAAACATTTGGATTGGAGGAATCCAAACTAGTCAGCACACCAATGGCCACAGGAAATAAGCTATCCAAAAATGATGAGTTAGCTGAAGTCAATCAAACAATGTACAGATCCATGATTGAAAAACTACAATATGTTGTACATAGTAGACCAGACATAGCATTAGAAGTTTGAATAGTGGCTAAGTTATTTGCTAATCCTAAAGAAAATCATCTCATAGCAGTAAAAAGAATAATGAGATATCTCAAAGGGACTGATGACTTTGGTCTATACTACAAAAAGAATGGAAAATTTGAACTCAATGCATATACAGATGCAGACTGGGGAGGAAACATTGATGACAGAAAAAGCACAAGTGGAGGTGCTTTATTTCTAGGCAAAAGGTTGGTTACCTGGACTAGCAAGAAATAAACATGTATATCCCAGTCCACTGCAGAATCAAAATATGTGGCAGCTGCAGTCAATTGTACAAACATTGTATGGCTCACACAACTATTCAATGGAATGAAAGAAGAAGTAAAAAAATTGGTGATATTGTATTGTGATAATACAAGTGCTATAAACATATCCAAAAATACTATGATGCATGCAAAAACCAAGCATATTGCAATCAAGTATCATTATGTCAGAGAATTGGTAGAAGACAAACAAGTGAAATTGGAATACATTCACACAAAGGAACAAACTGTAGATATCTTCACCAAACCATTTCCCAAGGATGCCTATGAATATCTTAGAGGCAAGTTGGTGGTTATACCCCTAAGTCAAGCAGTTTAAGGCAACAATGAAGTTGCCTTGCATCAACATGAATAAATCATTGAAATATTAACAGGTTGATGCAAAGGATGACAACAGGACCAGAAACTCCAAATCAGTCACAAGCATGGTGAGAGAGGGAGAAAAAAAACAATAAGCCAAAGCTTATATTTTGCATGATAAAGATGCTACATCTTTGGCATTTATGTCAAAGAGGGAGAAATATGATGAAAACTGATCAATGCAAAGAAAGAGGGAGATATATTTAAGAGGGAGATATATGAGATCAGTAGTGAAAATGCAACAAGCTAACGTATACAATCTTGGTGGTAACTGAATTGATTACTTGATCAGTTTGGTTTTCCATCAATGCCAAAGAGGGAGATTGTTGGAAATGATTGAAATGATCATAAGAAAAGTTGTTGGAATAATATATGGAACTGGTAAAGAATGTCCTCAATCATTGTTTTGTCATTGATGTCAAAATTGCTACTTGCAGGGATGACAATTGCTTTAGTGATCCAAATACTATCAATTAGTTGATTGTCAAGGTGGAGGCAATCAATAAGATGTAACTAGAACACCTAGAGAAAGGTTGAAGTTATGATGTTGTAATGAAGTACAAAGATCAGTTAAGCTATTGATGAAACAATGTATTGGATGACATACTAAAAGATACAAAGAATAAGCACACTGAAACATATCAAAGATCTAAGGTTTTAGCTAAGTCTTTTGTAAAGCTCAAACTAAGTTCATTAGAGAGAAGGAGCCGAGAAAGCTAGTAAGAGCCGAGCCAATTCCTAGTTAAAGTGCCAAGCAGGTTCAAGTGCTAAGCAAAACTAAGTGCCAAGAAGAATCAAGTGCTAAGCAGAATCAAGTGCCAAGCAAAACCAAGTGTCAAACAAAATCATGTGTCGAGCAGAATTAAGTGCCGAGCAGAATCAAGTGCCGAGTAGGATCAAGTGCCGTGTAGAACCAAGTGCCGAGTAGGTATAGGTGCCAAGTAACATAGAGGTGTCAAGCACTAGTAACTCAATAATGTTGAGTTGCTGCATTATTTTGGAAATCAAAGATTTATCAAATCTAAGCCGACAAAGTTGTTATCTAGAAATCTATGAATTAAAAGGAAGATAAGAATGATGAGTTGGCGGCACAGAACACCATGTAGAACATTTTTAAGATACAACTGGCAAAGTTTCTAGAAGAGAACAAGATATGGGGTAGATACATTGTATCCTACCTAATCCATTTTGACACCCTAAGATTGGAAAAGAAAAATTGAGCGGCAAAAGGAAAATCAGACTTCTATATAAGAAAACATAAGTTAATGAAAAAAAGTGAAAAAAAAGGGGATAGTAAGAGAGAGAGCAGTGGTCAAGAATAAAAGCATAAAGTGTTGTAGAATATGCTAAGGAGAAGAAAGCACAGGAACTCTATTTAAATAGACGACCACAAGAATGATTGCATTGGTAGAATGAGTAATAAGACTCAAGGAGACAAAGCTTGAGAGGGAAACAAGCAGTTAGAGCTGAAGTGATTGAAGCCAAGCATAAGGATTGAACTGAAAGAGTGATATGAAATCTACAAAGTATGTTGTAAGTTATATTATATCAAAAGACCATTATCGTTACTTTTTGGAAATTGTAACAGTAAGATAAATCCTATGGACTTAGGTTGGTTTAACAGCCATTAGATAAATCCTTTAACAGGGTGACATTCCAAGTGAATGTTCTAAAGACCTTTAACCAGGCCCATTCCTAACAGTTTGATGAAATCCTCTAACAAGGTCACATTTAACAGTGTTTTGTAAGCCTTTAACAGGGCTGGCTTTTAACAGGGCATCACTTCAGAAGAGTGAGAATCAAGTAGCATGTTACTGGTGGTTTTTCCCAAATTGGGTTTCCACATAAATCATTGTGTCATGTGTTGATCTTGAAAATTTTATCTTTGCATGTTGATTTACAGTAATTTGCTTATGTGATTGATTTAAGTTTGAACAGATGAAAAGGGTATGGATTCATCAAAAAGGTATTAATAGGGCATTTGGACCTTGAATAATTGATTCACCCCCCCTCTTAGTTATTCTAAAAGAATTCTAACACATACCTACATATGATGTATTTAAGAATGAATAGAGCTACAATTTTTCTATTTATTGTAGAAAGAGGGACTTCTTCCACCCATTTAGTGAAATAGTCTATAGTTGTGATAATGGACTTGTGTCATTTGAAGAAGATGGATGAATCTGACCCACTTGATCAAAGCCCCATTCTTGAAATGGCCAAAGCATGATAGATGGAATTAGCTCTTTAGCTAGAGCATGAAACAAATTTCCATTGAGTTTCCATTATTTATAGGACTTGGCATATTTAATTTCATCTTGCCCCATATTTGGCCAACAGTAGCTAGCTCTAATAAGTTTATGAGCTAGTGTTAATCCGTTAGAGTGAGATCCATAAATTCCATAATGTACATTGATTAATGCACATTGGACTCATTAGATTCTAGATCCCTATGGAGTATTCCATCAAGAACTCTCCTAAACAAGTTGTTAGCAATAATAACATACCATGAAGCACTTTGGATAAGGTGACATTTTTCATTCTGGGTTAGATTGTCTAGAATTGTTTGTTCACATAGGTAAGAGTAGATATGATGGTAGTGGGATGATTTGTGTCCTATGATAGAATAGATCATCTAGGATTTAGGTGAAATTCATATCAAAAATCATTCTTGGGCATCTGTAGCATGGAAGCAAGAGTAGTCATTGCATCAACCACTTTGTTTTCTACCCAAGGAATTTGTTGAAGAGTGGCATGAGTAAAGTATTTATTTAGGTCATCAACCATTCATTTATAAGGTATTAGCTTCTCATCCTTTGTCTGATACACATCATTGACCTAGTTGATTATAAGATGTGAATTGCCAAATATATTCAATTCATGTACTCTCCATTCAACTAAAATCTTCATGTCATTGATGAGGGCTTCATATTCTACAATTTTTCTTGTACAAGGAAATAGATTCTTGTATGCTTTAAGAAATGAATACTTCTATGGTGTTATGAATAAGAGGCTAGTACCAGATCCTTGTTGTGTGAAGGAACTATCAAAGAACATCACCCAAGTTTGATGTGTTAGCATTAGACTTTACATTGGTGCTTCTTTTAATTGATCAGCAATTGCCTACCCTTTGATAGCCTTTCTTTCAACATATGTAATATCAAACTCACTTAGTATCATGACCCATTTAACTAGCCTCCCTATTAGAGATGCCTTGCTGAGTAAATACTTTAGTGGATCAATTTTGGTAACCATTTGCATAGTGTGAGTGAGCATGTAGTGTCTCACCTTTTGAGAAGGAAAGGTGATTGCCAAGAAGGCTTTTTCAATGATGCTATAGTTCATTTCATAAGAAATCAATGTGCAATTGAGATAATAGATATCTTGTTCTTTGGTATCATTGTCTTCCTAAGCTAGAAAGATACCAAGAGATGACTCTATTGCTAAGATATATAAAATGAGAGGCTTTCCAAAAATAGGAGGCATTAGTATTAGTAGATTAGCAAGATATTTTTTTATCTGCATTAAACTCTAATCACAATCTTTGTTCCAAGAATATTTTACAACTTTATGCAGGGTCTTAGTAAAAGGATGTGACCTATCTACTAGTTATGAAATGAATTTGTGAATTGATTGAAGTCTTCCTTGCAAGCCTCTCATTTGGCTAATATTATGAGGTGGAGGCATTTCCATGATTGCTTGAACATTTTCAAGATCCACCTTGATTACTTTTGTAGAGATAATGTAGGCAAGTAACTTCCCAGAAGTTACACCAAATGCAGACTTCTTGGGATTTAATCTAAGACTTAATTTCTCCATATGATCTATGATGGTCCCCAAATCTTGCAGATGAGTGTTCTTTTGTGTACTCTTGACCAAGGTGTCATTGACATAGTCCTCCATTGTCTTATGCATTAGATCATGGAAGATTGTTGTAACTTCTCTTTGATACATGTTACCAAATTGTTTTAGACCAAATGGCATTAAATTCTAGTAGAAGGTTCCCCATGCAAAAGTGAAAGCAATTTTCTCCTAGCTTTCCAGTGAAATTCTAATCTAATTATAACTAGAAAAACTATCCATGAGTGAGTACATTTCATTTCCTACTATCATATCCACTATCATATCAATGTTGGGGAGTGAAAAATCATTCTTTGGATATGCTAAGTTTAGATCTCAAAAGTCTATATGAACTCAAATTGATTTGTTGTGTTTGGGGATTGGAACAATGTTGGAGATCCATTCAACATAATTGATAGCATAGATGAAACCAACTTTCAAAAACTTTTCTAGTTTAGCTTTAACAAGTAATTCCACATGAGGATGCATATTTCTAAGCTTCTATTTGACTGGTTTGACTCCTAGGGAAATATAAATATGATGCATTATGAGATTAGGGTCTAAGCCTGGCATATCCGAGTAGGTCCATGCAAGATTTATATTTTTCTCTTGGAAGAAGGCAATGAATTCCTCTTTTTCCTCTACAGATAAAGATTGTGCAATGTGTATCATATGAGGCTCTTCCTCTATTCCCAAGTTGATTGACTATGTTGGCTCTATCAAAACTGATGATCTCTCCTGAAAATGATTAGGAAGTGGATCAAATATCTCATCCTTAGGTGCCTTAGAGAGGTTTTCACCTTTGGATACATATTTTATTTTTACTATTTAGGGTTTTGATACTACCACAATGTGGTTTTCACCATCAGACCTATTTCTTTTCTTTTTAATTGTGTGACTAAGATATTTGATATCAGCTTCAATCATATTGATGCTCTATTCACTATTGGAGGACGTTACTAGTTTGACAACATTTAGATAGTAGGTGAGAGCATAGTCATTATGGAATGTAGGGACTCCACTAGATCTATTAGAATTCTAGTCTATGAGCTCATGATAAGTGAGTGAGAGAGATGTGGGTTTGATGGAATTCATGGTATAGTCATCAAATGCTTGAACAAGTAATTCGAGACATAAAGGGATTTCATCCAAAGATATGTTTCAATACCTTTGAGTTCTAACGTCATTAATCAAAGACTTGTTAAAACTAGTAGGATTAGACTCATTCGACCTAAACCTAGATGGTCCACCTATTTCAAACTAATTTTCATATACTTGAACTTGATATACATCCTTGTTTGTAGTTGCTTTAGAGAGAATCAAATTCATACTCTTGAGAATTTGTGCTACATGGAGATAGACTATAGAATTCCATAGCAGTGATGTGAATCCATTCTTCATTTTCATTATCATCTTGATTTTTACAAATTTGTTCAACAACTATAGTATGGCTGGACTCTCCTTGTTCCTATTGAATATGGGGAGGATCAGTAGTGTTTTGATTTTGCTTCTAGATTTGATTGTGTATGCTTTTCTATCATCAATGTTTTGGATCACACTCTATGATCCATCATTAGGATAAAAGAAGGATGTAAGATGCATGTAGACTAGCTAGGCCAAGGAGAATAAAAAGGTGAGAAGGGAGAAGGGGCATGCAACATGAAGAAGAGAAAGAAAGAGATGAAGTTTTTTTAATACTGAAAATACCTCTAAACTAGTAACTAGAAACAAGGAAGAATAAAAATTCAAGTGAGAAAGAAAGCAAAGATACAACCAAGGGGGGAAATAGAAACAATTAAAGAACAAAAAGAATGAACAAACAAATGAAAAGGGGATGAAATTTAAATATATGAAAGAATGTATATGTGTGTGTGTGTGTGTGGGTGTGTGCGCACTATTCTCTCTCTCTCTCTCTCTCTCTCTCTCTCTCTCTCTCTCTATATATATATATATATATATATATATGAATTAACTCAAAATAAATGCCAAGGCATTAATAAATAAATTTAAAAAAAAATGATAAATATAAATATATACAAACACACCCATATACATAAGTGTTATATATATTTATATTAATACCTAACAAAACTATAAAAATGTAAAGCTATGCATTTATATTAATGCAAAAAACTATATAACATATTATAACATATATTTATGAAATATATGTTATAACATATGTCTTCTATACACAAAAATGAAAGTGAACCAATAGAAGAGAAGGGGATGCAATAAAAA